>CM053511.1:29954352-30093490 GCA_028627145.1 Eidolon dupreanum | reverse complement strand
CACTTACTAATATCTATGCTCCCCATCGGGGAACCCCAAAATATAGAAAGCAATCACTAACAGAACTGAAGGGAGAAATAGACCAAAACACTATCATAGTGTCAAACTAACTATTTGTGGATGACATCCAAACAGAAAATCAATAAGGAAATAACATCCTTGAATGACACATTAGAACAACTGGACATAATTGACATTTACAGAGCCTGTCATCTCAAAACAGCTGCTTATACATTCTTCTCTAGTGCACATCCAACATTCTCAAGGATTGACCACATATTGGGACACAGACATAGCCACAACAATTTTAAGGGTTGAAATCATACCAACCATTTTCTCTGATCATTATGCTTTGAAACTAGAGATCAACTATAAAAAGAAAGTGGGAAGTACCACAAATACATGGAGATTAAACATGCGACTGAAGAATAACTGGGTCAGAGAAGAAATAAAAAGAGACATCAAGAGACACGTAGAAATGAATGATAATGATAGTACAACATATCAAAACTTTTGGCACACAACAGTGGTCATAAGAGGAAAGTTCATATCTTTATAGGCCTATCTCCAAAAACAAGAATGAGCTCAAATAACCTAATACTTCATCTTAAAAACCTAGAAAAGGAAGAACAAATGAAGCCTAAAGACAGCAAAAGGAAAACAATCAAAATTAGAGCAGAAATAAATGAAATTTAAAAAAATATAGGAAAAAAATGCAACAAAAAACTGATTCTTTGAGAAAGTTAATAAAATTGACAAACTCCTGGCTAGACTTACTAAAGAAAAAAGAAAGGACACAAATAAACAAAATCAGGAATGAAAGAAGTGAAATTATGACAGACACTGCAGAAATACAAAGGATCATACAAGAATACTATGAAAAAGTATAAAACACCAAATTTAATAACCCAGAAGAAATGGACCAGTGCTTAGAAAAATACAAGCTTCCGAAACTGAATCAAGAAGAACTGGAAAATCTAAATAGACTGATCAGCAATATAGAAATTGAAACAACCATAAACAACCTCCCAAAAAGTAAAAAGTCCAGGACTAGATGGCTTTATCAGTGAATTCTACCAAACATTCAAAGATTTAATACCTATTCTCCTCAAACTCTTCCAAAAAAATCAAAGAGGAGGCAATGTTTCCCAACTCATTTTATGAGGCCAATATAACCCTGATACCAAAACCTGGTAAAGATAACACACATACACAACACACACACACACACACACACACACACACACACACACACACAAACTACAGACCAATATCTCTCATGAACACAGATGCAAAAATCCTAAATAAGACACTAGCGAACCAAATACAGCAACATATTAAAAAGATTATACACCACAATCAAGTGGGCTTCATCCCAGGGGCACAGGGATGGTTCAACATTCGCAAATCAATTAATATGATACACCACATAAACAAATTTAAAAATAAGAATCATATGATCATATCAATAGATGCAGTAAAAGTCTTTGACAAGATACAACATCCACTTATGATCAAAACACTTAAGAAAATTGGAATAGTAGGAAAATACCTTAACATAATGAAGGCCATGTATGACAAACCCACAAGCAACATTATAGTTAATGGTGAAAAACTAAAAACCTTCCTTCTCTCTAAGATCAGGAACAAGGCAAGGCTGTCCACTATCGTCAATGTTATTCAATATAACATTGGAGGTCCTAGTGAATGGAATTAGGCAAGAGAAAGAAATAAACGGCATCCAATAGGAAACGGAAAAGTCAAACTAACGATTTGTGGATGACATGATTCTCTACATTGAAAACCCTAGATTCCACAAGAACACTACTAGAAACAATAAGCAAATACAGTAAGGTCTCTGGATACAAAATCAACATTCAAAATTCCATAGCGTTCCTATACTCCAATAACAAAGTGTCAGAAAAAGAAGTGGAAAAAAATAATCCCTTTCGCAATTGCAACAAAAAGAATAAAATACCTAGGAATAAATCTAACAGAACATGTGAAGGACCTATATAATAAAAACTACAAGATCTTATTAAAAGAAATCGAAGAAGATACAAAGAAATAGAAAGTTATTCCATGTGTTTGGATTGGAAAAATCAACATAGTCAAAATGACCATATTACCTAAAGCGTTATACAGATCTAATGCAATCCCCATCAATATCCCATTGGCATTTTTTTTTAAAAATAGAACAAAACATCATCAGATTTGTATGGAAGCACAAAAGACCCCAAATTTCCAAAGCCATCTTGAGAAAAAAGAACGAGGCTGGAGGCATCACTCTGCCCAACTTCAAATTATACTACAAAATGACAGTAACCAAAACGACATGGTATTGGCAGAAAAACAAACACATGGACTAGTACAGCAGAATCAAGAGTCCAGAAGTAAACCCATATTTATACAGGTAAATAATTTTTCATAAAAAAGCCAAAAACATACAGTGGAGAAAGGAAAGCCTCTTCAATAAATGGTGCTGGGAAAATTGAAAGGCCACCTGCAAAAGAATGAAACTAGACTGCTGTCTATCACCACACACCAAAATTAACTCAAAATGGATTCAGGAGCTCAGTATAAGACCTGAAATAATAAAATGCATAGAAGAAAACATAGGAACTAAACTTAAGGACCTTGGACTTAAAGGGGATTTTATGAATTTGACCTCAAAAGCAAGGAAAGTAAAAGCAAAAATAAATGGATGGGACTACATCAAACTAAAAAGCTTCTGCTCAGCAAAAGGAATCGTTAACAAGGTAAAGAAACAACCATCTGAATGGGAAAGTATATTTGCAAGCAACACCTCCGATAAGGGCCTAATATCTAAAATATACAAAGAACTCATGCAACTCAATAACAAAAAACAAACAAACAAACAAACAATCCTATCAAAAAATGGGCAGAGGACCTGAACAGACACTTCTTCCTAAAGGACATACAAATGGCCAAATAATACATGAAAAGATGCTCAACATCACTAGCTATGAGGAAAATGCAAATCAAAACCACAATGAGATACCATCTCACACCTGTTAGAATGGCTATAATCAATAGAACAAGTAATAATAAATGCTGAAGAGGATGCAGAGAAAAAGAAACCCTCCTACACTGCTGGTGGGACTGCAAATTGGTATAGCCACTATGGAAAACAGTATGAGGTTTCTCAAAAAACTAAGAATTGACTTACCATATGATTCAGCAATCTCTACTGGATATTTACCCCCAAAGACTTGAAAACCCATATCCAAAAAGATATTTGCACACTGATGTTCATAGCAGAATTATTCACAGTGGCCAGGACATGGAAGCAACCAAAGTGTCCTATGATAGATAACTGGCTAAAGAAGCTGTGGCACATATATACAATGGAATATTACTCAGCCATAAGAAGAGACAAAATATTGTCATTTGCGACAACATGGATGGACCTTGAGATAATCATGCTAAGTGAAATAAGCCAGATAGAAAAAATTGAAAATCACAATATATCACTTATGTGTGGTATATAAACCTAGAAGCAACAAATGAACAGGACAAACAGAACAATAGACTAGTGGTTTCCAGAGGGCAGGAGGGAGGTAGATGGGGTAATAAAGGTCAAATATATGGTGACAGAAAGAAATCTAACTATGGGAAGTGAACACACAATGTAGATAGATAGATAGATAGATAGATAGATAGATAGATAGATAGATAGATAGATAGATATAGATATATGTCTTATTGTTAAATGTACAGCTGAAACTTATCGGATTTCATTAACCAATGTTAGCATAAAAAGTAAATAAATTTTTTAAAATTAATAAAAAGAAATTAATTTGTAACTTTGAACTTCAGACATTGAACCCAGACCAATATATTTCTGTAGTGTATAGGTTGACTGTCATTGCTATCTTTACAATTTTATTTGAATAATAATAATTTAATTAGTATAGGTCAGTGATGTGGCAAGAGTAGGTATTGTTATCTCCATTTTACGTTAAGATGTAGGCTGAAACCTTTAGCTCTAAGGCCAATACTTTTCTCATTGTATTTTTCAGGTAATAAAAATCACACGTAATTCTTAGGTGTGGTGGTATTCACCTATGATTCCCCTCAGGAATAGAAGAGGGAAACAGGTAAATGAGATGAGGTTTAAGCATCTACGCTTTTATTTGACTTGATGTATTAATTTGTATAGCCAATTTGACATAAACTGGAATCTCAGAACTTTCACTCTGAAGTTTGCTGTGACTCTGAAGTTGCCACAGTGGTACCTTCATATGAGTAAGTTCACAAACATACCCACTTAAAAAAGATAAAAGATTCAGACAGTCAAAGCAATCCATGTTTTTTGGCTACTTATTGTTATTATTTTTTAAGTTAGAAAAGCAATAATTTCTCATTATAAATATCCAAATATTATGAAAGTGTAGATAAAGTTCAAAGAAGAAATGGAGACGCCCTCACCATCTTCCCCCAAATCTAGCTTCAAAAATAACCAGTTATTAATTTTAAGAAGACAGCGCATTTGTATCATGTTTCTAAAAATTTTTTAATTATTTTTTTTGTAGTGACATTTATTAATGAAATCCAATACATTTCAGCTGTACACTTTAACAGTAAGGCGTATATATATTTACACTGTGCGTTCACCTCCCATAGTTAGATTTCTTTCTGTCACCACATATTTTTTTTAAATTGTCATGGTGTTTAATATGAAGCTTTATAATGAATAGAAAATATCCTTTAAAAATATTATATTTACACAATTTGTCATTTGTCCTCTGCAGGTATATGTTGGTTAAATGTATATATCTAATATTCATTAAAGATGGAAGTTCTAAAAAAAAAAAGAAAAGAAAAAACAGAAACAAAAATAAGCTGTGGTGGCAATACTTATACAAGACAAAATAGACCTTAAAACAAGAGAGAAAGAAGGACCCAGTAATTCCACTTCTAGGGTATGTATTTGAATAAACTCAAAACACTAATTCAAAAAGACAAATGCATCTCTATGTTCATTGCTGCATTATTTACAATAGTCAAGATATAGAAGCAACCTAAGTGTCCATCAATGGATAAATAAAGAAGATATGGTACATATAAACAATGAATCATTATTCAGTCATAAAAAAAAATGAAATCTTCTCACCTGCAACAACATGAATGGACCTAGAGGGTATTATACTGAGTGAAATAAATCAGACACTTATATGTGGAATCTAAAGAACAAATAAACAAACAAATGAAACAAAAACAAATTCACAGATGCAGAGAGAATTTTGATGGTTGCCAGATGGGAGGGGGATTGGGGCAATTGGGGAAGATAGAAAAGGGATTAAGAGGTACAAATTGGTAGTTACAGAATATTCATGAGGATGTGAAGTATTGCATAGGTAATATAGTCAATAGCATTATAATAACTATGTATGGTGTCAGATGGGTAGTAGATTTATCAGGGTGATCACTTCTTAAGCTGTATAAATGTCTCATCACTGTGTTGTACATCTGAAGCTAATACAATATTGTATGTCAACTGTAACTGAAAAATAAAAATATTATTTTTAAAAAAAAAGAATTGAAACTATTTTCTTAGGGCAGACTTGGCAACACAGAGCTAGCTAGATGTTCAAACTTGGCCAAAAGCTCAGTGATTCTTCCCATTGTTCAGGGTAAATTCAATGTTTTTGGAGCACGATATGTAAAGGTAAAGATATGGTCAAGAACACTTTGGTGATTTAGGATTCTGGTTCCATTTCTAGGTACATATTTTAGAGAACTTTCCTTGAGACAAATAAGAGCAAAGAAATACACAGGTCCCCAAATTGTCAAGAAAAGCATATATTATAAAATCAATGGTTCTGGAGAAAATGACTAATTAGCCATATTAGCCATACTGGCCATATAACAATTCCCAACAACTAAAAGTGAAATACATTTTAGAAGAATTAAAAAGTTAATTACATAGAATGAAACCTTATATAAGCTATGGGGGAGAAAAGGTGATTATTTAATTGATCTCAAGCTGAAAAGGGCTTTCAAAATATAAAAGCAAATTATGGTAATTTGGACTATAATATGTAATTATTTAAAATGGACCACATAAATGTCATTATCTGTTATTTTGAAAGCATAAACTTAAGAGGCAAATTACAAATTTGAGATAAGAATGTTGGCAAATATGATTTGTTCAGCAAAAATGTGTTGGTCATGTATTACATATAAGACATTGTTCTAGTTCCTGGGTGTGCAATGGTAAATGATGCAGCATGATATCTGCACACATGCAGTCTACCTGCTAGCAGGACAGACACACAACAGTACTCATCACCCAATCAAGTATTTACCTACAATGTGATTAATGCTACAGAGGAGAAGTAGAAAGTATCAGATAGAGAGTGATTAACAGTGGGTCTGTATCTTCCAGGCTAACTAAAAAAAATTGTTATAATTTTTATAGTAATAACAAAGCAATAAATATGTGAAAATTTTTAAAGAAAATAAAAGTTTGAGGTACAGTTTTTAATAATGAAGATATACATTTATTTTTTATATTATAACATTTGATAAAATATAAATGTCTCTGAGAATTATTTAAATGCTTCAGTTATATCCAAAATATAGATCTGGACACATTCTGATAAATGACTGAATTTTTCACTCCATGGTATTTGTTATATGAACACTGTATTTATTAGATTCTGCTATCAGAATAAAAAGTATTTCCAAAAACTGGTGATCTGAAGAAATATTACTCTTCCTTTTCATTAGGCTAAGCCTGTGAGTATGTTAAACTGCATTAAAGTGTCTCTGGTACAAGTACAACACATTATCTCAAACAGACTATTACAGAATTTTCACTCTTTTAGATTGAAAGTATAAGAGCACAACGAGCTATGACCTAACCCAGCTTGTTGACTGTGATATTGTATTGTTTGATTTCCAAAACAATCTTAAGAGAATGGTTCAATAAGGAATTTGGAGTTTTCAGTTTAAAGTGATTCTAGCTGTTACTTGGAGAAATGGCTAATTCCAAGTCTTGAAAAGAAAATATACAAGGTGAACCTGATACATCTTGTGTCAGATCCAGGACATGTTAAGAAAAATGGGAATATGCCAACACAGGAGCCAGCTGGAAGGGCACTCACTGGCCAGCTCTTGCATAATTGAACATCAAAAAGAACAATGGCTGCAATCACTTGTAATGCATTGACTAAGTAAAAATCCAACTGCTCAATAAAAACATATATGAAGACTCAGAAAAACTCATACCAACACTGAAAATCAATAAAAAAGTGCATATGAAAAGAACTATTCAGATAAAATGTGAAATACAATTTGTTAGTAATACATCTGATAAGTGATTTGTATATAGAACATATATAAAAAAAAAACCCTCTAATAGCTCAGTAATGAAAAGACAAATAGCCCATTTAAAAATGGGTAAAGGATCTAAATGGATATTTCTCCAAAGAAGATATATGGTGGACAATAAGAACAGGAAAAGATGCTCAACATTATTAGCTATCAGGAAAATGGAAATCCAAATCACTACGAGATACCACTTCACCTCCACTAGGATGACTAGAATCAACAAAGTCAGAAAATACCGGGTGTTGGCAAGGATGTAGAGAAATTGGAGCACTCTAACACTGCTAGTAGGAATGTAAAATGGTGTAGCTGCTTTGTAAAATAGTCTGAAAGTTCCTGAAAACATTAAACATAGTGTTACTGTGTGATCAAGCAATTGCATTCATAGATATATACCCGAGACATGCAAACATATGTCTACAAAAAAACTTGTGCACAATTGTTCATAGAAACATTAGTCATAATAGCCAAAAAATGGAAATAACCCAAATATCTATCGACTAATGAATAGATAAATCAAATTGGTATATTCATACAATGAAATATTACTGAGCAATGAAAACAATAATGTACTGATAGAGAAATGGAAAATGACTGCTAATATGTATGAAGTTTCATTGGGGGTGATGAATGATCTAAAATTGATTGTAGTGATGGTTCCACAACTCTGTGAATATACTATAAATGATTGAAATTGCATTGAATTTAAAAAGGTGAAATTTATGGTGTATAAATTATATCTCAATAAAGCTATCAAAAAATGGATTAAGAAAACTACAGTTACATCCGTTAAAATTTTTTCATGTTAAGGCCAACTTAATTTATCTGACAAATCTACAGATAAATTCCTCTTGGTTTCTAGTAATTTGATCCAT
Organism: Eidolon dupreanum; assembly: GCA_028627145.1. Lineage (NCBI taxonomy): Eukaryota > Metazoa > Chordata > Mammalia > Chiroptera > Pteropodidae > Eidolon > Eidolon dupreanum. The sequence continues at coordinate 30,085,259 of CM053511.1, read as the reverse complement.
TCAGCATATCTGTAATTAAAGCCTTAGGATTGGCCCAGCTATCAACAAATAGGTCAATGAAATAGAGTGCCTAGAAACAGGCCAACCTAAGTATGGGAACTTCGTGTATGATAGAAGTAGTAATAAAAATCAGTTAGAATGGAGAGGAGAATGAATAATTCAAAAAAATTAATTTTGCACAAGTGGTTATCGATGTGAAAGAAGATAAAATTAGATCCTAACTTCATAATATATACACAAATAAATTCCAACTAGATTAAAGACCTAATATTAATCATTTCTGTTCTGCAAAAGTTATTGCAAAAAACATGAACAGACAAGCCATTTCTACATAGATATTCTTGAGAAAATTAAGTACATATATATTGCAGCATATTTTGTAATAGGAAAAATTGGAAAACCAATATTTGCCAAAAGAATGCAAACACTGTGATTTATTCATACAATAGAAATTTATACAGCACTAAATATAACATTGTGTTAAAGAGTAAATTTTAAAAAGGAATGTAAAATATTATACCAGTTATATAAAGTTTAAAAACAAAAACATAAAAAAATACTATATCGTTAATGATTACATACATATAAAGTGGTATACGAACAACCATGGAAAGGATACATACCACCTTGAGGACAGTGATCATCATGAGAAAAAAAAGAGAGAGGGAACAAGATGAAGGGGTAGGATTATAACATGGAATTTTTGCTTATCAAAAAAAATCTGAAACAGATGTGGGAAAAACTTCTCTGAATATGTGGGGGTCGGTGCATTAGTTTCTTTATGTTCAATATATTTCATAATGTAAAACAATTAAATAATGCCCAAAATAAAATTTTAGTTTTAAAACACAAAAATCATATTTTTATAAAATTGTCTTCATGCCTACTATAAATATGTGTTCTTATATACAAACATATGTATTTATATACAAACATAAGTATATTTATAATATATTGGCATTTTTTCATCATTATGCCTTTCAAGTTTTGAAGAAATTTTAAATAATGAATATGTATCAATTTTTTTTTCTAAAAGTCAAAGAGCTTTGCATTACTTTTTTCCTTTTTTTTCAGATTTCTTTAGTTTTTACCTAATGTCCATTTCATGTTCCAGGACTCCATTCAGGATACCATGTCACTTAGTTGTCATGTTTCCTTAAGCTCCCCTTGGATGTGACAGGTTCTCAGATTTTCCTTATTTTTGATGACCTCGATAGTTCTAAGGAGTACTAGTGAGGTATTTTGTAAAATATCCCTGTACTAGGATTTATCTGATGTGTTTCTCATTATTACACTGGGGTTATGGATTCCGAAGAAGATGACCACAAATGTAAGGTACCATTTTAACCACATCACATAAAGGTTACATAGTAGTAACATGACTTATCAATGTTAATACTGACCTTTATCACCTGGCTGAAGTGGTATTTGTCATGTTTCTCCACTGTAAAGTTACTTTTTTTCCTTTTCTTTGGAAAGAAGTCCCTATGTGCTGCCCACACTTAAGGAGTAAGTAGCTATGTTCTGCCTCTTCGAGGGCAGAGTACGTACATAAATTATTTGGAGTTTTCTACATAGGAGATTTTTCTTATTTATTTATTTATTTATTTACTCATTCATTTATTTATCTCAGCAGGAACTCAGGGATATTTATTTTTACTTTGGGTTATAATCCGTTACTACTTTATTTTGTTGCTCAAATTGTCCCAGCTTTGGACAGTGGGAGCTCTTTTAATTGGCCCCTGTTTCCCTCTGACATTCCTGCCTCAGTGTGTGTGGGTCTTTTGTTTTGGTTTGTTTTGTATCAATTTTTCAAAGCAATATGCAAAAAGATTAATGTACTAATAATGAGAGATGCTAATAGATATATTAATAGTGCTTAGTACAGTGTCAAGCAAAAATCTAATCATAAATAAAATATCTGATATAACTTAGCTAACAATATTAACAACAATATTAGTAAAAAGTTCTACTTTATTTTTTGAATTTTTCAAATTAGAAAACACTGACTATGCTTCTGTGTAAGATATATGATATTAATAGGAGCTAATTTTTTTGGAGCACTTACTATGTTAGATACCATGCTAAGCATGTAACATCTACTGTTTCATTTAATCCTCACAACAACCCTGTGGCTAAACTGAGGAATATAAGGCTTAGTTTCATCACTCTAGGAGTCAAGGACAGTGCTTCTCAAAGTGTGGTCCCTGGACCACCAGCATTAGTATCACCTGACAATATGTTATAAATGCGTATTCTTAGTTCTCACTCTAGACTTCCTGAATCAGAAACTCTGAGGCTGGAGCCTAGAGAGCTGCGTTTTAACATGCCCTTCAGGTGATTCTGATGCATGCTAATCTTTGTTAGAATGATGGAGCCAGATTTTAAATCCAAGTATGAGATCTCGGAGCCCATCAAAGCCATGTGCTTTATCACCTAATGATACTGCCTCATTAATACAATAAGAAGAAAACTAGTTTATACATGATTTCTACTTTAAAACTGGTCATAAATATAGGAGTTTGGGGCAGTTTCATTCTCTCCCCTTGGTTTCTGGTGTTTAACCAAATAATTTTACCTATTAAATTCACCACTAGAGGGAGTCCCTACATTCCTTCAAATCCTGAATCATTAAAGAGAAAAAATCTAAACAAAACCAAACAAAAACTAAATCTTTAGCTGAAGGGAGGTTTTATTTCTATGATCAGCATTAAAATAATTTACTTAAGCTTCTTAACCTGGAACAGCTGCATTTGAAGTTACATTGTTTAGGCACAATCAATAGTAAATAAATACATCATGGTTGTTCACTTAACATCTTTCATTTCCAAAATGAGACAAAGGAAGAGAGGAGGAGGAAGCTACAATTGACAAAATAATAACATAATTTAAATAAAATAATATGACTTAAATTACATCATTAAAGTTCCAAATAAGACTGGAAAATTTTTTCAGAAAATAATTCACTTGTATATTTGTTTCCACACTACTCAAAGCACTTGGGTTAAAGGTTGGTGAATCCAACACCTAGTACATGGCAAGCTCTCAGTAAGTAGTGTTGAATAAATGAATGAGTGAAGTTAATGTAACTCTTTGCTTATACTGGACCTCTCTTAAACTACCCTAAATAAATTGGAATTCATTTAACGTGATGCAAAAATAAGTTTGTACTGTTTTATAATAAATATACATATATCACATAGTAGTTTAAGAAAAGTCAGTTTAAAAAGCAGTATTTAAGAAAAGTCACTGAAAAAATGAGGTTATACATCTTATAACCCAGAACAATAATTCCTAGAGATTTTGGAATACTACACCCAATGACTGACTGATCATGGACGCATACTCTCCTTATTCCAAATAAGGAATGGCATTCATCGATTACTTAATTTATTTATGTTTATATTTGTTTAAGAACTTTGCAAAAAACCATAATGAGAGTGAGAGTGAGTGTGTGTGTGTGTGTGTGTGTGTGTGTGTGTGTGAGAGAGAGAGAGAGAGAGAGAGAGAGAGAGAGAGAGAGAGAGAGAGAGAGAGAAAGGTTGATCCTTATACAGTGAGAAGAGCATTGGAGAGGGAAGACAAAGGATTTAGTTTCGGCCCCCCTACTATTTCATCATGTGACCTTGGCCAATGAACCTGGCCTCCCCATGCCCAGTTCCTCTTCTTTGAGATGATGTGTCCCAGGAGAAAGCATACCCTATAAAAAAGAAAGTGCCTCCAAGCGGTAAAGACAAGAACAGCTGTGCTCATGTTATGAAATATCTGTTGTAAGATCAAAGAGCCCAGATCTCAGGAGAAGGGTTCCTAGAACACATCCATTCCATATATTGGGTTGAGACTGAAAGAGTTCAACTCAATATTTGTTTAACAATTACTAGTCTATACTTGAGACATGTGCTAAAGATTTAAGTGACATGATGAATAATGTAGTTCTTGCTCTAATAAATCAATACATTCACATTGATACTAAGATAAGGGCTATGATGTTTAATTTGTGTCACTTGACTAGGCCACTGGATGCCCAGACATTTGGTCAAGCATTATTCTGAGTGTGTTTGTGAGATGTTTCTAGATGAGATTATTTGAATTGGTAGACTGAGTTAAACAGATTGCCCTCCCTAAAGAGGTTGGGCCTCATACAGTCAGCTGAAGAGCTGACCAGAACAAAAAGGCTGAGGAAGAGGGAACTCCTCCTGCCCTACTGTGTAAGCTGTGATTTTTTTTTTCTAGCCTTCAGACTCAGTCAGAAATATCAATTCTTCTTGAGTCCTGAACCTGTCAGCTCTTGGATTAGAATTCATTCCATCAGCTTTCCTGGGTCTCTAGCTAGCTGACTGCATATACTGAGACTTAGCCTCCATAATCACATGAACCAATCTTTATAACAAAACTGTACATATATAATATATATTTAGTATATATTTTATATATATATATATATATATATATATATATATATATATATATAATTTTGTTTCTATTCATTCTGCTTATCTAATAACAAGGACCAAACTTCTTAGCATGGCTAAAATGCCCTACATAACCTGGCCCCTACATACCCCTCAAACTGTATCACACAATCACATATCATGATGCTCACCTCTTCCACTCAAGCCTCATTGGTTTTTTCTATTTCCTCACATACACCATGCTTCCTCTGTTATGGGGTTTTCACTTACTCACTCCCATTTATTCACTGGTAAACTCAACTACTTACTGAGTTCCTGTTGTGAGTCAAGGACTATGGTGGTATGAGGAATATAATGGGAACAAGATAGCAAAGTGTCAGGTTTCATGGAGAATATATTCTAGTCATGGGAGATAGAAATAGCTTGTAAACAGTTTAATTTCAGAGTGTGACATGTGCTTCAGAGAAAACAAAACAGTATGATGTGGTAATAAGTAGGTAATTGGAGAAAGTCTCACTCTGACCTATAGCCTTTTAAGCAGAACTCTATGTAATAAGAAAGAATTAGCCGTGTGACAATCTGAGGAAGACGTGTTCTAGGCAAAGAAAATAATAAACACAAAACTAACTCCAAAATGAGATTGATAGATGCTAGTAACAGAAAGATATTGTAGCTATAGCACAGTGTAGCAATGAGAGAAGTAGATGGGTAGGAAAGAATGAGACAGAGCCTTCGCAGCCAGAGTAAGGATTTAAATTTTTGTTTAAGCATACTGGGGGTCTGTCTTAATTCGTTTGTGTTGCTATTAACAAAAACACCATAAACTGGGTGGTTTATGGAAAACAAATTTATTCTCAAAGTTCGGGAGGCTGTGAAGTCCAAGATTATGGTGCTGGCAAATTTGGTGTTTGGTAAGAGCCTCTTCCTCATTGATGGCTATCTTCTTATTGTAACACGGCAAGAGAGCTCTCTAGGGTCTCTTTTTATAAGAACATTAATTCCATCTATGATGGCTCCATTCTCGTGACCTAAGTACCTCCCAAAGGCCCTACCTCCAAATATCTTAACGGTTAGGATTCCACTTCAAAGACCAATCAGCAGGGGCTTTGAGAGGTGGCATGATCTGATCTACATTTTTGATTTGGCATTGCAGTATGTAACTATGGACTTAGAGAGATCAATAAGGTTTGTAAAAAGGTGAATGATGATAGCAGCTTGGATTATGGTGATGTAGAAGAAATAAAGAAAGAATGATTCAGGATATGTTTTAGAGGCACAACAAACAGGAATTGCCAGTGTATCTGTGGAAAAGAAAAAATAACTCCTAGGTTTTTGAACAATTAGCTGGAGGGTGATACTATTTTCTGAGGCATGGAAGTTAGGTAGAACTAAGAATGGGGCTTTGGGGGAGGGCAATTTGCCTCATTGTCTCTCTGGACTGTTTTTCCCTCTCTCTTCACCTAGTTAACCTCTTCCCAATCTTTGGATCTCAGCCTCTGATTACACAGTTCAAATCAAACTTCTGTACTAAGCACATGTGCCTTCTCTTGGTGACATGTACCTTTCTTCAGTACCCGATATGTTACAGAACATGTTGCCTCTGTAGCCTCTGTGAGGCCATCCCAGCTCATCCAGCAACCAGCTGACCACCCAGCTGACCAGAAAGGTAAAAAAGAACTCAGCTGGGCTGATCCAAAGTAGAACCACCTAAGCCCTCACATAGAATCCTGAATTAGGAAATCGTTGTAAACCACAAGGTTTTGTGGTGGTCTGCTATACAGCAAAAGCTGATGCAGTAGCACATTCATAAGTTGCAATTTTGCATGTGGTTGTTTGATTAGCGTCTATTCCTCCAAGAGACTGTGAGCTCTGTTAGAGCAAAGGCTCTTCTCATGTTAAATTACCACTCCATGCTCAGAGCCTGGCATAAAATCTGAACTACAACAGGCCTTCAATAGATAACTTGCTAAATGAATAAAGGAGGAGAGGAGAGGTATACATTGTAACATGAGAGAATAAGAGGCCTTCTATAAGAGAGGTAACAAAGGACTAGAGACATACACATTTGTCCAAAACAAAGTTCTGTCAGTACAAGGTGTTGAGGAATACAAGAGCGAAATTAAATTTCCTCTACCTCCAAGAGTTCAAAGTCTAGACTACTACAGGAGACAGTACAAAATCAAGAGAATATACCACAGAGAAACGGGCCCTATCACTCTCTGGAAGAGGGAAGTGTGAGAGTTATCAAGGGAGGTTTCTTGAGAGAGATAAAACTTGAATTTAGTCCTAAAGGTGTTTACTTGGAAGAGCAGCATAAATGAGGGCCAAGAGGGCATAAAGGACATGAGTATCCAAAGGTAAAGAGAAGTCTCCTGTTTATCTCAGGGTACTGTTACGGCTTAAGCGTCCGTCTCCTCGTCAAACCCTAAAGCCCTTCTGGGTGCTGGTGCTTTCTTCTTATTTTTGAATTATTCCCAGTGTTCAACATAATCTTTTCAACAAAATAGGAACTCAATAAATATTTGTCAAATAAATGAAAAGTTAAAGATGAGGCAGTAAGCACTGCTCCTTCCAAAGAAAGCTTCCAAGAACCCATATTTTCAGATTCAACACGGGTAATCGGACAAATTGAGCATAAACTCTAAGACCAAACGTCGCATAAGCAGAGACTGGACCCCACTGGCCTTTTGTTTTGCGTTTCCCTCCTAGTGACTGGTGGATTGGCCTGGAATTTTCCTCCTTTGTGCACAGTCCAGCCCGACGGACTGGACACCAGCGCTGGGTTGGCGCGACTCTGCAGGAGGATGAAAGGCCCAGTAGCAGGCATCCGCGTCCGCAAAGTGCAGATACACAAAGCCGGCTTGACCGCGCGGCGGAGGGCGCTGCGGCACCCGGCTGGACCTAGCCGCTGGTCCCTCCTGTCGCCCCGCGGTCACCGATTTCGGTATTGGCCGCGGGGACGCGCGCCGCTTTGCCGTAAAAACGACGGGAAGGCGCGGCGGCGCGCGGCGCGGGCTCTCGGGCTCCGGCGACGTCTGCGCGCGCCCCAGCGCAAGCGCGGGCGCATCGGAGCCCCGTCGTTGGGCCCCAGTCGAGGGTCCCGGCGGTGCGCGAACTAAGATGTTGAGGCGAAGCTTGGAAAACCGGTAACAGCCCCGGGGTCCCAGCTGCCCAAGATGCCATACACGCGAGGACACAGTGGGGGGAAGCGGAGCCTCTCTCTGTGAGGCCTCCGCGCCCAGTTCCGATCCCTGGCCGGCAGCCCGGCCCTCCCCACCGCGCTCTGGGGCCTACCTCGCCCGGCTGCACCGAGCCCCGGAAGCCGCGGGAGCGCGGGGCCGGGCCAGCTGTACTCGGTTTCTGCACTGTCCCGGGCGGTGCAGACTCTCGGGAAGCAGCCGAGTGCCCAAGCTGAACAGCCCTTGTAGCCGCCACCCCGCCGCTATGTGGCGGCTGGAGCCGGGCCTCTTCCAGCGCCTACAGTGTTGGGATATTAAGACCAGGCCCGGAATGGAAACTAGAGAAGGGTACTCTGCCTCGTGAGAAGCCGCAAAGTGCCCCGAGAGTGTTTGCATGTCAAATTAACGTGAAGATGAAGCCATCTCGTCCCTAATGAGAATGAGTTGTTTTCTGTGTCGCCTTTTTCTCTAGGGACGCTCAAACCAGACAACTGCAAGATGCTGTCACAAATGTGGAGAAGCATTTTGGAGAGCTGTGCCAAATCTTTGCTGCTTATGTGCGGAAAACTGCCAGACTGCGAGACAAAGCAGACCTCCTGGTGAATGAAATCAACGTGTATGCCTCTACGGAGACCCCAAATTTAAAGCAGGGCCTGAAAAACTTTGCTGATGAGTTTGCCAAACTTCAGGACTATCGACAAGCAGAGGTATGGAGTGAGGTCACAGCGTCGTTGTTATAAATGAGTCCTGAAGTAGTGGATGGAGAAACCCTGAAGACTCACTTTTAATCTGCAGTGGTAAACACACACTTGATGATAAGCCTCCCTTACGTCTGTAACATTGTGAGTCTGTTAAAGGGAAGCTTCCTGTCATTTTACCGTTTTCAAACTAAATTTTAAGGTATCTTGCAATCCTAAATTTCCCCATTTCTTTTGCCACATTTGGGCCAAGGGATGGCTGTTAACAGTGGGTGTAAAAAAGTGCCCATGGGGAAGAAAAGGAGCATGTGTTTTGTGTGCAGGTAAGTATATTTTAAAGTATATCTAGAGATGGAAGATGTTGGGAGTGGTAATATGAGTGAATAAATAATGACCAAGAGATCTTCGCTGCTTCCATGCTCTGGAAAGTTTCACTGAGGGAAAAAAGCACTGATTTATATCATAGATGCAAACCAGTAGTGAGACTGGGGATATTTCTGCTGGGTTGGGGGAAGGTAAGAAGCTGGAGTTGTAATTGTTTTCTGTCTAAAAGCCTACTTTTTCCTTTAGTACCTCATAAGCACTTTCAGTTATGTTAATTTTAGGTTTCAAGATACAGGTTAATGTGTCAGAAGTTGCCCAATTAGAGCTACATCGCTTCTTTGGCACTTATCAGTGCTTTCAGTGGTTTTTTAAAGTCTAAAACAAATTTCAATTATCAAAAAAAAAATGGGTATTATGATCTTTGAACCTATAATTGTTATTCATTTACGTTTGGGTGGTAGTTTTTGGGAAAATGTTGACTTATATTCTTTCTGTAATTTATACATAATTGGGTACTTACTATTTCAAAAATAATTTAGACTCACAGATAACCCTAAAATCCCAAGTTAGCTAATAATTTCAATGCCCCTTTCTAGAAAACCTTTATGCTATTTATCAAATAGCAAAGTGAATTGATTTAGATTTATTCTCCTTTTTATTTCCCTTGCTTACCAAATGGTGGAGATGCTAATGAGCAATGAACAAAAGGTAGGCAACAGAAAGGAGAACAGAAATAAGACTTGGATAATCCATACACTGAAGAATCAGTATACGGACTATTTGACATGTTATCAACTAACCTATCCTGAATAGTCATGGTTTTGATTTTAGGGTTCCTAATATTTAAATGCTCAATGAGAAACTGATTTTTTTTGTTTTTCTAAAATTTTTTAAAATGAAACATTGATATGCATTTTACTTATAAAAGCTAAAGAAAAATCAATATGAAATGTATTCAGTTTGTATCATCAAATGTTCTCACAAACATGTATCATCAAGCCTTTTCCTGCTACAAAAATAATGTTTATTTTAAACAGTTAAATATATGTCATCCTGTATTACCTATCTTGAAAATTTTAATGTCCAAGAATTATTTTTCTTATGCTATATATTTGCCTTTAAAACAAATTCATTTCTTCAGTGCCTTTCACTAGTGCTATTAGTAAAAAAATCACCTAAAATGTGATAAAATGTTTTTTAAAATCTATTTAATTTTCAATAGAGATCAGTCATACAGCTTGACAGCTCAGCAACACTTGAAACCATTTATCATCTCTAAAATTTGATAATTAATGAATGGCTTCTCAGAAAAAAAAAAATTGCAGCTAATCAGTGGTATTAAGCTTTCCTGCTTTCGAGGATTGTGTTACTTTAAATGTTTCTAATATGCTGTATCTTTCAGCTGTGATGTTCCTATCTGGAAAGCTGGGCTATTACATTTTGGAGGTGATGTATGTAAAGTATCCAACAGTGTGCTAAACACACTGAAAGTGGTAGCTGTACTGAAATTTGAGATATCTTAAAGCTTACCCAAAAGCTACTGCTTTGAGGTAGAAAGATGATGGTGTGACAAGGATGAGCTCCTTGGAAACCTGAGACGTTTTCTTGTCATATTGCACACCAGGTGCTTTTCTGCTTTTATATTTAATGTACAGCTTAACGGTTTTTAATGTGTTTGAGGTTGGATTCTGAGTCTTATCAATTTTGGGTTATTATTTTATTTATGAAGATAAGTTGAACTGTAACACTTTAAAATTTTTAAAATTAATCTGTGTAGTAATTATGTTCAGGTTAAACAGCACAGGTTTTAGTTCAGAATTAAAATTTTGATATGTCTGTTTCTTTTCAGTTATATTTTATAATAATTTTCAATAGGTTGAAAGACTTGAAGCCAAAGTAGTTGAACCATTGAAAGCTTATGGAACCATTGTAAAAATGAAACGGGTAAGTAAATTCATTATTTTTTTTACTATTCTTGCAAAGAGGATAAGGCTTCCAATAATTTTCCTTTTAATAAAAAGTACAAAGTAGTATTTAGTCACTATTTACACACTCTGAAGTGTCATTTCTTAGAACTTTGAGAATAATGAAATATTTTTAGTGAGCTTACTAAATATACTACTGTAGCAACATGTAGCATTTTTTATTATGGAAACTTTCAAATATTTAATATTTATAGTCTTTAAGAATATACAAATAGAAATTATTTTACTAAATATAAGTTTATACTTTTGTTTCAAAGCAGCCAATAACATGTGGACTAAAAATGAATGTGACGAAGTTTTATTTTTTTATTGAGGTATAATTAACAAATTAGTTTCAAGTATACAACATAATGATTCAATATTTGTATATATTGTGAAATGATCTCCAGAATAAGTATAGTTAACATCCTTCACCATCCATAATTACAAAAATATTTTTTGTGATGATTTTAAGATCTACTCTCTTAGCAACTTTCAAATATGCAATATAGTACTATTAATCAGTCACCATGCTATGCATTATTACATCCCCAAAGTTCTGTTTTTTAAATCAGCTTTACTGAGATATAATTTACATGTAATAAAATTCTCCCATTTTAAGTATTCATTGAGTTTTGACAAGTATGTATATATATGTAACTACCACCACAACAAAATTTTGCATATATGTTTATATTTATGTGGTTATAGTTTTACATTGAAATTGTCTATGTCATTATTTTGAGAGGATACTAAAGAACCACACATGTGTACACTCTCACACAAAGATACACACTAATTATGCAGTAGTAATAATTCCTTTGGTAATGGTGACTGTATCAAACAAGGACCATTTCTCCCATTCTTAAATCAGAGTGTATTTTATTTCTTAAATCACAGATTTTTATTAACAAAAAAATGCCTATTTACAGGATGACCTCAAAGCAACATTAACAGCAAGGAATCGAGAAGCTAAACAGTTAACTCAGTTAGAAAGAACACGTCAGCGAAACCCATCTGATCGACATGTTATTGTATCCTTTGAATTTTGGTCTTAAAAAAACGTTTTGTGAGGTATGCAGGACCGAAGTAAATATATGTGGAAATGGTTAATTTCTACTTTTAAATATGCAAAGAATTTGAATATAAAGGTTAAAAAGAAACACATGCACTCATGAATTCTCACTATAAAAATCAGATAATTTTAAAGAGAATATACCACCTAATTCAGTCCCTTTTACATTATTTTCCACAGATATTCAAAAAATAAAACACTCATAAAGGTAGATGTTTTTATAAAGAATAATTTCAAATGAGATTTTTTTCACATGATAATGACTAAATGTTAATTATAAAAGTAACTGAAAGTTCTATCATTAATCATATCAATATTATCTGCCCTGCTTTTGAGAAAAGGAAAATCTTTTTTTCCCAGTGTAATTCCCTTCATCTTTAAAATCACAGTTTTGATTTCTACCAAGACCTTCAGGAGTTCAAGAGTATAGTTGATGTTCATGGCTGGGCACCAAGGGATCTAGATAGGAGTGTCTGCTGTAACAAGGTTCTTCTGCTAAGAATGACCATTGCTTAAACTAGAATGTGCCTTGTTTGTGACTAAACAAAATAGAAAATAGTGCCTAGCTAACTGCCAGCAACTGGATAGGTGCAACTGTATAGAAGTACTAATTCATCCCACTGCCTCTTTTTCCCATTCCGTTTTATGTTTTCTTCCTACTTCCTTAAGGTTTTTACTGCCCAGCTCAGCCAGAAACCACATGAGGAGTGGCTCCTTGGGGGCATTTGAGGTTCCAGAACACCTCCATTCCTGAGGGGAATCCCTTGAGCAGTGATTTGGGGCTACGCCATTGCCTGGTCCTCCTTCCTTTGGACCAAAGGTACATATGCCCAACCTTGTAATAAACAAAAATGGGCAGCCACAGGGCTGGGATTAACCATTGGAGGCTGAGACAGGAATGTCTAGACAGTAGTTGAGGCTTAAGATCTACAAACCGAAGATTATAGAATCTGGGTTTTAAGCAAGTCAGACAAACCAGAGAATACTGGAAAATTTATGACTGACAAATAGGGACTGAGGCAGAAGTCAGGGGATGTTATTAGCTTTTAAGAATTTAGCCAGAGGTCAAAATTTTATTGTTTTGTTTGAAGGAGAGTACATAAAGGCAGAAAAAATGTCACATCTGGAATTCTGAGCGGCTGGCCAGTTTGAATCGGGGGTTTTAGTATGGACAGTCAACACAGAAATGAATCTCTTCTTAAAACAAAAATGTTTCCAACATAGATGCTCTCCTGTAAACACTGCTGTGGAGGGAGTCGCCTTATACCATAGATGAAGCAGGTCTACAGATTCACCTGGGAGAAAACATGCAACAACTGAATAGATTATTATTGCTACAAGTGAATTGCTATGCTCACTGAGAAAGATCTATGAATCCAATGGATTTTGACAGCCGGAGATAAGAAAATAAAGGACAATCTACATATAAATGTTTGATATAAATATAAAAATATTCAGTTATACCATCATAAAATACTAGGAGAGACCCTTGAAATTCATTGGACTATTCAAAAGGAGCATGTTAAAGTTCAATATGTAAAATAAAGTGGAGTAGCTGTGGTACAAGAGGATGGGGTGAAGGATCCCACAGTTCTGCTTGATCACCCCCAAGGTCCTCAGTGGCTTCTGAACAAGATGCCTATAAAACAATTTGAAAACCACCAATCTGGCTAACCCTTTTATAAGCCATTTTGCACTTGTGAGTACTTTTATTAAATATACTGACATTCATAGAGTCGTATTTTAATCAAAACCATTTCCTACTCCAATTGGTACATTATAGGACTTTGAAGAATTTTCAACAAAGGTAGAAATATAAATCCTTGTCCTCTTTGTTAAAAACACCTGTGTAATTTTGGGCACATTACTATGCTGGAGTAAAGGGACTTGAGACTTCGGGAAATGAGTAGTAATTGCTGGAGGATGGTAGATTAAGATTCAGATGTCCCAGCTATGGCTTCTGCTTCCCCACTCTTTCCTAGTTTAGCCAAATTTACCTACCTTTCCAAATTTTTAAACAAAACTATCAATAAATGGGGAAGAAAAAGACATAAATAAAAAGGAAGTACTTACAAGTACTCACAAGTAAAGAATTGCATGAGTCACATGTAATAAATAGCATTAAGAAATTAGTGTTCCTGAATATTCTCATTAGTAAAAAGTTAAAGGTTTCTAACTTAAAAATGTTCTCAAACTGATAAATTTTCAAAGGAGCTCATTTACTTTTGAATATTCTGTGTCGAAGTTATGTATTTTAAAATCCCAAGCCCAGTAATATAGAAAATTGTTTTTGATTACTGGTTATGATTAACATTTGTGTGGTTTTAAAAAACTTTACATTTTATGTGGCAAGCACACACACAGAGGTATAAATGAATATATTGTTAAATGTATAGTATCTTGAAATTGTTTGAATTAACCTTATTGTAAGTATATATAATCAATATAAAGTTATACTGTATAATTGCAAGAGTATATAATTCTATAAGAGTGCATGACTTTAATTTATTGAAAAAAATTGTTCTATTTGAAATGTATTTTTTCCTTTATGAAAAATTTCAGTCACAGGTGGGTAATAAAGTGGTGTGTCAAGATGGATCCTTATAGTAAACCCTTTTACTTATTTCCATTTATACATTTTCTTGAAAAAGCAAGGGCTAAATGTCAGAATATGTGTCACAAAACATTGATGACAAATGCAAATTTTCCCATGAATTAACTATTAAATGATGATATGTGATACTTTTGAGCAAATATAATACTAGCATAGGAAACAAAACTTTATTAGAAAGAATTTAATCAGATAATTGGGCTCTCTTTTAAAATCTCTATGTTATTGTTTAACAAAAAATATCTTAAATATTTTGGGGCAACTATTGTCCTAAAGGAAGAGATGCTTTTTAAAGAGAAATACATGATTAGATTGGAAATGTTCTGTACTTTGCAGTACTATAGCCACTAGCTAGCTCTATATGGTTGTTGAGCTCTTGAAATGTGACTAAAGAACTGAGAAACCAGACTGTAAATTTTCATTTAATTTTAAGTGTAAATAGCCACATGTGGCTAGTGCCACCAAGTGTGGTACAGCAAGATCGTACAACATAGATCTAGATAGTATGAGTACTTATATGTTACTTAGAATATATTAAGTAAAACAGTAGACTTGTCATCTAATTTATTAGCTGCTGGTGTGTGTGTGTGTGTGTGTGTGCGCATGTATGTGTATATTTTTTATATAAGAATTAACTAGTAACAGTATAATACTGGTAGCTAATAAGAATATACAAATAGAAATTCCATGCTGAAATAAATATTTGTAGTGAATATTCTACTCTGATTAGAACATTACAGAATTAGAAACATTTAATACATCTGGAGAACTAGAAAATTGAAAATACTTAAATCACAAGACCTTTCTTTTGGTGGGGAGACAAAAGGGAGAGAGAGAGGAGAAAAAGACTATGATAGTCCAGTGAAAAAAGGTGAAAACAGGAGAATATACAAATTGTTTTATAGTAAATTATCCAAGGGTACTCTAGGGAAAAAATGGGTTTGTAAAAAGAAAGGGAGGAGTTTTGTTTTTATTTGAGATCATAAATCACATCACCTAATAAAGTTTTTTATTCTGCATGTGCTTATTATATAGATCATTTTATGTGGCAAAATATATTATTGAACATTTACATTGTAATGCCAGAAAGCTAATACTGTAATGGTAGCATTTACTAATAGACTCAAATGCATGCACTCTGACTTAATTTTTTTCATCTTTTGTAGGCAGAAACCGAATTACAGAGAGCTACAATGGATGCTACCCGAACAACTCGTCATCTGGAGGAAACCATTGACAATTTTGAAAAGCAGAAAATAAAGGATATAAAGGTAATAAAGTAACAGTTAAGGTTCAAAACAGGTTTTCTAACCTTTTTGTTTTATTTAAATTTTTGAAAAATTTAAATTAATGCTATTTTTACCCTGTAGTCTGTGTGAAAAAGATATTATAAATAAAAATGTATCAAATTTTATTTCCTTACGGAAACAATGATATATCAAGGGGCTACATTCCCAAGCAGAGGCCAAATATACAGCTTTTTATCACAAGTACTATTTAATCAAAGGGAACTAACATTTATTATTTTTTTTTGTATCAGGTGCTATTCCAGGCACTTTACATAATCTTTACAGCAACTCCATGAGAATGAGGTGGTATTATCCATATTCTATATAATAGTTTTTTTATAACATTAAGTTTTCTAATAACATATTATCAAATAAATTGGGTAAGAGTAGCCAACCATGTAAACATGCATCCACCATGATATGGTGTCACAAGAATTGCCTTATTGCAACACATCAGGAGATATGCAACCTTCAGGATCATGGCCTTCAGGTCTTCAGTGACTTTTTCATAAGCATCTCGAAGATTCTGAGGATCATTTTTAACTATAGTATGTCCTTTAAAACAAGTCATCTAAGGATGCCTTTTGGCTCACTGCAAATTTTCTTGGAACAAGCTTTAAAGAAAAATATTTTTGTCATTTTACAACTGTAAACAACAACAAAAACATTGTTTTCAAAAGTTATGTCCTTATCAATAAGTATTATCTGTCACTTAATTATATCATTCCTTTCTACAATTCATGAAACACTGATTTGTACTTTTTTTTTTTTAATTCCCTATCACAATTTCAAAGGATTTCAGAAGTATCTCCAGTTTGGTCCTGAAACCAAAAAAAAAGTTTTAAACCTCTCAATTCAGTCTGCACTCTGCTGTGTAATAGTAGATTGCTACTCACTATGAGCATCTCAGAAAGCTGCCCTGAGACAAACCTCTTTACTGACGTGGGAGAGTTTAAGCTGGATTAATGTTTTAAAATCGCTGACAGCCTCTTAAATTGAGGGAGAAAGGAAGAAAGGTTATTAAAATAATTAGTATTAACCTGAAAAATGAGAATGGAGACTTGTGAGATATGCCTGATTCTACTACCACCTAAAGGCTTCTCTTTAGTTCACTTCATTATTCAGCCTTCATGCTTACTACCTCTACAGGTGTTTTTAATTCTCTGAGCACCATCAATTATAAAACTGGGGCAGAGTGAATGAGTGCAGAATTCCCAGCTACAATTACTACTACCTGGGATTTCCTGAAACAGTAGAGCATGGAGTGAGGGACTGCACAGTGCAGGGTGCACAAAGAGAAAGCCTTCCAAGTTTTTCTCTTTCCCCACTGTATCATGCCCCTGGAAGAGGAATGTCTCTCAGTGGTCACACACACACAAAAAGAAGACAGGAAGAAACCCACTTTTTAAAAAATTGATACAGTTCACTCACTTATAATGTACAATTCAGTGGTTTTTAGTGTTCAGATATGTGCAACTGTCACCACTTAATTTTAGAACACTTTCATCACCTCAAAGTGAGATATAATACATTTTAGCTTTTACCTCTCTGCTACCCCCACACTCCCACCTCAGCCCTAAGCAACTACCTATGATCTCAGTCTCTGTGAATTTGGCTGTTCTGGACATTTCATATGAATGGAATCCTAAAATACATGGTTTTTGTATAACTGGTGTCCTTCACTTTGCATAATGTTATCAAGATTCACCCATATCGTAACATGTATCAGTTACTTCTTTTTTATAGCTTCATAATATTCCATTGTGTGGCTAGTCGCCACATTTCATTTATCCATTCATCAGCTGACGGACATTTTGGTTGTTTCTACCTTTTGGCTATTGTGATTAATGATAAAAGCATTCACATGCAAGTATTTATATGGACATATATTTTCATTTATCTTGGGTATATACCTAGTTAATTGCTGAATCATATGGTAACTCTTTAATCATTTGAGAAACTGCCACACTGTTTTCCCAAAATGGCTGCACCAGTAGTATATGAGGTTCCAGTTTATCTGCATCCTCACCAGTATTTGCTATTAATCAGACTTTTTCATTATAGTCATCTTAGTGCATGTGAAGTAGTATCTCGTTGTGGGTTTGGTTTACATTTCCCTCCTATGCTTCTTGGCCATTTGTATATCTTCCTTAAAGAAATGGCTATTCAAATTCTTTGCCTGTATTTCAGTTGGGTTTTCTTTTTACTGAGTCGTGTTATTTTATATTCTGATACAAGTCCTTTATCAGATGTATCATTTGCATTATTTTCTCCCATTCTGTGGCTTCTTTTTACTCCAATGGTGTTCCTTGAAGCATAAGTTTTAATTTTGATGAAGTCCGGTGTATCTATTTTTTCATTGTTGTTGTTCATGCTTTTGGTGTCCATTGCCAAATTTGAGATTATAAAGATTTATCTCTATGTTTTTTTGTAACAGTTTTATAGTTTTTGTTGTTTCATATAGGTAGGTCTTTCACCCATTTATTATTCGTATATGGTGTGAGTAAAAGTTAAACTTCATTTTTTGCATGTGAATATCCAATTGTCCCACCACCATTTGTTGAATGGAGACTATTCTTTTCCATTGAATAGTTTTGGCACTCTTTTTGATTTTTAAATATTTAAAATATTTAAAAAAAAGTTGACATGGTTTTGTCTCTGGATTCTCATCCTCTTTCATTTTTCTATATGTCTATCCTTATGCCAGTACCATACTATCTTGATTAATTAGCAATGCTTTGTAGTGAATTTTAAAATCAGGGTGTGTTTTTCCTCTTTGTTCTTTTATAAGATTGTTTTGGCTACTCTGGATCTATTGCAATTTAGTATGAATTTTACCATCAGCCTGTCCATTTCTATAAAGTCAGCTGGGCTCTGATAGGGGTTGCATTAAATCTATAGATTAGTTTGGGGAGTACTGCCTTTTTAAGATTAATTCTCCCAATCCTTGAACATGGGATGTTTTCTATCCATTTAATTTAACAATGTTTATATTTTTCAGAATATAAAAGATTTGTGCTTTAAACTTTTTCCTAAGTATTTTATAATTCTTGATGCTATTATAAATGAAATTGTTTCCTTAATTTCATTTTCAGATTGTTCACTGTAAATGCACAGAAATACAATTGACTTTTGTACACTGATCTTATGCCCTGCAACTCTGCAGAACACATCTATTAGCTCTGATAGTTTTTTAGTGGATTCCTTAGGATTTTCTACATACCAGATCATGTCATCTGCAACCTACACTTTTAATGCTGACCCCCATACAACTCTTAGCAAACTTCCAGAAATGAGTTCCAGAAATCAGTCTCAGAGTCTGTTAGGGTTCTGAAACTGTTCTGTAGGTCCTTCACTGTTTATAACTGTATTACCGTGTTTGATATGGGGTTTAATCTACAAGTCCATCTGAATTTTGGTAGCAGCAATAATCAGAGAGGTAGCACAGTTTTTAGACCAAGACTTTTCATAGGACCCTTACGAAGAATTTGTCTTTCTGAGAAAAGTTGATATGGAACTTAGTATACAGAATGTGGAAGAAAAATCACAGTCCCATTTGTTTCCCATGTAATAGGAAAAGTCATCAGCTATATGGTGAGTATCTAGAGAATCTCATACCTAAAAAAAGGATCTTGACTGGGGGTCACTCTTGAACAGATAAAAGTAGAAATTCAGTATGTGGTAAAACAGCTAACAGGAGCAAGAAACATCTTCTAAATTTAATTTAATAGCTTTATTTTTCTTATAAAATCACCATACATTTTTTAAAATTGAGAAAAACATAATAATCCCACTAATCAGAAATAGTGTTTTGACTTATATCCTTTCAGACTTTTTATCTATACACATAATACATAAGAGATATGGTTGGTAATAACAACACACATTTCTTAGGCATTGTTATGTCACACATTTTAAGCATTTTATGAAGATAACCCTCATTTATCCCTCAAAACATCCTTGAGGAAAGTAATATTATTATTCCTATGCAGTTATATTTAAATGGGACCAGACCACATGTAGCATCTTTTTAAAATATATCATGGACATAGGTCATATCATCTTTTTTGGTATCCTCATAGTATTTTGCTGTATGGACATATTAGTTTATTTAACCAGTCCTCACTGGTGGACATCTAGATTATTTTTGCAGTTACAGACCTCACTGCATCATTAAACATCAGGTTTTTGCTGGTCCATTTATTTTGGGGGGATAAATTACCAAAAGTAGTACTTCTGATTCAAAGAAGACACTTCCAATTTTAATACCTATTTTGAAGCTTCTGTCCACAAAGTTTGAACTAGTTTACATGCCTACAAAACCTTGCATGAGCACCCTGATATAACAATGATGAGTAATAGTTTCAATAGCCAATCTGATAGATTAAAAAAATTAGTGTCTAAATTTGCATTGGTACTAATTTTGAAGCAGAGTACCTTTTCATATATTTAATGATACATTTTATTTCTTCCTTAATTACTCACACTTATCCTTAGCCTATATTTTTTAATGTTGGTATTTTTCTTATTAAGTTGTAGAAATTCTTTAGACAACTAACCCCTTATATTGAAGATACATTGCAAATGTATTTTTGCATTTTGTTGCTTATTGTGTGTTGCCAACTTTAAAATTTTATTTTTGTTGCTAGATCTATTGGTCTTTTTGGTTTCTGCCTTGGTGTCACGTTTAGAAAGGTTGTTTTCATCCTCAAGATTATATAAATATTTGCTTACATTTTCTTCTGCTATTTATATGACTTTTTAAATATTTAAATATTTTATCTGGCAGTTGTGTTTTGCACATGATATGAGGTAGATATCTAACTTTATTACGGATAGAAAGTTCTTCTCATATCATTTGTTGAATAGCCTCTACTCTGGAGAGCTGTCATTTCCCCTTTGTTTGCCAAAATTTAAACAAGACCATTTAGAACTTTTTTGTTCAATATCTTGCTTGCTAATTAAAGCAGATAGAGGCTTTAATATAGGATAATGAACCTTTTCAAATTTAGTTGGTTTGCTTCTTAAGCAATAAAAATATCTAACTCATGTTGGACACTTACTCTAAGCCAGTTACCTACAATATTTTTGCTTGGATTAACTCATTTAATTCTTAAGGCAAAACCTATGATGTTGATACTATTGTATAGATGAGGAAAATGAGGGAAAGAGCAGATAAACTGTTTAATATTACATAGCTGGTATGTTTCAGTCATAATTAGAACCAAGGTTTATCTTAATCCAGAGTCCATATTCTTAATCATCCTGCTTTACAGAATACTTGCATATGGGTAAAGAATTTCAGATTAGCTCCCACCCCACCAATAAAAAGTATGTGCCTTCTAGTATCACAAAATAAAAATGAAAAGGGAAGAAAAAAAGTAACTCAAAATGCCTCTGTCCCTGACCGTACTGACCCATTCCAAATAAGCAGATTACATGAGATCATTGAAAGTTAGCTATATTTAGAAAATTATTACTAAATATGATAGGGTCCTAGAAAGTTCTACCACTTTTATTTCTAGTGACTCACTGAAATTATTTTATTACAGAAACAATGCTTTCCATGTTCTTTCTTACACCAGTTGTCAGCTAGCATTATTGTTGCTTGAAATTATTCTCCTTTATACCTGTTTTTGGTTTTATGAAATTCTGGTTAGAAATAAAAGAGTATAATTGGCAGTTTTCCCTCCTCACTATCCTCAGAGATATAATTCTTCTCTGTGATAATCTTAAGGCTTCATGGCTCTTGGGTCAAAAATTCCAAATCTAGGATTCTAGCTTAGTAGTGCCACAGATTCCCCATCACTGTTCTTCACAGAAAAATAGACAATATAAAAAGTTAGCACAGCCATTCCAGTCTTATAGAGGTGTATAAGTTTTGTTAAGAAATAAAAGATCAGACCATAAAGGACGAAACCAAAGTATCAGAAAACTTGATATCCCCCCACCTTGCAAGTAGTAAATAATAGCTATTTAATGATTAAAGATACTGTTTAAAGTACTTTTTTATCACTAACAAATTAAATTTTGAGGTTGGAAAATGCTAACAAACTCAAAGTTGGTCACTGTCTTTTAAAATGAGAATGTAAATACACAATGTTTATTTCTTTAGTGACAGACACATCTATACATATTTTTCAGGGCTTATCAGCCCGGGGGAATATAACACCAACAAGATGCTAGTATTAAAAAATTGTTAGAGATGACATCACATTCATCAGAGATTTTGACCATCAGGAATTTAATAACTATTCAAATATTTGAAAATTTTTGTTTTGAAATGTTTGCATATTCATAACATATTCATTAAAGTTTGCATAACTTTGATACAAAGTTATCAAAGTGGAATAGATTTGAATGAAGTGTAAACCAACAAATTTAGGTGTAATAAACTTGTAACTTTGGATCTCACTAGTTATTAAATAGTGTGATGGTCTGTTAAAGATTTAGAATGTCCATTTGTAGAAATATTTAAAAATAGGAGATAACACTCAACTTATTTCATTTAAACTTAATCCCTTACTTGAGGCTTTTTTATTTCTCAGGTGATTTTATAAAGACAAAATACCTCTTTCCTCTCCCCTAAGTACAGGCATACCTCAGATATTATGAGTGTGTTTCCAGACCACTGCAATAAAGTGACTATTGCAATAAACCAAGTCATATGAATTTTTGGTTTCTCAGCACATATTAATGTTTACACTATGCTGTAATCCAATAAGTGTAATATAGCATTATGTCTAAAACATACCTTAATTAAAAAATACTTTATTGCTAAAAAATGCTAACCATCATCTGAGCCTTCAATGAGTCGTAATCTTTTTGCTGGTAGAAGGTGTTACCTTCAATTTATATAAAGAAAAAAATGCACTATCTGTGAGGCACAATAAAGCAAAGTGCAATAAAACGAGGTATGCCTGTAAAGAAATCCACATAAGTAAACAGATGGTCTCTAAATCCTCTACCTAAGAAAAATTAAAAAAGAGTTGAATGTTTGACATTCTAAACGTATGTTCACCAGTTCCCTGGGTACTCACCTTAAACAAGTTTAGGGGCTTATTCTACAATTCTTATTTATTTATTTACTTACTTATTTATTTTATTATTGTTTTTTTTTTTTTTAGGTGAGGTAACCCTTGGTTGACCTCACAGATTGCAAGGACCTTGTCAGTTTACAATCCCTTATTTTTTACACCTACAGTACCTAGTCTTCCTAGGTGGTCTCCCATCTAAGTACTAACCAGGCCCTACCCTGCTTAGCTTCCGAGATCAGACAGGATCCAGCTTGTTCAAGGTAGCATGGCCTTACACTCTACAATTCTAATTTAATCCTAAGTAATTGAAAAACAAAAATTTCTGTTACAGCCTTGAATAAAGTCAAACTATGTCTATATTATATTTATATAGTTTATTAAAGATAGAGAAGCTTAAATTTAAGATTCACAGGAAAGATGTAAGCCTGTCCTTGACTGCTCCTATTACCTAAAATGAGCAGCAGACCAAGAACCAAGTAGGGGTCCGTAGTGTTAGAGCTTGTCATTGATGCTCAGTTCTGTTTTCCTCTAG
Organism: Eidolon dupreanum; assembly: GCA_028627145.1. NCBI lineage: Eukaryota > Metazoa > Chordata > Mammalia > Chiroptera > Pteropodidae > Eidolon > Eidolon dupreanum. The sequence continues at coordinate 30,062,138 of CM053511.1, read as the reverse complement.
GAGTTTCCATGCTCCTAACGGGCACCTGACCCCTTTCTAGCTAGCCAACTATCTTACTGACAACTAAGAAACTAAGTCTCAACCCTAGTCAAAAGCCATTTCACCTCTAACGTATTCCTGGGTATCTGGAGATTCTTGGTGTGAAATCTAAAATTATATTTTGGCATAATGCTGTTTATTGTCAAGTTACTAGACCAGGATACCAGAGCCCTCTGTGACCTATATGAAGTGACAGAAAGAGTAATTGTTACTCATATAGTTATAATCTCTTAACCTCGAGCCCAGTCTTTGCAGTCAAACTAACATATGTGCTTTTACCCCAGGAGGGTTACTTTCAACTACAGATCTATTTCCATTGAGTAGTGATCAGAAGCCTGTTAGGACTCCCTTAAGTATTTTTCTAACCTTTAAGATAGAATGGAGATGGAGAAAAAAATTACAGGACACTGAGGGATATCTGTATGGCTCTCTTCCAAAATGAAGGAACACTCCTGTCTGGCTGGTTAACACAGAAGAGCAGGAATGAACAGAAATATGTATTTGACTCTTGCCTTCTAGCCTAACCCATATCTTCTATCTTGCTTAAGTACAATGCTTGATTGTTTTCTACTTGTTCATATTTGCCTACTTCTACATTAATGCTCTCATTTTTCATTTGATAAGGGACAAAATAACAAAAGGGAAATGAACTGTCTTATCTAATACTTATAGGCATAGGGTAAACAGAGTACATAATGGCATGTATTTTATTCAGATCTTTTTTTTAATCACAGATGTCAATTGTAAGGTATAAATAAAACTTAAAAAATAAGAAGTAAATGGTGAGATAGGAAATATTTTGTATAATTTGAAGGTTTAGCTGCAGAAGGTCTTTGCAATTATTTATATTCATTATCTTCTGTACTTCTTTGCCTTGCAAAAAACAGATACCTTTGCATTTCATAAAATGGCAAGACTAAAGTAAGGAATATCTTTATAACATTCACCAATTTTTGTGATTGTTTAAATTCCAATATTTGTTTTTTAGACTATATTTTCAGAATTTATCACTATTGAAATGTTATTTCACGGCAAAGCTTTAGAGGTCTACACTGCTGCCTACCAAAATATACAAAAGATTGATGAAGAAGAAGATTTAGAGGTAGGACTGTCTATCTAAACTCAGTTCTTCTATTAATATGTAAACACTTAAAACAGAGCATTTGTTTGGTGAAAAATATCTTAAATTAGAACACTACAATGGTTATTTGTTATTGTGTGCAGTTCCAAATAGCTGAACTTCATAATTTTCTATTTATTTTTTAACTTTTCAAATTAACCACAGTAAAGTTCCAAGAGTTAATTTATTAATAGCCAGTAAAATACATTCTGAATAAAGCCTTTACATGAAATGTATCATTTTGACATATGTCACTTAAGTGTGTAAAAATAACATTCATCAATTTGAGCTAACATTTGAGTGTTTATGCCATGCACCATACCCAAAGCTTTATGTGCAATTTCTTACTCCTCACACAATCCTGTGAGGTAGGTGCTGTTATTCTTTTCATTTTGACAACTACAGAAACAGGTTTAAAGTCTTTAAATAATTTGCCCATGGTCACTTAGCTTGTAAATAGCAGAATTAGAATCTAACCAGTTTTGTGTGACTTAATCAATAAACTATGAAATAAATGTAGTTTTATATATAAGGCTTGCTTTGTACTGGTAGTTAAATGCAAATAAATCTGATTGGCCACCTAATATTAGAGCAATTAAATATCAAAGCCTGGCTCCAGTAAACATATCTGAAGGGTAAATATTCTAACCTCTTATTTCAAAAGCGGGTGGAAAGTGGCAGGTGGGCGGGGGGGGGGGGCAACAAAAGTATATTTTTGCTGAAATAAAAATTCAAGAGATACTTCAGATATAAAGTGAAAATGCCATGTATTCTCAAGATATAACCATGATTCTCTATTAAGAAGTGATAGAATTTGGGAGTGCCTTCCATTTGGCAATTTCAAACATCTCTCCAATTTTTTTTTTTTTTTTTTTTTTTGCTAATCACAAAGAGATCCCTTGGGTCTTCTCTTCACACTACTCAACTGGTTCCGGGAAACTTAATATAGTAAAATCATCTTGAGTAAAATGAAGGTACATTTTTATATGTTCTCCAGTGCCAAAATCTATCTCACAGTTTTACATCAGTTATGCCTACATGATCATATGTCTATTTACTGTTTCTCAATAGATAGCTTCCTAAGTGTCCATCCCTTCCAAATAAAACTTTCTTAATTTTCACTCCTTTTCATGTCCTATTGTTTAAAAAATAGATTTAGCTATTATCTGTCATTTGTACAATAAAATAGCAAATGTTGATATAGCATTTACTTTGGACCAGCTACTGATCTGTGCACTTTGATTATATTATTTTAATCCTCCCATCAACTTTGCTAAAAATACTTACTGTCTTTGTTTCTGTGGGTGAGAAAACAGGCACAGTGAAGTTAAGAAACTTCCCAGAGGTTTCCCATGAGGTTTCCCATAGCTAGTAAGTAACATAGCTGGGAGCCAAACCCAGAAGACTTAACTAAAGATACTGGTTTTATCCTCTCTATTCTCTACTGCCGGAAATTTGGTTCTGATGAGTGACCTGAACCATTTCCTGCAGAAACAATACGTGCATTAATTACCATGTTAAAAATTGATCTGCCACTTTTCCTATAAGACTAGAGTCCCCTTTACAAGTATTTTCATTCTCCTTTTTCTAATACCCTTGACATGCCATTTAACTGACACTAATGCTCCTGCAAACCCTTTGAACCCCAAAATTTTGTTTATTCCAGAGGTCCTAGATATCTTTTTTTGTTACACCATTTCCAACTTTTCTTACCACTATTTTTAATCAGCTGGATAAGTAGCTTGTGGGAGGAGAATCATAAACTAAAGATCTCAGCGCTATATGGTAGATGTGTTTTTGAGTATCAACTTCCCCACTTTCTAGCTGAAAAATATTGAGCAAGTTAACTTCCTCACACTTTAGCAACCTCATCTCTAACATGGAGATACTTATAGTACTTACCTTATAAAATGTTCATTCAACAATTGTTTATTGAGTACCTGTCATGTGCCAGGCACCATTCTAACTGCTGAGGATTTAACATTATAAGTTGGAAATGGTCCAACTTGTCAAAGTAGAAACTGAAGTCTACCGGGAGTTGACATTAAAAAAAATGTGTAACTATTAAAGTTTTATAATGTGACCAGTCCCACAGAGGAAAAAATACAGTGTACTATGAGTGTAATGTGAATGGAGGATTCTAAATAGTCTAAAGAATCAAAGAATGATTTCTTAATTAGAAGCTTGAAGGATACCTGGCAACAACTTTCAGTTAAAGCATACAGATATACAGAGGTCTGAGGCATAATGAATTATAGGCATAAACTATTACTGTTTTTCCATACAGAATTGTGAAGAAGAGAGAATAATCTGGGGAGATTTGTAGGACCAGGGGAAGTAAAATTGTATCAAACAGGTACCAAGAAGAGAAAGCATCCTTTAAATGTAAGGTTTCTTGGAAACAAGTAAAGAAAGTATGCAGAGAGGGACAAAGAAATAACTTGCTTTTCTTCTTAAGTAGTCCATGCTTTATGAGAACTGCTGAGACACTGTGGCAGCACCTGGTTTTTTACAGTTAGGCATCTAGCTATATCACAAACTATCTTACCTTATTTGTTCTTCCCAAAATTACAGTATACTATCCTGTATAGTCAGGCCCATTTTCTCTGTGCAGTAATAACTTTGGAGCATACTCAAATCTTGAGACTCACTCCTAGAAGAGATCTTGGACCATATGGGAAAATGCATTATTGCCAATTAATATTCCTGTAAATCTGTTTTTTTGGTAAGACTAATTTTAATATTTAACTGGTTTAAACTTTCGTCTCAAGGGCTGTATGTTGTCTTCTACTTCCCACTTTTAATTTTATTTTGCTAGAAAAGTTAAAAAAAGAATGCTATTCTAACAAAAAACATATCCCTTCCAAATACCAGTTAATAAGTCATGCAGTTTTTTATCATACCACCATGCCAGTGTTTCTCGTCTAGCACCAAAATATAGTTGGGTCCTTAGTGGCTTGCTAAATAACCTAACCAGCATGCCTGAATTGTCCTAAAACATAAGTCTTGCCTCTTGTTAAATTTCATCCCTTAATTACTTTGTGTCCCATAGTTTTCTGAGATTTAAAGAAATGTGTAGAAGCATCCTTAAGTCTAGGTCTCCTTTTTCCCCCAAAAACATAGGGATTAAGTTCATGTTAACATCATTGATTTAACATTGACTTAAGCTAGGAAAAGTTGCAAAGATAAAACAGGGCACCTTGCTCTAGAGTATAACATGTTCATATAGGTCTATAGGCTAGAAGTGAAGAGTGATGGGTAGTTTTGGTTATCTTAAGCCTCTTAGGTGTCACCTAAGGCATCTGGGTAATTAGGAACCACAAAGTTTTTTGGTATAGGAATTATATTTTGGTCTTTAGTAAGATAATTCCAAGTAAGCTATAAAGAAAAATGTACAGAGTCAAAAATTAAAATAGAAGTATTCCAGGTGAGAAATTTAGGGAGAATGCCCAGGCTTCTAGTCTACTAATATATGGTAATGTCTTTCATTACAAAGGTGAAATCTAGAGCTACAATGTCCAGTATAGTAACTATTAGGCATATATGGGTATTTAAGGTTAAACTGAAACAAAGTTTAGTTCCTCAGTCACAGGAACCACATTTCAAGGGCTGAGAAGCTTAATGTGGCCTTTTTGGACAGCACAGAACAGCAAGGATTTTTGTCATCTCAGAAAAGTTCTGTTGGACAGCGCTGATCTAGGAGAACAGAAGATAGTTGGGAGCATAAATGCGGCTCTTTGAAGAGTGTCTATAGAGAATTGATTGAAAGGTAGCCATTAAACTGTGTAGGTAAGATCTTTTACAGAAAGGTGTCAAAAAAGGAAAAGTTGCCTAAGGGAAACCTTTTAAAAATATTTACAGTGTAAGCAGTAAAAACAGAGATGCGAAGAAATAGGGCAGCTAGCACATGAAAAGAATTTAGCAATGGCATGCATGCAACTGTTTCAGGACAAGATGAAGACAAAAAGATTGCTGATTTTTGGTAAGAGCAATTTCAGTGTAAGGTGAAAGCCTAACTATAGTTTATTGACAAATAAATGGAGATGAAGTAGAATATTTGAGAAGTTTTCTAAGTAAATTTATACCTTGAAATAAAAAATAAGTATCCTGAGTTTGTTTGCTGGGGGAGGGAACCTGTAGAGAAAGCAAGCTTTTGTCAGTTTGAAGATTGGAAAAAGGAAAAATGCACCTTGGAAAGAATCAAAATTACATTAACTTTAAAAAAAAAAGAAAAAGAAAAAGATGGCATTAATAGTTGAGGAAAAAAAGGAAGGGGAGCTGAGGAAATTCACATCTGATAACCTTACCTATTAGTCTCTATGTAAGAGAAACAGAGAAGCCAGGGAGGTTAAAGTGGTAAGGTCTGGAACTACTGCTTGCTTTAAGGAAAAAGAACTGAAAAGTAATGACATTCCAGATCCTAGTGAGATTGGAATCTATAGAGTGGCTCCTATTTACTCTTATGTGACGTACTATAAAAAGTACTGCGATGAAGTTGCGGAAAGGCAGAACAGAATCAAAGATGTGACCTGCAGCCTCCCTACAAACTTGCATATTCAAGGGTAGGAACTTTCACATTTCCCTAGGATAAACTCCCAAGTGATTGTTTCAGGACCCATCAAATGGTTCAAATTTTTTTTGCTTTCCTCTTTACAACTTAAAATATTTTTGTATTTAATTTTTGTTTTAAATTTACAATAAAAAATTGAAATTTTGTCTGGGGATAGGAAGTGCTTTAAAAACTCTTAACTAAGGAATTTAACATGGCTTTCTAGATTTCCATTGTTTAGTATCTATAATGTTGTTTTGTCATTGCAACAGGTTTTCCGAAATTCTCTGTATCCACCAGATTATTCCTCTCGTTTAGATATTGTAAGAGCAAATTCAAAGTCGCCTCTCCAGAGATCACTGTCAGCCAAGTGTGTATCTGGAACAGGACAGGTGAGCTAGAAACCATAATTTAAAGGATTTTGAGCTGGTGCCTTTGGAATCGTTTAGTACTAAAAATGTTTCCCTTAAGTCAGATGACTTCATATAACTTACCCTCTCTTACAATCTTAGGTAAAATGTTAGACTGCACTAGGTGTGGCTCTGTCAATATATTTCTTATACTATAACATTACTCTCTATAGCAGAACACTTAAGAACAAAGATGGAAAGGACAGGCAAATGCTATTCTAGATTTGTTCTCTGGTATAATATAAAGAGCATAGATTCTGAAGTCAAACTGCTTACAGTTAAAGTCCCACTATCACAACTTGTTGGAAATTATACCTAAAAATGGCTTTTCGTGAACATTATCATAGATCCAAAAGCACAGATCTTTAGGTAAAAAGCCAATTTTCTCATTTCTTCTATATCCAGAAAGTCTCAGTTATCTGGTACCTAGAACAGAGAAGGATCAACAGCCTTTTTCTCTAAGGAACCACAAAGAAAAGTATCAGATTTTATTGGCCAAGTGGTCTGTCCCAAAAAAAGCAGCCATAAATACATTGAAAAATCATTATGGCTGTGTTATAATAAAACTTAAAAAAAAAAAAAGTAAACTGAGCCATAACTTGCCAACTCCTGACCTAGAGAGCTTATGCCCTTTTACATATCGACTTCAGAAATTTAAAATCAAGCAAAATATTTTCAAAATATGTTAAATTTGGCCCAACACCTTCTATTTTCATTTGATTCTCCTCTAAGCATGTATTTACTGCTTTACGCATCTCTACAAAGTTTTGTTTGACTATTTAGAGCTAATGATGTTACCTAAGTTAGCTAACATCTGTATAGCACTTTAGAAAACATTATCCCAGGGTTTCTTTACCTCAGCACTATTGACTTTGGGCCAGATAATTTGGTGGGAGAAAGAGAATACTGTCTTGTGCATTGTAAAGATGTTGAGCAGCTTCACTAGTCACTACTGACAAGATGCCAGGAACACAGACACACATACTCCCAAGCCCCATCGTGACAATTAGAAATGTCTCCAGACATTGTCACATGTCCCCTGGGAGGTATTATCACCCTCAGAAAGGTTTGAAACAAGGTGACCCACTGGTAAGTCAGTGATGAATTTGGATTCTGAACTCATTGCATTTAAATCACACAGTTTTCAAAGCCTAGTTGAAATATTCTTGTTTTTGCCATCCCTTTGATCACTCATTCAAACATGTTTTTGTGGCTCAAGAATTGTTTAATCTAAAATATTTTGGCATTTATAATATATTTAGACTATACTTTTCTCTTAAAGTATGTTATAGAAGTACTGGTATCCAACTGGAATCAAATGGTTAATTTCACATTTTTACTCAAAAATAACATGATAAATGAGTGGAAAACCTTTTGACTCTTTTCTACCTTAAAATACAATAATTCATAGGGAATTTTCATTACTAAAAATTAATACTTATGGACATTTTTCTGGAATAGTTGTTCTATGTGCCTTTCTCTGTAAGGGCATACTAAAAAGATACCAAACATGTAAAAATATTTTTAAGTTAGGATATTTTAAAATGTGTTTAACAGGTATCCACCTGTCGATTAAGAAAAGATCAACAACCAGAAGATGATGATGAAGAGGATGAAGACTTAGATGTAACAGAAGAAGAAAATTAATTTTAAGTAATCTTCACATTTCCATTTTTATTTTAAATTACCTGAAATCCAGAATTACTAAATTATACTGATGATATATTAAATCTCAAAATGAAATCCTATTGGAAATGGGAAATAATTAAAGGAAATTTATGTTGACAAAAATGAAGGCTTTAAAAAATATTACACACCAATCATTTAAACATCCTGTCTAGCAGTATATGATGTTTGTATAGGTTCCATTTTTTTAAAAAAATTATGTATTTCAAAAGTATTTCATGTTAAATAGTGTACCATACCTAGTTGAGGTTGCAAAAGTAGATGACAAAAAAACATTTAATAATTTCACTTGCTTATTTTAGGTTAAGACACGATGCTTTTGTTACCAGAAAAGGGGCCTAGAATAGTCATTCTGATTAAATATAAATTCTATTCCATAAGCCTTAATCAAAAAGACAGGTCTTCTTTTCCTTTTTTCATTTTTACTACAACTTGAAGTTTCATCAGTTAATACCTCAATTTACTTTTCGACAAGACTATAATCACTCTTGATTTCAGTAATGGGAACCTAGGTCATCAGTGTTTTACAACTGTAAGTAAAGTGTAAATTTTAGCTTTAAAAAGAAAGCCACATTCAGCCTGTTTTTGGTTTTAAAACAAAACCGCTATCATGCTAAAGCTATACACAGTATAACTTTTGGAAAGCTATAATTTGGTGGAATTATAGCTAAGAAAACATCATGGAAACCATATATAAAAATCTGTAAAAGTTTTACCAAATGACCACCTAATAAATGTGTAGTCACTCTTATGCCTGAAAATGTAAAAGAATTTAATCAGAGTTTTTCAGTATGTCTGATGCTTTTGTTTCTTTTGATGGGATATTGTACTTTATTTCATGGATCCCAGTCAGGCATGTAAAAATTAGGGAATTTATAAAATCATTTGGGAAAATAACAAAAAGCAATTATTCATAACAGAAAAATAAAAACTTTCTAGAAAGCTTTTTGACTTTGTTATTCATGGTTCTGTTCTTAACAAAGCACTTTCCTGAAATAGACCTAACTGATGAAATTACTTCAGTACTTTTCAAGTAAAATATTCAAAACATTTTAAAATCCTAAATAAATTTATATTCTTAAGAAACAGGATATCATTGCATATTTATTTTCTCGGTATTTAAATTTGGCATTAAAGTTGGAAGAAAAAAGAGTTATAGTATTTCTTTTGCTGTTTATAACAGCTCACTTCTCTTGAGCATCTGTTGCTGTTATCTGTTCAAAGCGTATCTGATGTAAAGCAATCAGCAAATAATTCTGATATAAAATGTATGTTCTGCCTTCCTCGAAGAAATATTCTGAGGACAAAAGGAATACTATACATGATAATACTTTCATCAGAATTGTTTTTCGTACCGGATATAGGTTGGCAAACTTTTTAAAAGGCTAGACAGTAAATATTTTTACAATAAGTGGGCAAAGACAAAATCAAGAGTATTACATAGGTATTTAAATAACCATTCAAAATGTAAAAACAGATTTAAAAAAAAAAAAAAAACACCCTGACCAGTTACTTAGCCTATAAGGCCTCCATTTCTTATCTCTAAAATAGGTTTAAAGTTATTTAGTTATTGGGATTAAATGGTATAGTTAACTCATATATAATTACAGATCATACACAGTAACACAGCTCAATGACAGCTAAACAGTGAATACAAAAATAGAGGTGACAGGGTAACTACCTATTGGTGATACATGGACCAAGAACCACTACTCTTGAGTTTTCTTAGTGATAAAAGTGCACTCTTACTATGATTCTTACCAATTCTTGGTTATGAGATTAAGACATGATCTGCATTTTTCACATACCCTCTACACAAAAATAATTAAAATGGCACTGGGTATTAAATTGAACCAGTATGTCCCTAGTGTACCTGATACATCTGGGAATAGGAGAAAGGAAACAACTGGCTATAATTATTGAACCTGGATAATGGGTAGAGGAGGATTTAGTACACTATTCTTTGTGTTTGAAGTTGGTGGTATGCTCGTAAGCTGGCTCTCTGGGGTGTTTTTTTGCATTTGTTGTATTTGCCAATTTCCATGGTGTAATACTCCACCATGGCCAATTTTGGTTATCAACAAACATATCACTCAAGGCAAAGTTGGGAAGAGATACGAAGAAATGGCTCCCAACCAGTAGAAGCCAGCTTTGTATAATAAACTTTTTATTTTAAAAAGTTGTTTAAAAATATATCAAACTGATTACAGAATAAAATTAGTTATTTATATCAATTCAGTAATTATACATTTACAATTTAAAAAGTTTTTTACTATTGTTAGCCTCTTATCTACTACACCACCCCAGCCTAGTTCTACATTACTATTTCTCTTCAAGCTTCATCTTAGCTTTTATTAATATATATTTGAGAAGTGTTGTCTTCCATACATTCCTCAAGAACGCTGATCAAAATGAATCATCTATATAACCTTTGAGCATTTAAAAATATGATTTCTTCCTATTTTGTTCATTGTGCTTGGTTTGGATATTTATCATTCTATTTATAAGTTTATAAAGAGCCTTACTGATGTGTTTTTGAACCAAATTTACCAGTTTACTCATTCTATTAGCAAGCTGGATATTCACTATTATTAAAAACAAGCACATAAACTTGGCTTCTCTTAGATTTTAAGTCACTAAAGATTAATCCAAAATACTTACAGTACTAATTGGCTTACAAAATATTCTAGTTCTGTAATATCCTATTAACTGACAACTACTACATATAAATTCAAATTTTATAGTTATTTGCTCAATGTGGAAAATCTCTGGGTCACAGAAAAAAAATTAACTTTGTTTTATATAACTATAAAAAGCCAAAGTCAAATCATGTTTGATAAAATGAACTTTAAATTAGAACCCAATAAATAATGTTAGTATCCAAGACAAACCTTGGATATAAAAATTTTTTAAAAGTTACTTTTAACAATGATTGAAAATATGAATTTTATTTTTAATGCTATTTTTAAAACAATGGAAGACAATATAGCTCATTCTTTAAAATATTTTTAGCATGGTCCTACTAAAATTTAAATACCATTTAACAAAGTAGGCAAAGTGTTAAGAGCATGAACTAGAGTCAGTGGTTAGTTGGGGTTGAAATTGGCTCCATGATATACTAGCTATGACTTCCGGCAAGTTATTTAACCTCTCTAAACATTATCTCATTTGTGAAATAGAGGTAAATAATACTCTATGGTTCTTAGAAAATATTGAGATCATGCATGTAAAGTGCTTATACTTCCTAGCACATAGGAAGGGCCCAATATTTGTTAGTCATTATGAGTACAGGAAATCAAATCCAATTATTTGCAAAATGTCTACACTAAATGTTGAATATCAAATCAAATTCAGTCTCACAAAAATTTTATATTTAGTTGCTGAGTCGTTTGATACAAAGTTTTGAAATTAAAGAGAGAACCTAATAAAAAACCGCCATAAATTCTTCCTAGAAACACAAACTATATTCATCCATTTATCAGGTGTTCCCAGCATAAGCATGAAAGTCTCCCTGAACCTAAATTATTTTTGGTCTTTTAAGTATTTTGAGTTAATGTTATCACTTTGGTTGATGAGATTAGTGAAGAGAAACCATTGAACTATACATAGGACTCTACACTAGTATCATAGAATGTTTGGTCCCTCCTGTATGTAAACAGTATTGTTTAACGTAGTTGTTGAAAAACTTCACAAAAGCTGTAATTATTTTTTCTTTTTATACAAATACAAGTTAATTTGTTGGTCTATTCAGTTGCAATTTTTTTATTTTTATAAAACTTAGCAAATTATGAACATAGAAACTAAGAATCTCCTAAGCCTTTTACATAAGTAAATTTCAAGTTCACAATCAGTTCATTTTGAACTATTATTAATGAGAGGCTTAACACAGTAATATCTCAGACAAGAGGGCATTAATTCTGCCGGCAATTAGCAATGAAAATGCTAAACCTGAACAATCAGTTACTGACCATTTCCATATACATTTTTGAGTAAAAGATGTAGACTACAGAATGCAAACAAAAGTGAATATAAAAGTTATCTTTCCCAAATACAGCTCTACTTTATACAGGTCTTGAGGTTTACCCATTACATCAACAAAAATTAATGCACTCAGGGAATTAGTCCTCTCCCCCACGGTCAAAAAGCACATATAATTTTAAATTAGAAAAAGTAAATGGCAATTTGCAAGCAAAAGAAAACTAGATTCACATTCTACTATTTACATTTGTTCTATTCACAGGTCAAATTTTAAATGTTTCTTTTCATAGATAATTAAAAATAAACACTTTTATAAAAACATAAATGCATTTTACTGCACCAATACTGTGGGTAAGTAATTCTGAATTTAGAAGCCCTCTAGAGCAAAATTAACTTCACTTTGCGTGGGCCAACTGGTCTATCATTTAGATCTTTAATAGCAGCCATAGCTTCATTATAGTTTATCATAGCAACAATGGCTTCTCCCGTAGGTAATCCTTGCTCATTATACTGTATCGAAACTGAATCAGGTATGATTCTATAACCATGGAAAAAGTCTAGAATTTCATTAACATTAGCTTTGAATGGAAGATTCATTATCTTAATAGGTGTTACTCTACCTGAACTACAATTTAATTTTGGGTCAGGCATAAATCTCCCCTCAGGAAAACTTCCCATATTACGCTTTCCAAAATCAAACTTGCCACCTTCTGGACGACCAAAATTCACAAAAGGGCGATGACTTCTAAAATCAGGTGGGCTCCTAAATTCCTCACCAGGAGGTCTAAAATCCTCAGGAAGTCTAGGGTCCTCCTCCAGAGCTTCTCTGAGGTCTTCCTCCGGGAGCCGCCTAAAGTTCTCATCAGAAGGCGATCTAAAATCTTCCTCCTGAGGGCTCCTGAAGTCTTCATCTGGAGGACCCCTGAAATCTTCATCCGGTGGGTGCCTGAAATCTTCCTCTAGGGGGCGCCTGAAATGCTCCTGAGGCGGCCGCCGGAAATGCTCGTGGGGCGGCCGCCGGAAATGCTCGTGGGGCGGCCTCCGGAAGTGCTCAGGGGGCAACCGCCTTAAGTCCTCCTCAGGAGAGCACCTGAAATCCTCAGGAGAATGCTTGAAGTCCTCAAAAGGTTTCCTGAAGTCTTCCTCTGGAAGTCGCCTTAAGTCCTCCTTTGGTGGTCGTCTCCATTCTGCCTGGGGAAGCCGCCTGAAGTCATCCTCATGGGGCCGCCTCCAGTCCTCCTCCGGGGGCCACCGCCAGTCCTCTTCAGGGGGTCTCCGAAAGTCCTCCTTAGGAGGCCGCCTGAAATCCTCCTCAGATGGTCGCCTCCAGTCCTCCTCTCTAGGGTGCCTGAAGTCCTCCTCCCAGGGGCATCTGAAGTCCTCTTCAAGAGGCCTCCGGAAATGTTCCTCCCAAGGGTGCCTGAAGTCCTCTGGGGAATGTCTAAAGTTTTCTGGAGGGCGCCTAACAGGCTGTCGGAAATCCCCCTGGGTATGCTTGAAGTTGTCCAGTTGCCTCAAGTCCTCTTGCTGATGTTTAAAGTTTTCAGAAAGGCCCACTGTGCATACTGGTAGATCATTTGAGTCAAATGAATGGGAACTGTCATCTCTATCACACGACTGTGAATGGTCTTGCATTCTCTTGGTGGGCAGTAAGTTTACACCAAACTCCTGCATTTGTGCCTCAGATATAAGTCTTAACAATACTTCTGTCCCCAAGAATCTTCGACGGTTTAAACGTTCTGCTTTCATGGCCTGTTCTTCTGATTTGAATCTCACCAATGCTTCACCCAAACCAACTCCTTTGTCATCAAAAAGCAAGTAAATATCATCCTCTGCAAGAGAAAAGTCTGCAAAGAACTTCTGAACTTCAACTTTTGTAACATCAAATGGAAAATTTCTTATATATATGCACAGTTTTTGGCCAGAGTAGCCTTGAGAGTATTTTTGTGAAACATGTCCAAGCCTCTCTTTCTCTACTGATGCTGGTCTTTTCTTTTCATAACATTCAATGAACTTCAGCATTTGTTTTCTAGAAACTGGATCAACAAGAACTGGACGATATTGTAAAACAGTCTTATGTAAACCCAGAGCAGTGTTGTAGTCTTTCAGAGTCTTAAACATCACAAATGCATATCTTGTTCTTCTTTCATCCTTATATAAAAACCTAATCTGTTCATTAGTCAGGTCAGTATCTTTAAAGAAATTTTTTAAGTCTCTCTTGTTAATACTCAGGGACAGATTTTTTAAGTGAACATAAAATCCAAGAGGGGAACGAGAACGTGTTCTTCTGGGAGATTTTGAATGAGATCGTTTCCGAAAATGTCTATCATTTATTCCTCTTAGTGGAGAATGTTCTTCAGTTCTCAAAGGAATGTCACCGTCCTTAAATGCACTACCACCAAACTCAATCCACTGTTGTTCTGAGCCTTGCATTACTTCTATAAATCTTGAACCCATAAAACTTCTATGACATTTAAGACCTCCCGAAGCATCAATACATGAAGCAAATTTTACTATGGCATCACCATTATTTCGGCCATCATGATGTTTTAAGAAAATTACTCCATCCACACACAAACCAGAGAAAAAGACACGTACATCATTTTCATTTACTAAGTAAGGCAAACCGCGAAGAAACAAGTAAGGATTCTCTGCCTTCAATGGTCGTGTCTTTCTTGGCCTCAAATCACCATGTCCTGTACCATTAGTATGAAACCCAGAATCTTGATTAATCGGAGAGCCATATCCAGAATTACTTGCTGCTTCTTTAATACCCTCAACGAAATTAGATAAGCAGCCAACCCCAGATGCCCCAGATCCTGGTCGCTCTCTTCCTATGCGATCAGTTCTTTTGATTTCTATAGTCTTCTGCATTTCTGCCTTACTGCTAAGAAAGAGCTCTACGGATGAATCCTTGATAAACCCTCCTGAACGACTTATGGCACGTCTTGCATCTTCATCTGTTGCAAAAATAATAAAAGCCTCCCCAACATCCCCTCCAATTATATGCACTCCTCCATCAGGAATAGTCAATCCCGTGAAGAAGTGACGAATATCCACAGGCCCCGCAATAAAAGGAAGCCCCAGTAAACGGATGACTACAGCCATGCTGAGCTCAAACCACAGCAATAATGACCTGCAGACAAAAAGGTACACATAATAGCAAGTCTTATTTTTGAAGGAAGCTTAATAATTATTTGGTTCCTACCTTCTTCAGCATTTATAAATGAAAACAAAATACAAGTTCAAAAACTATTGACTGTATCTAATTCTCAAAAAAAAAAAAAAATAAATAAACTTTCTCCCATCTAAATATACAAATAAACCAACTACTATGAAGATACATTTTCATATCACCTATCCTATACAGTATGGACAACAGAAATATCAAATCTTCTTTGTAAGTCTACCAAGTACTGCTTCACAACAAGACCAAACTATTTTCAGACTCACTAAGAAACATACTGAAACATAACAGAGAACTTTGTGGATTTTACCACGATGAATTTTAGAGTTATAAAAGCCATCTCTATAATTTTTGCTTATAATAAATTGCTTACCCTTAGTGCATCACTGGCCAGTCATAAAGTACAGAAGCCATGTGTACCTAAGATGTACTATTCTACTTCACATTTTTTTTGTCAAGCCTCTGTGAAAAGCCTTAAGCTCTGGATATCTTACCTTTTTTTTTATTTCTTGGAGACCTGTTAATTCTGTAAAAGCAACTTAACTGTGGAAAGAAAATGAAATATAATTAATCCTCGGACTCTGCAATTGATCTTAAACAACGCCAGATTAGGATATTCACCTTCAGAATTACCTATTAAAAGTGAAGCAATATAAGGAACCACAACTATGGGCATTACAAAATGGTCTTCTTTGTTCCTACGGGAAATGAATCATCCTTCTGAGCAGACATCTCCAAATTATTTAAAAACAAAAAACTTTCTATAAACTAAACTTGATTGGAAATAGTACAAAGAAAGGGGTGATAGAAATGTGCTATATTTTGATTAAAGTGTTGGTTACATAGATGTATAAATTTATCAAGGCTAAATGAATTCTATATTTAAGATCTGTGCATTTAAATGTATATAAATTTAATATCCACTTAAAAAAAGACAACTGTTCTACAAGTAAAATGACATTTAAAAACACCAAACAATTCCCAAAAACTTTCTATAACTTCCACCCATGAAAAGACCAAGCACCTAACTCATTATGTTCAACTCTTACAAGTCTCCTCCCTTTCAAAATATAAGACCAAATTAAATTATAAAGGCAACCATTCAAATGATAAAATAAATGAACACTAATGTTTCAAATTCAGAAACCATTTTCTAAAGCAAAATCCAAACAATGGCTACCATTTGGAAGCAATTTTAAGTTCTAAATATACAGTTCATACTTCCAAACATGGAACCAAATCTCCTGACTCCAATATAAGGCAGGCAAATACTAATATATCCCTAATCTCAACTATCACTCCTTATTGTAAACTCTACTACTCAGTAAACCCTTTATTAAAAGACAATTATTAAAATTCATCTCAAGCCAAACAGAACTGTTCAGCTAAAAAGAGACTCTTCTTATACTAATAAGTTTATTCCACTTCAAACAACTGTTCTGGGTTCTACTGAGGAAACCCAAATGACAATGTAGAAAAGTAAAAATATAATAGAAATATATTAATTTGGAAGTTCAAGGACTATCAGTATTAACTGCTGAAAAATCTCTTTAAGGGAATTCACATTGAACACTTTCAAAGATACCTGAACTAACAATATTTAATAGTCTTACCAAATTAAGACCTGCCAAATTAATAATAAATTATGTTTTTAATTTGTAAATGTTGCTTTAATTCAGTACTTACACTTAGGTACCACTCTTCCACAAGGTGGGGTGTGAAGACATATTCTTTGAGGTCTGCAAGGTTTATTTGCCTTTGAAAAGTGGTCCAAAGATTAAACTTTTTAAACTACAAGCTAAACTAACAAAGATATCAAGAAATTACTTGGCACATCCTATACTGAATTATCAATGCCAAATTAATATTAAAAATATTAATGAGGTTTACTCTTAAAATATTTGCACAGTATATGTAAGGGCAAGGGAGGATATGGGAAATCTCTATCATCTGCTCAATATATGCTGTGAACCTAAAAAACTGCTCTAAAAAAAGTCTATTAAAAAAAAAATCTGCACAGTACCAAAAAAATCAAGTACACGTCTAGTTTCTTCAACAAACTAATAGTCACACCAACGCTTTACCAAAAACTATATATGGCTTCGGGAATAGTTGCCCACATTAAAGTTCCAAGACTCCTTCCTATGCAAATTGACTTAGCTCCTTTTTTACTTTTAAAATTTTTTAGAAAGCGGCGTTTAAGATATATTTCATTTTCCCTTCTAATTTTTTTTTTAATTTAAAAGAAATTTACCCTGAGAACATAAATGTATCTACAAGTTAGGGATGTTTCAAGGAATAATTTTATGTTAAATTATAGTAACTTATCTTAAGTTAAAAAACATTGTAATTAAGTTCCATGAGTACAAATCTCATGAATACCAATTCAAACAGACTAAATTAAAATTCTGTTCTAATTTGCCACAGTTAAATATAACAACTAAACTTTTTTGCTCTTGAGATAGTGGGGTAATGTACCATTTACCTCTATACAATAACACACTTAGGAGACCACCTATAAAAGCCCAGCTCTCAAAAATGAGCACTTTCCTGCAGTTGCCATGTTATTTCCTTAAGCAAATTCCCCAGAAATTCTATTCTTAGAACATTACACAAAAAGCTAAACACACAAAATACTCTAAAGTACTCTGCACTTTAAAATTTTCTACGTATCAATTTATTATGTGACTCGGCTTATTTAAAGACAATGATGTTATAACCTCTGACCTATGAAAATAGGTCCTTAAAAGCACACTTAAGGGCAAGTCACTGAAATAAACGCGTTTTAAATAATTTTGCTGCAATTTTAACCAGTTCATATCACTTCATCACCATTATCATCAATCAATACTGAAATGTCCATATTCTAATCAAGCCTGAGAAGGAAATTGGGAGGAGGCTAAATTTAAATCCGTATTCATCTGATTTTAACTAGCGAGTAACAAGTCATTTCCGGACAAGGTGAGAGAGCGAAAACTGCGACTATTTCTGAAAACCCAGTTATGATGAAGCACAAATTCTAAATGTGTGTTTCCGCTGCAGAAAATAATCTACCCCAGTCCACAATTATTCTTTATGACGACCTGCGTTTTATCCTTATAATGTAGATGGTTAAAATGAAAACCAAAGGCATGACGACACAGAGCCAGTCCCCAAGAGGAACTGTAAATGAAGACGATTCCACACGGCACAGGATTTCCCATAACATCCATCATTCTCAAACGTGGATCATCCGAAGGCTTCGCTTCAAAACCCCAAAGCCTTTGTCCAGACTCCCAGGGGTCAGAGCTTCCTTTTTTCACGCCAAGCCAAAGTTGCTACGTGCGATCCGATGCTGTCGCCAGACCTTCAGCCAAAATCAGCTTTCAAATTAACCTGGACCGCCCAACATCCGTGCCTTTCCGTTACGCCGTCCCAAGGGCAAATATTCCACCCAACCTCGCCACACGGTGCTCCCAAATCTATCTGAAACACTCTGGCCCCTCTCAAGCCTAAAAAGCCGGGCCTTCAGCGCTTTCCTGCCACCACTGACTACGATGACATAGCAAAGAAAAAAAAAATACCTATGAAATCCTTCGAGATCTTCTCTCAAGAAAACTGGGAAGCGCGCACACAACAGCACACGGAGGCTGACCGGAGTGTCGGTGTTTCGCAAGGAAAGAGGGTACCCTAACGGCAGAAATGCTAACTCCCGGCGCGACCGCCAGCCCCGCCTTTCCCTGTTCTTCCGTCCCGGTCACCAACCCCTTCCCACCTCCGACGCCCCAAGGGTAATTGCTTCGCACTTGGCAATAAACACACACCACTGCTGCAGAGTCGGACACACAAGACCGGGGGCAGGGGGCACTCCTCGTCGCAGCAGCCTCCCCAGAACAAATAGAGAGAACCCTCAGTGAGCCTAGAAGAAGATGGCGCCCACTCTCCCCTCCGCTCCGGACAAACGGACGTACAGTTTGCCCATGCGCTCTCCAGGCGTAACCCACCCCACCACCCCCGGCGCCTCGGCCACGTTTGCGCACGCGCCCTGATGCTCACTCACTTCCCGTTGTCGGCGGGGAAGGGAGGTGCCAGCCCGCCCCGGCTTTGCTCAGCTTCTGCGCATGCTCAGGTTCCAGCCAACCCGGTCGCATCCCCTGTTGAAGGAGAGATTTCTGCGTATGCTGGTTGTTGTATTGAGAAGCTTCGGTAAGTAACTGCCTTAGAATACTGGACAGACTTTCGTCATTTGCAGGAGTTGAAAGAAGAGATGTAAAAGTAGGGAAAAGTTGGCGTTTTCTCTGTCTTTACAGCGCTACAGTTACTATGTAGTGTAAGCATCTTATGAAAGGATCTTTGTAAACTCTAAAAGACCACGGAAAAAAGGACAATCCCCAGAGGGCTTACTAAATGCATGCTTATTAAATTTCATAGATATTAATAACTTTATGCAGAAGTACCTTTATATATTTGTTATTCCTACCTTCTGGTGTTTTGAAACAGGAGACCAGATAGACCAATCATGAAAATTGAGAAGTGAAAAGCATAATTACAGGCATGTTTTGTAATGCCTGCTCTGTAATAGCTGGTGAACAACCCTGTGTCTAATTTTATTTTGTTATTCGCAAATAACAAAGCAGTCCATCACATTTATAACTATGTATGCATAGGTGGATTCAAACTCACTAAGAAGAAACTGCACCTTTAAAACAGTTACAGGTAAGAAAAATGAATTTCCAATCCCTCTCTCACTGCAAAATACCCATTCTTTAATGTAATGATATGATTGTGAGAACGAAGAGGCAGTTTAACGAGTGGATAATAGGTAGTTCCTGAAGTGAGAGCCACCATTTACCCACTAGGGCAAATAACTTAGCCTCTCTATGCCTGTTCCTCATCTGTAAAATGGAGATGATAATAATACCTACCTCTTAGGGGTGCTGGAAATGTTGAATGACTCCATGTGTAAGTATCTGAGCCTTTTTAAGTATTAGTGACTTGTTTCAAATGTCAAGGTGATCCATAGTCAAGTAGACAATATCACCTTGGGGAGCTAGGCTCATTGACTAAGTACCATTTACCTTGATTATTCCCCGCAGTCCAGGGTTTGGTCCTGGCCTTGGAAGTTTAGGAACCTGAACTTAAAGGCCAACATTTATTGAGAGTTTATTATGTGCCAGGCCCTATGCACATAGTGTCTCTTTCTTACTACATTTGGAGGTAGTTACTATTATTTTTCCTATTTTACAAATAAGAGAAATTGAAGCATAAAAGATTACATAGCTTATATAAATAGTACAAGCCAGGAATTGAACACTAACTTGCTTACGGAGGATACTACAAGCATGTCTCGGAAACATTGCAGGTCCTGTTCCAGACCACTGTAATAAAGCAAATACCACAATAAAGCAAGTCACATGAATTTTTTGGTTTCCCAGTGCATATAAAAGTTATGTGTAGTTTATACTATACTATTGCCGATTAGGTGTGCAATAACATTATGTCTAAAAACAACAGTACATACCTTGATTAAAAAATACTTTATTGCTAAAAAATTCCGCCCATCATCTGAGCATTCGGGAGTCATAACCTTTTTGCTGATCGATGGTCTTGCCTCAATGTTGTTAGCAGCTGACTGATTAGGGTGGTAGTTGTTGAAGGTTAGGATGCCTGTGACAATTTCTTAAAATAAGACAGCAATGAAGTTGGCTGCATGAAACGACTTTTCCTTTCATGAATGATTTGTCTGTATCATGTGATGCTGTTTGACAACCCATACACACACAACTACTTTAAATTAGGAGTCAATCCTCTCAAACCCTGCCACTCCTTTACCAACTGAGTTTATGTGCTATTCTAAATCTTTTGTTGTCATTTCAACAATCTTCACAGCATCTTTGTAAGGAGTGTATTTCATCTCAATAAACCACTTTCTTTGCTCACCCATAAAAAAACAACTCCTCATTCATTAAAGTTTTATCATGCAATTGTAGCAATTCAGTCACATCTTCAGGCTCCATTTCCAACTCTAGTTCTGTTGCTCTTTCCAGCACATCTGCAGGTTACTTCCTCCACTGAAGTCTTGAACCCTTCAAAGTCATCCACAAGGTTGGAATTAACTTCCTCCAAACTCCTGTTAATGTTGATATTTTGACCCCTTCCCATGAATCATGAATATTCTCAATGGCAACTAGATTGGTGGATCCTTTCCAGATTTTCAGTGTACTTTGCCCAGATCCATCAGAAGAATCACAATCTATGACACCTATAGCCTTATAAAATATATTTCTTAAATAAATAATATATGCGAAGCACAATAAAGCAAAGTGCAATAAAATGAGGTATGCCTGTACACTATTTCACAGGGAAAGGATTCTGTCCTCTGAGGCAGACTCCCTTTAAAAAGTAATAAAAGCAATGCTCTAGAATGTCAATACTGATTCACAAGAAGAAACACTAGTAAAGTGATTCTGAGATGGATTCAGGCTGACCAGAACTTTCCCGGCTATACACATTCTCTATATGAAGTTGAATAATCAGAGAGCTGTTTGCTAAGCATGGAAATAGAACACAAGTTACCTAATCTCAAAAGATGTTTCTCAGTCATGAGTACCTAGAAGCATTCTCATCCATCTTAACAAAAATAACAGCTATCATTTAATGAACACTTACTTTAAGACTCATCTGAAATGTGCTTAGATCAGACTGCCTTCCTTGGACAAGCTTAAATAGGTATTGCCAGCCTCCTTTGGTGTTCTGGGATGATTATTCCCTTCTATTCACAAGGATTTTCTCCAAACAGGACACTATAGTTTATGGATGTCTTTTATAATCTGTCTCTGTCCTTCTCAGATGACCACACTATAACAATTTTTTAAAAAATACAGTCAAGTTAATTGGGTTTAATTACATGATATTTTGGTTATTGAGTAGTTTCTTGAGCTTTTAGTGTGCCATCATGAAAACCTATTCATTTCAGAGAACAGAGAGAAAACTAAGTTTCTAGAACAGCAAAACAAGTCCATACCCTGAAACATGGTAACCACACCAAGCCATGGCCAGTCTGTGGCTCTGCCTGGGCAATTAGTGAGCCTCCCCAAGTGTATTACCACGACTAGAGCACTATCTACCTCCCGAATGATTTTGATATCACAGTTTTCATCTGCACTTCCTAGCTCTTCAACATCTACAAGAACAGTCATGTATCACTTGGTCTCAGAGTTCTTCAATCTTGTCAATTGTCATGACCTTCATCCCTCTTGCAGACCTTGACTTTTATTTAATTCAACTGGCATTTACTGAGCATGAACTGTGTGTCAAGCACCATGTTTAAGGCTCGTAAAAGACAAAGGTGAAGAACAGTTCTCTTTCCTCAAGGAGTTCATACCATAGCAGAAGAGACAGTACCTATAATACAGGCCTCTTATGAGGACTAAGTAAAATGATGCTTGTAAAGCACTTAGCACACAGCCTAACACACACACACACACACACACACACACACAAACTCCAGTATATTTTAGAAATCAAGAAGTCTGGCTCAGAAATCAGAATACCATAGTCCCAAACCTAACTCCGTCACTTAGTAATTATGCCTCTTTAGTTACTAAACCTCTCTATGCCTCAATTTTTTTTTCACCTGCCGAATGAACATGACAAAAGCAGAGTTGTTGTGTAGCTAAAATGATCACTCACACACACACACACACACACACACACACACACATACATTAAAGGCACATAATAAAGCACCAACAAAGGCATAACATGAAATCTTAAATGTTGCTCTGATGGCCTGTATAATTCTTTCCTATTTTTCCCCTGCAGTGGTCCTCAGAGGCACATCCTGAGGTAAATGGGTGTCTCATCTTCATGGTGGAAAGGTGGAGGAGCTTGAGATCCTGAACATCCTATTAATGCTATACCTTAACAAAAGAGGCATGCAGAAAGGGTACTGTATAAAATCTTTGTGTTTTACTGATGAGATGAAGCTTTGGCACCCCCAAATCTTAGTGCAGAACTCATTTCTAGTAAAGAGTCAGGACCACACATGAAACAGAATGTCTCCTTTTGCGTAAATTTCTTATTCCTGGGTTCCATCCAGCCTCAGGAATATAAAACAAAAGAAAGAAGCAAGAGGAAGACCTAAAAATTTACAAAGAAATTCTAAAGAGAGAAGAGAACAAACAAAAGAGAGAATCCAGAACACCTTGTTTTGGAAAAGACAGTCTCATGCAGGCATCCCCAGCCACATAAGAATGGGCCTTGGGTCTGGAACACTTCTTACAGAGTTAAAGAGCCCACACAGACTGTGTCTGGCTTGTCACCTTGTGTAGAAAAAACATTCCTTGTTTCAGGCTTAATGAGTACTCTTTTGTTTTTGCTTTAAATATGTGTGTCCTATGGCACCTGGTCAACACCACTATTATATTTGTCCCTCAAGGAGACAGGATTCCTTCCATTGTAGCATGAGTGAGGTACAGTGCCTAGACCAATTATCTTGTGTCAGCAGCCAGGAAACACCCACTGGCCATGGGAGACTGATAACCACTATTGAAGCTGATCTTGTTCTGTCTCTTCTCTGTGTAAGTAAAGACTTGTCCCTTCCAGTGCTTGACTGTATTGTTTTTTTGTTTTGTTTGTTTTTTGGCAATTCTAATACTAATGTAGGGAGGAGGCAAGATAATTAAAATGTTAATCAACAACATTGAGAGACTGCAATGTGCTGATCAGCCCTGCAGCCAGGCCAAGAGGACACCTTCTGAACAAAGGAAAATTTCTTTCTGCTGGATTACTAACAACCATTCTCCACACATGTGAAGGGGAAAAAGGAACCAAGAGTCATTCCCTATGGCTAAAACTGTGGGGAATCTATGAATTAAAGACTAGGAACTGCCAGCAGGCCTTTCACTCTACAAATCTTACCATTTCACACTACATACTCTTCCCCTTCCTCACTGTATGTCCATATCATAGGAAATGGAAACTAAAGAATGGCATATGAACTAAATTCCCTGAACACTCATATCTCTCTCAGTGCTTTTTCTCTGTCTCTCATTGTCTCACTCACTCCACCTCTGAGAGGAGACCATACTCTGTGGAGTGTTACTCCTTTTCCAATAAACTTTCCTTTTAACTCTAACTTTGGTGTGTGTGTTGAATTATTTCTTCACTCTCTGCCAAAGGACCCTTTTCTCTCTGCGCAGGGCTTGGTCTCCCCGCACCAACTCGGGGAAATTTGCACTGTCCTGCATCATTAACAAGTTACAATGGGCAGAAGTGTTTGGAGTCTTCTCCTGGGTTTGGCAGCTCTGCATGGTACTCTACTTGACACCTGTTGTATGGACGCAAAAAAATTCTGTTCCTTAGGACTACAGCCAGAGGCCTTGTGGTTCAGGTCTAACACACCTTGATCCTCTGGCCCCTCAGCAGTTCAGAGTTTGGAAGATGACAATAAATTAGAGAATGAGGAAATGAAGCAAGTTTGATTTATTTTCCATTGCAACAAATGTGTATTAAATGTTAACAACGTATTATACACAATTCCAGATGCTAAGGAGACAATTCTGAACAAAAATTGTATGGTCCTTGATCTCATGAAGTTTGAGGTCCAGGAGAGAAAATAAAACTAATGAAAGAAGGATTCAACTAAATGTAAATTTATGGCAGGGATAAGAGCTATAAAAGGGAAATACATGGTGCTGTGAGAGTATTTCATGTATTTCTAGGAGGGCCTGGGCTGGTTACAAAAAGCAGGAGGAGTTTCCTAAATAAGTGATGAATGAGCTAAAAGGAAAACAGTTTACAGCGTAAAGGGAAATTGCTAGGAAGCGGGTGGGGAGCAGGCAGAGAAGTGAACAGGCTTAGAAGCATTCAGAGAACTGAAAGACCAGTGTGGGCAGAATGTGCAGGAGTACACAGGACAGTGAGAGGCTATAGGAAGAAGTCAAATCCTGCTGGGGGTTACAGTTCATGTTAAAGACTTTGAGCTCTCCACTGGAAAAACAGTGAACTATTTTAAGCAGAGAGGTGACATACTTGCATTTCAAAAGATTACCCCAGCTGTTATATGGAAAATGGATTAGAGGGTGGCAAGACTATGTGTGTGAAGACAGTTTAACAGGTTATTTTGATTTCTAGTTTAAGGTGACAGTTTGAACATAGGTATTTACTCCCACTCCTTCCAGAAATCCTACTAAAATAACACAAAAGAAACTTTCCAAAGATGCAAAAACTGATAAGAATGAAGATAATAGGGTAGGAGGCAATAGCCATAAAACTTTATAAGCAGGAAGCATGTGGATAGGTGATAATTTCTTCCATGAAAGGTTGACTCCTACATTGACAGTGGAAAAGAAAGCTAAGAAGCAACCCGATATGCACCAAATGAGTCCTCAAAGGCTTAGGAGCCCTCCAAATTTTCTGTTGGGGAAAAAGGTGAAAACAGAATTAGTGGAACATCAATTTATAAAGCGCTAAAGACACACTTAAGTCTCTTTCCTTCAAGTACCAAGAAACCTATCCCCCACTAGAGCAGATAATGGAAGGTTTATACTCTGGAGAAAGTATGACTAGGGGACAATAGATACAGATAAGATCAGGGGTTCTATATATAAAAAAAGGACATTATGTGAATGATGAAACTGAATGATGAAACTCACACCCTGTTTCTCCACTATACCTGGCAGCCAGGCTTAAATCCTCTAGGGAGAAGATTCTTTCTGGGGAATTTGATCAACACAATGAGCTTGGGGTGGGGGGGAAGGGTAGGGAACACTGACATGGGGAATTCCCTATGAAAGAGCCAAGGCAAATCACCCTACACATTATAACCCAGTTAAAAAACCCTAACTATTCTTGTAGAGCATCAGATCGCTTTTCAGTGTGCTCCACTCTAATATGTATATATTACAAAGATACCTAGATATAATATATACAAACACAGATAGCAAAGAGTCACCAGATTTATGAGGAAATCTAATACAAACATAATTTTGAAGAGACATAGATTTCATAGGCAGAAGAAAATTTTAAAACCTTTCAGTAATGTTCTCAAAGAGATTAAATATTGTATCCATGAAAGAATACTAGGGAGTTATAAATAAGATAGAGTCAGAAAACAAAAACGGGTTCTTAAAACTTGAATTAATAATAATGGAAATGAAAAGTTCAAGGAATGTTTGACAGGGAAAGCTTAGAAATCTTCCAGAAAGTAGAATAAAACAAAAATAAAATGAAAAATGGAAAATGGAAAAGATAATACAAGAAAATTAGAGAAACAACCCAGGAGTCCAATATCTGAAAAATAAGATAACCAGAAAGAAAGAACAGAAAAAAAGGAGAGGAGATATTCAAAGTAATAATTAAGTTCCAACAAGTGATCAACACAAAAGAAGACAATGAAACACCCCAAGACACATCACTGTAAAATTAAGAAAAATGAGGATGGTGGAACATTCTAAAGACATCTAGAGAATAAAAAATAAAGTTCACGCAAAAAAATAAGAATTAAAATGGCAGCAGATTTTCAACAGCAACATTAGAAACCAAAAGAAATAGTAGTAGTGTCTTCAAAAGTCTGAGGGGAAATTATTTCCAAACTAGCATACCATACTCAAGTAAACTATTAAATAAGTATGAAGGAAAAAGGGAGACATTTTCAGATATGCAAGGTCTCAAAAATTTGCATCTTATGCATCCTTTCTCAGAAAGTTGCCGGACTACATGCTCTACCCTAACGAGTAAACCAAAAGAGAAGAGGATAAGCAATCCACTAAACTTAAGATCTCTCTTTAACATCACTCTATTTTCCCCTCCAAGTTTCATAGATTGCATATTCTCTTCATTCTTATTTTACTCCCTTAAGGTGGGACCACATAACATAGTGGTTAAGAACATAAATGCCTGAGGCAACAAAAGAGAAAATAAGTAAGTGGGACCACATCAAACTAAAAACCTGCACAGCAAAAGAAACCATCAACACAATAAAAAAGCAACCTATAGAATGAGAGAAAATATTTGCAAATCATATATTTAATAAGAGGTTAATATCCAAAATATATAAACAACTCATATAACTCAATAGCAAAAAAATAAACAATCTGATTTAAAAAATAGGCAAAAGATCTGAATAGTCATTTCTCCTAAGAAGTCATACAGATGGCATTAAAAGGTGTTCAACATCACTATTCATCGGGAAAATGCAAATCAAAACCACAAAGAGCTATCACCTCACACCTGATAGAATGGTCATTATCAAAAAGATAAGCAATAACAAATTTTGGTGAGCATGTAGAGAAAAGGGACCCTTTGTGCCCTGTTGGTGGTAATGTAAACTGGTGCAGCTACTATAGAAAACATTATGAAGATTCCTCAAAAAATTAAAAATAAACTATTATATGATCCAGCAATTCTACTTCTGAGTATTTATCCAAAGAAAATGAAAACAGTAACTTAAAAAGATATTTACACTACCATGTTGGTTGTAGCATTATTTACAAACCATAATGTGGAAGAAATGTAACTGTCCATTGATGGATGAATGGATAAAGAATATATGAGATATATATAATGAAATATTATTTTGCATGAAAAAGAATGAAAATATGTTTGCAACAACATGAATGAAACTTAAGAGTATTACACTAAGTGAAATAAGTTAGCCAGAGAAAGACAAATATCATATGATCCTATTTATGTGGAATCTAAAAAAAAAATAAATAAATAAAGCCAACCAATCAACTAAACAAACAAAAAAACCTAAGCTTATAGATACAGAGCACACAGATTGATGGTTGCCAGAGGCAGGGGATGGGAGGTGGGTAAAATGTATAAACTGTATAAAATGTATAAAATGTATAACGTGGCCAAAAGGTATAAACTTTCTGTTATAAAATAAATAAATCATGGGGATGTAATATATAGTAGTATGGTGACTGTAGTTAATAATACTGCATAGAATATTTGCAAATTGCTGAGTAGATCTTAAACATTCTTATCACAATAAAAACAATTATTGTAACTGGTGATGGATGTTAACTAGATTTATTGTGATCATTTCAAAATACATACAAATATTGAATCATTGTGTTATACACTTGAAACTAATACAATGTTATATCAATTATAACTCAATAAAAATAATTAAATATTTTCCTTAAAAACAAAGAACATAGATGCTTGGGTCCTAATACCAGTTCTTATTGTTTATCTCTGTGTCTAAATTCCTCATCTATAAATTAGGGACAATAATACCTACTTCAAAGGGCTATTAGAAAAACTAAAAGCACATAGAGGAAAACCTGGCATATACTAACTGTATTAAATATATTGAAAGGAGATTAATAGTTCTGAGGAAGAATTTAGGAATTAATGACAGCATTTGATAAGAAGCAAAGAAGACATTTACATTAAAGAGAAAACAGTACATGCCTCACTTGTGAATAACACTTAAGTAGTCATAATAATGTAAAAGTGATTACTACCTTAACTCTAAATTATAAAATAAATATATTAGAAATATGAAGGATTTCAGAAAATGTGGTAGTATTGCTTCTCAGCCTTTCGGCTAAGATCAAGTGTAGAAAATGTGGTAGAAAGTAAGTCTTCATCTTCCATAGCAGGCAGTCAATTGATAATGCCTAAAACTGAAAAATTAAGTTTTAAAATAAGTCACTTCAGTAATTCATATGGGAGAAGAAGAAAGCAGTTTGGGGTGGTAGTGATGGTACAGGTTAAGAAAAATAAATTTTAGAGATACTTGTGAAATAAATCCAAGAGTTATTTAGAAGATAAAAATCAGGAGTTCTTGTTAATAGACTGAAATGGGAAGATAAAGGGAAGAAAAGCATCAAAAGTGGCCCCTAGATTTTTTGACCTATATTACAGTTTGGATGGACATGTTTGACATCACCTAGGAGGGAAAACAAATAATGGAAAGAAATGAAGAGACAAAAGTGTAGGATTGAGCCCTTAGGGACACTACATTTAATAGCCAAGTAAAAGAGGCTGAGACTACAAAAGGCATAAAGTTTTTTCTAGGAATAACCTACAGGAAAGCCAGAAGAGTTTTCCATCATGAAAGCCAAGTTCAGTTTGGAACATACTGAATATGATGCAGTACTTGTTTATATCTAGTAAGTGTTAGCACTAAGAATCTAGAGATTGGGAAAAAGTTCAGAGCTCACTGCACAAAATGTCCCAACTATAAGATCTTGACTTCCCTAATTCCCCTTTCTGACTACTATCTCCACTTTTGCTCTTTGAATTTGTTCTTCATATTCTTTGTCATATTTTAATTCATCAATCCCCTTATTGGTTCACTTGCCTTTCCTTTTTTAAAAAAATTAATACCTAGAAAAGCATATTCAGAGGTTCAAGAACAGAAGTAAAGAATCAGTATTAAGAGTGTGGATTCTGGTATCAAATTGCTAGGGTTGGAATCATGATCTGAGCATGATCTTAGGAAGTCATATATGCTTTCTAAGTCTTGGTTTTCTCATCTGTAAAGTAAAGGTAATGATAATGGTCCCAATTTTATCAAATGAGATATTGTAGTGATTGACACACTGAAAGCCAGCAATTAATATCAATTATTTCAATTATTATGCACCACTCCAACTCCCACCAACATATTAGATAATTCCTATAACTTTAATTTCTACCTTTAATATTTTTCTTTATTCAATATGAAGTTTTTATCAGTTCCAGATCTTTCTTATATTCTTTCAATGTCAAAATCCACCCAGCCACACAAATCAGAAATTGGAGTGATCCTTGTCTCTGTTTCTTTACTTTCTCTGTTCAAGTCATAACATTCTCACAATTCTTCCTTCTAAACTGCTCTTTCATTCATCCTTTTCTGGCTCTCTCTTCTTCCATTACCCTAATTTACACCCCAAATTTCTGAGTCAGCCCCCCCAAGTGATCTCTATCTCTAAAGGTTTCTATATACTTCTTATCCAGGTTATTTCCTAAAATGCAAATCCGATCATATTATTCCCTAGCTTTAAGTCTTAATAAACTTAAAATCATAGTAGGCAACTAACTATAAGCATTCAAGAGCCTTCATTTTCATTCCTTCCTTTCTTTTCAACCTTATTTCCTACCACTGACCATGTATACACCCTACACCTCAGGGATACTGAAAGACATGTCATTATCCAATGTGCCTGCTGTTTAAAGCCTTTGAGTCTGTTTCTGCTGGCCCTGTCTTGTCCTCCTCCTCTGTGACTTCTTTACTGATCTCCTTCCCACCCCACAAGGCAGAGTTAATGTCATCTTCCAGTTTCACAGTCTCAATTGGAGAAATTATTTCAACATATTTTAATGATTTGTTTCTATGTCCGTTTCTCTACTAGATTACGAGGCCTCTGAGAGAAAGCACCATAGAGAGCTATTGTGCCTAAGAAGTGTATACTCATACAAGTGCTCAATAACTCAGCTTGGGGATTCACAACACAATAATGTTTGGAACACTCAAGATAATTTCCATTTCTGGTTCCAACCTCTTCATAAAGCACTAGACCTCCACATCCTTTTTTGCTATACCTCTCTACATTGATGAATAAGGTGACTTAAATATATGCCAGGTGATTTTACAGGGGGTGGGGACAAAAATACAACAATCAAAAATACAAAATACAACAATAAGAGAAGTGAAATTTAAATATTAATAAAATTTTCTTTTATGACCTATTAAATTGGTTCTGATGATAATTAATAGCTTATTAATTCTGCATAAATCAGGTCAATCAATGTGTCAACTTGTAACAGATTCAGCACTTTTCAATGTACATGGCAAAATATTCACTCTTTTGAACTTTTACATTGTCATTTGACATCAAACAATAAAGCAAATCTCAACAATATTTGCACAAAACAACTTGGCATTACAAGATTGTTTCTCATACTGATTAATCCAGGCAGCTAACTCATTGGTTTATACAACTTTATTGAAGAAAAATAAATCAATTACTAGCAGAACTATTAGTTGATCACTCATATATTGACAACTTGCATCATTTATTCAGTGCGGTATTAAACAGTGTATTGGAAGAAAGATTAATGAATAGCTCCAAGGCTCCTAACAATTTAAATGAAGATTATAGTATGTTGGGGACTCTATTTTAGAATACAAAGGGTGTTTGACTTCCAATTTCCATTACCGGGAGAACAAGAACAGGTCATTTCAACATGCAGAAAATACATCACATTTTCTGTTCTATTGATGCTATAAATGCAATGTCAATTCTCCGGCCACATCAGTTATGAGTATATATATATATATATATATATATATATATATATATAATCAGGTAACCTCAGATCTCTAACAGTAGAAGGCTTAAACAAGAATGGATACTATTAAAATAATGTTGCTTCCTTTGATGTGACAACTACGCATCCATCTCCCATTTCCACAGATGATTTCTTCAGCATGTTAGAGCAGCAAGGGATGGTTTTAGTCTCATAACCAAGTTAGAGTGAATACACTGGCCACATTATACATGTGCCCGTTTTTTAAAAAAATTCTAATCTTGGGCAACTCTTCTCTTGTTACTACTTTACAGTTTCTAAACACTGGAAGAACTTAAGTCTTCTCAGATGAGCATGTGAATGAATGGAGGTAAATGAAAATAAAATTTAAAAAGATGAGTTGTGATAGGAGAGAAGCCAGATAAAAAAATCAAAAAAAAAAAAAAAAAGGAGCAGTAACTTAAAGTATATTCTATAATGCAAGTTATGACTTCAAGGTGACATCACATGGCATACTTCTGAGCCCATTCCCAAGATATTCTGTTGTAGTTATCTCTGTCTGTTTTATAGATTGGTGCAATCTCTGGCACTAGGGGGTCATCTGGGTTTGGATCACATAGCAGTGAACAAATGGACAAAAGAACTTTAGCAATAGTTAAAGCAAGAGACCACTGTAACCTTAGAATATTGAGACAAATACTGCCATTACTATTAATATTTTGATGAAGTCTTGTTATAAATACAACCAACCTGAGGTGGTTTGAAGGGGTAATCTGTAGGAAAATGAAATGTCAAAAAGAATACGCCACCTCAACATTGGTCGTCATTAGGTCCTGTATTGTGGCTTGCTAATGAAACATATACCCAACTGGACCTGCAGAACATTGTACTGCAAGGTCACGGGCCAAATCTAAGTTCCTTGTGGCGTTTCAGGCCATAGTCCGTGCTTTGCGTCTGGACTCTATCTCGATGTGTGCTCAAAGGTCCGACCAAAACTCTTGATTATCTCGGCGGCAAGGAAAGACTGTCTCTTGGTCTCACAGTGGCCCTGCCAGTCACAAGCGCTTGGTACTGAAGCGGCTAATATCTCAAGAGAACCTCGTGGCTGGCTTAACGGAAATTGTGTGGAAACCATGCTTACTCTTAATCTGATATTTTCTTTCCTGTGGTATTTTATTTCCAGATCTCCTGGTTGATTTCACGTCCTACTAATGAGTCGCATTCCAGAGTTTTGAAGCAAATGTTTTAAGTATCGAGTTGCGCTTGCCAGGTTCCAGGGTTAGCTTGCTTTTAATCCACCCTTTTCCGCGGCTTTGGTAACCTAGCAACTAAAGAGTTGTTAGACACTTCCGGAACCTCAAGCCAGTTGTCTCATTGGCTCTGAGTCGCCGCAGAGGCTGACGGGGCGCCGGAGACTGCGCGACCGCCGGCGTCAGCACCATAGTAACGGCGGCAGTGGCGTTGGGGTGGCAATGGCGGCTCGGTTTATCTTTTCAAATGTGGCTGTGACTGTTTTTCTGCTGTTGGTCCTCCCTGGCTTCTCACAGGCCCAGACCTTCTCCTTACCTTTCCAGCAGCCGGAGATGTGCGGCCACTACCAGTATTTCGACATCTCCGCGCTCTCCTGTGTCGAGTGTGGAGTCAACCAGAGGCAGGACGCCCGAGGTGAGGTGGTTTGGGGTGGGCCCTGGCCTAAGTAACCCGCCTGCGTTGGTACTGTGCCCAGTCTCCGGCGTCGCTGAAACGCGTTTTCGTTTGCGGGAAGAATATATCAGGAACGTTAACTACCAACACCTAAGAGGATTTCGTCGGAGGATTGCAGCTTGAACACTAATGAGGTTGGGGAATCCCGAGTCCGCTACTACCTGAGCTGTTGCCAGTAATTAATTTCTCGGCGCCAGTCCCTCACTGCTCAGCGGAGGAGTCTTTTACGAGCACCTAGGAAGCCGTCTATCCAAAGCAGATAAAATAGAGAAGTAATCTTAGGTGCAGAGGAGCAGGTGACAGGACAGGTTGTGGAAGGAATGAAGATTAGCGCTTGTAAACTCTGATAGCCCTTTATTTTTCTTTCCAAATCCCAGAAACTTAGAGCCTGAAGGGACTTTAACCTTGAGCCAGTCCAGTCTTCTTATTTTACGGATAAGGAAATTGAAGTCCAGCAAGGTTGTAATGTCCTTGTTGTCATTAAATTGGGGCCTGGAAGAAATTGTGTATCTTTGCCCTCAGTCTCTACCTATGTATTTCCAGTATAAGGTGTGTCAGTCATATTATAGATTTCCTTAGGACTTGCCTTTTTTATTATTTAACATTACTAATTGCCCTTAAAGTCTCTTTAGATTAATCTTAAATTTTTTTCTTTGTTCAAACATCCATCATTTGGTCCCGGTTCTTACTGAAACTGCTTAGAATAAGACTTTTCCCATATTCTAAAGTCTAAGATGTTTTTAATCCTTATTTAGTCACTCATGGTATATATAAACTTTCTGCCATCTTCGAATTTGACATATCCTCATTTAAGTCATCTTATAGGACAGTTCAAGCTCCTCAGTTGAGGAAATAAGAATGAGAAAAAATTTTATAGTCTCGAGTGTATGGTGCTAGTTTAATAATAATGAACCTAGATTTCATATGCATTCTGCATAAATTCCTCTGCATGCTATCTTCCATTTCATGCTTCCTTAGAGAATGTTGTTCTTACGTATCCAGCATATTGAATATTGATTATCTTATAATGTTTATTGTCTGTGAAAACAAGAATATGATGATTTATTTGAATCAATATAACTTTTCCAAAAAGGTTTTGTTTTGATAAAGTAAATTTAAGTTAATTGAATATATGTGTATGGTTGGATGAAATAGAAATGTAAAATTTCTCATAACAGTTAATCAATAACTTAATTATTAGTTTCATATTTAAATAATTTGACAGTTTAGTTATGCTTGCACTTAAAATGGTAGCGAACACAATACCTAGTGTGTGACACACACATTCTAAGATCATTACATGTAAAACTTATTTAATACTCATACTAACCCTATGAGGTAGGTACTTTCCCCTCATTTTACCAAAGTGGAAGCCAGACCACAGAAAAGTTTAGTAACTTGCTCATAGTCACGCAACTAAGTAGCAGACTCTAGAACCCAAGAAGTATGTTTCTGGAGTTGAACCGAGGCAGTACTGACTCCAGAATCCTGCTCCTAACTACTATGTTGCTTCTCTAGATCTAAAGAATGATGAAAAGTTTCCCTGTCTTGGAGTTTTATTATTATTTACCAAGGTCAAAATTGACTCTTTTTTTTAAGGAACTTCATGTGTGTGTATACCAGGATTTCAGATGATCTCTAATAATGGAGGACCTGATACTATTTGTAAAAAGTGCCCAGAAAACATGGTATGACATATTTATCTTTAAATAATTTTACTCTAACAAGTAAAATATTAAATGTATTTATTTTTTAAACCATGATTTATTGCTGTACTCTAATATTTTTTCACAAATTAAAAAAAATTTTTAAGCTAACTTTGTTTTTACTAGAGTAAATTTTGGGAGATAAGTGAAATTTTATGAAAACTTGGGAAAAACCTGGAATGTATTGCTTTACTTTTTAAAATCTGAAATCCAAAAAACCCACAAAGCAATGAATATTTGTTTCTTTATTTTTCCTTGTAGAGTAACTCAATTATAAAGAAAAACATGATTGATAAATATATAGAGCAATTTGGGATGTGTGTATCCTCTGACTGGTACAGATTAAGTGCTTTAGACCTGTGTGTCAACAGTTTTATATAATAATTAATATTCATAATGATATGTAAGGTGTGATAAGTTCATGAAATGCCAGTTGCATTGCTAAATAGGTTTAAAAATATCTGTCGCTGTTTTTTTAGTCATTTCATTTCATTGTAACTTTTGGAAAATTAGTAAATTAATAGTTTTAGTGTATGATGATCCTTAATTAACAGAAATACATTTCAATCATTTTGGATAATTAGGAGTCTCTGTGTGCCAGTTCTGACTTTTATAGTAAGTTTCTTCTCATTATCTGTATTAGAAAAGCATTGAATCTGGAAACTTAATACAAAGTTTCTAGTCCTGCATTATGGCTAATACAGGTTTGATGATCATTTTGATACTTATTTTATATTTTTGGAAATATTGATCCTAGCTGAACTACCTATGATAAAATAGCCACCAATATGAATTGATACCAAGTAGATTTGTTTTTCAGTGACATTACTAAGATAAGAATTTTTAAATAGTCCCATATAATTGTGCTGTCAAATATAGGATATGTATCTCTATATCCAGTTTTTCAAGCAAAATTTAATTTGTAGTATTATTTTGTTGTTGTCATTGTTCTGTATTAATTTTGTTTATATCCATGTTTGTAATACAATTACTGTATTTTTGCCCCAGGGTTTCCTAAATCATACTATATGATTTAGGAAAAGGTATTTTATCAAAAACCTTTACTAGTACAAACTATTAATGGATAGAAGGAAATATACTCACAATTTAACAACTTTGTTTACATATCATTTATATACTATAACATTCACCCATTTAGATTACAACTTAATTTAAAAAAATTAATGTATTTGAATTTTTAAAAATGAGAATAATTACTTTAGAACAGGTAATATTAAACTGTTAACTGGCTATTTATTAAATCCTGTTGAATTTTGTTTTATTTTGTAAATAGAAAACTGAATGATATTATTAATTATGAAAGTAAGGACTTATTTGAACTGAAAATCAAGAAGCAGAAAGGACTGTTGCCCACAGTTAATAGTAGTTGATACATAGTTTTAATGTATATCTTAATTTTGTAATATAAGCACAGATTGGCTATCCAGGGAATTTTTATGTGGCTCATATGTGTATTTATATGAATATCAACTGCAAATTATACAGTATTATGGCTTTTTGGACTTACATGATCACTTAAGGAGAAAGTTGAATAAGAAGGAGAATACATACATACACGTGTGTGTGTATTTATTTTTTATTTTTTAATTTAGAAAGGTGTTACCAAAGATGGCTGGAACTGCATTTCTTGCCCTGGTGGTTTAACTGCAGAAGGAAATTGCCAATGTCCCACTGGCCATATTTTAGGTAAGAGGTAGATCTTTTATGAAATAGTAACAAATCCTCATTTGAGTTTTTGATGAGGACATAAATTGAAATAAAATGGTAATTTTTTAGCAGTATTATTTTTATTGTTGTTCAAAATTTAATGATGTTTGAGACAGTATAGGCATTGAGAGGATAAAAAGTCCTACCTGACTAAAAAAAATTTTTTTAATTCTTAATAACATAGGATTAGATGGATACTTCCTTAATATAATATAATAAAATATATGTATTTCAACTCAAAAGCCAACATGATGATTAGTAGGGAAAAATTATAAGCATTCCTGTTAATATCAGGACCCAGATAAATATGTATATAATGCACTTAAGTAAATGAAAGAAATAGTTCATAGAGAAATTTAAAAGAAGATAAAAATCATTAATTTCTAATTTGCATGTATGTTCAGAAAATCCAAGGGAATCACTAAAAATTATTATAAACAGTAAAGGTTAGTAGATATAAAATTAATATCCTAAAATTAGTAGCCTTCTATCCAAACAATAATCCTTTAGAAACTTTGAAGGAAGAAAAGATTTCATCTGTATTAGCAATCAAAAAAGAAAAAAACACCTAGCCATAAACTTTAAAAGAAATGTACAAGATAAATTATTGAAGAAATTTTAGATGCTACTGAGGAACACGGAGGTAGGCTTTAATAAATGAACTACATCCCACATTCTTGGATGCAACAATTAAATATTATATGGATGTCAGCTCTCCCAATAACAGTTTGTACATTTAAAGGAACCCTAATAAATTCTACTAGGATTTTGTTTGTCTGTTTTAGGGAGTGCAAAAACTAATTCTAAAGTTTGTCTAGAAAAATATATGAATAGTCAAGAAATTTTTGAAAAAGGAAAGAGGAAACAATCCTTTCAAATATGCACATTTTATAGCTACTATAATAACATGGATGTCTGGCATATGGATAACATAGACTGATTGATAGAACTTAGAGAATCAAAATAGACCCATTTTATTTGGGAATGTGGTATGGGATAAAAGTGCTATTTCATATCATTGGAGAAAACACTGATTAATAAATGGTATTTTGGAAAAGACTAAGTTGGCTTTCTACCCTTATTTTTTAAAAATAAATTTCAGGTCAATCAAATATTTAAATATTAAATATGACTATGAAAATTTATAAAAAATAGGAAAAAATTAGTAGTCTTAGTGTGGAATAGGCCTTTCTAAGTATGAGAAAAAACTCAGAAGCTATTGAAAGAAAAATCAATAAATTTGACTACATAAAAATAAAACATACCACATGAAACACCACATAAAAAATATTAGAAATAAAACTACAAACTGGAGAAAAATTTGTAATGTATACAATAGACAGAAGGCTAGCTTTGGCAATATATATAAAACTTCTACACATAAATAAGAGCAAGGTGAATAACTCAATTTTTAAAATGATCAAAAATAATAAACTTTATGGAGAAAGAAATATTTAAACATGAAAAATTTGCTCAACCTTACTCAGAGTAAGAATGACAATTAAAATTTTATTTTAAAATAAATTTTATTTAAAAATTTTATTTTTAACCCACCAAATTTTATTATCAAACTTTTTAAACTTTGGCATTGTGTTTGCAAGGATACAGGGAAACAGTCATCAATTATTGGGGAAGAATAACTGGTTGTAACTTCTGTGGAGAGCAACCTAACATTATTTATTAAATGCAGATCATTGTCCAGCAAGCCCTTGTTTAGGAATTTCTTGTTTAAATATATGTCTGAAGAAGTATATGCACTTTTAAAAAATTGCAACATTATTCTTAAGACAAAAGATTATAAATAATGTTAAAGTCTGTTAAGAGGATATTCATCAAATAAACTATGGTACATTGTACAATGATATAGGATGCAGCTATAGAAAAATAAAGCAGTTTCCAATAAAAAGAAATCTAAGATACATTAACTTAAGATATTAACTTAAAAAACAAAGAATAGAAAAGTTTATTCATCCACAAATATTTATTGAGTACTTGCTTTTTAATGTATTTGGTATGCTACCATTTATGTTTTCTAAAAAAGATTATATATGTATACTTGCTTGTATATGCATAGCTTATTTTTGGAAGAATTTACAAGAAACTAGTAACAGTGTTGCCTCCAGGTAGAGAATTGGGTGTCTGGAGGAATTGGGTGGGAAAGAGACTTAATTTTCTCTTTAAATCCTTCTGTGCCTTTCATTTTTATACTTCATTTATGTATTACCTGTTCAAAAATTATTTTTAATGGAATAAAAATTTCTGCCACCAATTTATTTAAAATCTAGTTAGAAGGCAGGACACGCATGTGGAAAATTTATTTGCAGAGTAAGATAGCAATAAAAGATTTTCAAAAGGGCACACATATTAAATCATCAAATGAGCACTATAGATAATAGATGCTCTATCAAGAAGAATCAGGGTTGTTTGGAAAGGTTGCCACGCGGAGGCAGTGTTATAGCTGGACCTTAAAGGATTAGTGGGATTTCAAATGTAGCAAGAAAGAGAAGAATATTCCAGGCAGAGGAACAGTGTAAGCAAGGGTATTATTATAAATGTAAACATCCAGATCGAGTATGAAGGGATTATGAGGATTTCAGTTTGCTACATTTAAAGGTGCATTGGTTAGATTGTAGAATGGTAGGATATTCTATAGGCATAGGCATTTCACTGAATATTTTGAACAGGGAAATAATTAAGATTAATCTGGCAGTCATTTGTTGCATTCATTCAGGATATATTTCAGTATATATATTCATTTAGCATATATATTCTTTTAGCATATATTTATTGAACAGCACTACTATGTGCTGGGCATTGTCCAGGAGCATAAGATAAAGCTGTGAACAGAGTTTAGTAAACATGAACTAAATCCCTGTCCTTGTGAAGTTTACATTTAAGGGATGGAAGACTGGAAGTAGGGAGAACTGTGAAGAGGCTTCTGTGTTATTGTAGGCATGAAGTTATAAGGACCTGAACCAGAATTAGGACAAAATTATATACAAAGGATTAGATGCTAGAAATGTTCAAAGGATGATCATAGAACTAGATGTGTGAAGGAATTATAGGAATAAAGAAAAGGGAAAGTCAAAAATATCTCTGGGATTTCTGAGTGAGAATGAAGGAGGTGATGGCTCATAGATTCAGATGTTGAGGAGAAGTCAATGTGGCCTGAGTTACTAAGATTACTTTTGACAATCAGAAATCACTGATGCTAAAGTTGCAGTTTTAGTGAGTTGCTAAAAATGAAGGCTATATGTCAGCGGGTCTAAACAGTATTTCTAATACTTAGTGACCCCTTAAGGCTGGGTGACAGCTCCCAAAACAGTATTTCACTATTTTAGAGGCTACTATTGCATACTTAAAATTATGCATGCTATGAGTTCCTTAGAGCCACCTTAAACTTATGCTGTTAATTTCTTCATGGATTTGCAAGAGGGGTTGTGGAGGAGTGGAAGAGTGGAAAGCAGGAGGACATCTTACATAGCTTCTCTCAACTATTTCCATTTCTGACATAAGAAAATGCCCAGGTGATCAGAAAAATTTTAAAAATTTATTAGGTAACTTGTGAGAAGCATGGTGGTGTGAGGGATCCCTTTGATCCCTCCCCTTGAGACTACAAATTGAACAGCTATAATCCAATGTAAGATTCCCAGCCTGCCAGACACTTCTGAGAGATCTCTGCATCAAAGCATCTGAAAGTGGGCAAATCGAATGAGCAAGGGAGAAGGAAAGGGAGAGGAGCAGCGATGGGTGCTGCGAAGCCAGCTTGGAGCTCCTTGCAGACTTGGGGAGAGGGGAGAAGTTAGTTTGTGGTGTGTACTCTCTGTAGCCCCAAGCATTCCTGCCTGAATGATCAGCATACACTATGGCAGAACCCAGTGATTTGGGCGAGGCAGAATACAGAGGTGTGATAGCTGTGTTCTAGCAGCTGCTATTGCCAAGCAGAAAACAGAGTCATAGAACCTGACCACCTTCCTCTTCCTTCCCAAAGCTCACCTCCCCTCACTCTCCCAGAGCTAGCAGTGGGCCCCAAGGAAACTGCAGCAAAAAGTGTCAGGCTACAGAGGAAGGGGTCTTGCAGCCAAGAACTGAGGAGACAGCTTCTGAGCTGTAGACGTACACTGCAGCTGGCCCTAGTGACAGGGAGGGGTGGAGATACAGAGGCAGAGCAGCTGAGGCCTGACAGCCACCATTACTGAAAACAAAGCCACAGGTACACCAGCACCTTCTCCCAACCTACGCCACAGCCACGCATGGATGATGATCCTGGTGGAGACACCTGGGACACCTCAGCAGCACAACACTGCATCTGGCCACTTGGAGCAGCACCTGGACTTCAGGAGCTCGAAACCTCATCACCCACCATATTCTCCCACGGGAGTGGAGCCCTGAGATCAAGGTGACCTGGTCACTGAGGACGTTTTTGCTACCCAGCAGAGATCCAGGAGGCCTGGTGGCACAGGCACCACCCACTGGAAAACAACAAAAAAACTTCTTCTTAGCAACCTGCTAAAGAGGCTTCACTCTTAATAAAAATAAAAATTTTTAAAAAGCAGAGTTCATTCCCTGAAATAACTAGGTGGAGAAATAATTCATCAAATACCATGAACAACCAAGGTAACAAAGCAGCTCAGAAAAAAAATGAAGATTCTCCAGAAAACACACTTAAAGATATAGAACTATGTGATTTAAATGACAGAGAATTCAAGATTGCAGTTCTGAAAAAAAAAACGAGATGCAAGAAAACTCAGTAGACAGTTTAATGAACACAGAAATAAAATCAAGAGAGAGTTGAAACTTTAAAAAAGAACCAAATAGATTTTCTGGAGATGAAGAACTCATTAAAAGAGGTGAAGAATGAAATAGCAAGCTTAGGAAATAGAGCTGACCAGATGGGGGAAAAATTAGTGATATTGAAGACAGAAATTTGGAAATGATGCAGATGGAAGAAGAGAGAGACTTGAGAGTTAAAAAAAAAAAAAGAGCTCTACAAGAACTATCTGACTCCATCAGAAATAGCAATATAGGAATAATGTGTGTACCAAAAGGAGAACAGAGGGAGGATATATAGAGCCTATTCAAACAGTCAACAAGAACTTCTGAAACTTGTGGAAAGAACTGGATGCTTGAATCCAAGAAGCAAACAGAACACCTAATTCTCTCAATCTAAGAAGGCCTTTCCAAGGCACATTATATTAAAATTGTCAAAAACTAATGACAAAGAATTCTCAAGGCAGCCATGGAAAAGAAGACCCCATAACTTATGAAGGAAAACTCATTAGATTATCATCAGACTTTTCAGCAAAGACTTTACTAGCTAGGAGAGAGTGGAATCAAATATTCCAACTATTGAAAGAGAGAAATTACCAGCCAAGAATAGTATATCCAACAAAGTTATTATTTATTTTATTACTTTAGGTGAGACAACCCTT
The DNA here is from genome assembly GCA_028627145.1 of Eidolon dupreanum. Classification (NCBI taxonomy): domain Eukaryota; kingdom Metazoa; phylum Chordata; class Mammalia; order Chiroptera; family Pteropodidae; genus Eidolon; species Eidolon dupreanum. The sequence goes on along the minus strand of CM053511.1, from coordinate 30,020,366 downwards.
AGCTGACCTCAGATTGCAAGGACCTTGTCAGTTTACAATCCCTTATTTTTATTTTTATTTTTTACGCCTACAGCACCTGGTCTTCCTAGTTGGTCTCCCATCCAAGTACTAACCAGGCCTGACCCTGCTTAGCTTCAAAGATCAGACGGGATCGAGTTTGTTCAGGGTAGTATTCATATAAAACTATGAATAAGATGACTAACAGACAGAAACAGGAAATTGCAACCCTTACTCAGAATAGGATATTATAGACTTAAATATTACATAGTGGTTAAAGGAAATAAAAACATTTTAAAAAGAGAAGAAAATAGCTACTGCAACTCAGAAATGAACTCAGAACATAAATAGGGATAATTTGAGACAATAAAAACCAATCAACAGTAAGAAATTGAAACAATCATCAAAAACCGCTCAAAAAGTAAAAGTCCAGGACCAGATGGCTTCACTAGTGAATTCTACCATTTAAAAAACAAGTTTGGAGGTATCACACTGCCTGATTTCAAATTATACTGCAAAGTGACAATAATAAAAACAGCATGGTGGCATAAAACCAGACACAGACCAATAGAACTGAATTGAGAACCCAGAAAGAAACCTACATATATATGGGCAAATAATTTTCCACAAAGAAGCCAAAAATATACAATAGGAAAAAAAAAAAGCCTCTTTATAAATGATGCTGGGAAAATTGGAAAGCCACATGGAAAAAATGAAACTAGACTGCTATCTGTCACCATACACCAAAATTAAAATGGATTAAAGACCCAAATATTAAAATGGATTAAAGGCCTGAAACAGTAAATTGCATGGAAGAAAATGTAGGTACTTAACTCATAGACCTTGGATTTGGAGAGGATTTTATGAATTTGACCTCAAAGGCAAGAGAAGTAAAAGCAAAAATGAATGAGACTATATCCAACTAAAAAGCTTCTGCATAGCAAAAGAAACCATCAACAAAACAAAGAGGCAGCCAACCAAATGGGAGAAGATATTTGCAAATCACACATCTGATAAGGGGCTAATATCCCACAATATATAACGAACTCTTACCTTTCAACAACAAAAGAACAAACAATCCAATTTAAAAATGAGCAGAGGACCAGAACAGACACTTCTCCCAAGAAGACATACAAACAGCTAACAGACATATGAAAAGGTGCTCAACTTCAGTAGCTGTTAGGGAAATGCAAATCCAAACCACAATGAGATACCACCTCACAACTGTTAGAATGGCTGTTATCAATAAGACAGGTAACCAGTGTTGGAGCATTTGTGGGGGGAAAGGAACCCTCATACACTGCTGGTGGGAATGTAAATTGGTATAGCCACTATGGGAAACAGTATGGAGGTTCCTCAAAAAATTAAGAATGGAATTGACATGTGACCCAGCAATCCCTCTTCTGGGTATCTACCTCCAAAATTTGAAAACATCTGTAAAAATATAGGCACCCCAGTGTTCATTGCAGCATTATTCATGGTGGCCAAGACATGGAAACAACTGAAGTGTCCTCTGATAGGTGATTGGTCAAAGAAGATGTGGTACATGTACCCAACCACAAGAAAAGATGATATACTGCTATTTGTGACAACATGGATGAATCTTGAGATTATCATGCTAAGTGAAATAAGTCAGTAAAAGTTGAGAACCATATGATTTTGCTTACATGTAGGATATAAAAACAAAAGCAACAAATGAACATGACAAACAAACAAAAGCTTATTTACACAGAAAACAGTGTAGTGTTTACCAGAGGGAAAGGGTATGGAAAGAGGTAAAAGTAAAGGAGGTCAAATATATGGTGATAAAAGGAAATTCAACATTGGGTGGTGAACACACAATGCAGTTTACATATGACATATTATTGAATTGTACTCTTGAAACTTATGTAATTTTATTAACCAGTATCACCCCAATAAATTTAAAAAATTATCACTGTAAGTACATATCATAAAAATATCAGTTCATAAGGCTATAAAATGAGAAGTGACAGTCGATATTCCTCACTTATTTCATTTCCCAGAGCTTACCTTAGGTAATTAATTATTCTTTATCCTTTGAAAGTTTATATATATAATATATGTATAATACACACACGCACATACAGACACACAAATATTTTGGAATGTTTATATGCAATGTATTTGAAGGTAGTTCCATGAGAGCACATATAGATCTATCACCTAAAAATACATATATTTGTATTTTTTAACTTCCACTTAAAAATTTTACTTTTTAAAATTAAGGTAATGCATGCTATGGTTAGAAATTTAAATAGTATAGAAGAATACAAAATCAAAGCTAAGGATTCTCTCTCCTCACGCTCATTCCTAGTCCTCAGCTGTAACCACTGTTGTTTCTTTTATATTTTTCCAGGAATGCTTTATGTATTTATATGTCTCTATACGTCCTTGAAAATATTTGTAGAAGTGTCACCATACTTATTCATTTGTTCACAAATATTTGTTGATAAAAAGCTGAAATAAATTTTAAAACTTCATTCAACCAAAGGGCTTTTTAGCTAACGGGGCAGTAGCTAGCCCCGGTTCAGCTCTGGCAGATTGTCATCATGTAAGAACATGGATACAGTGAAACCAAATTTTCCTTTTTTTAAGAGATGCCAGAAATACAAAATTTTTATATGAAACCTCCCAGTTTTAAATCTTTCTAATTACAGTTTATTCAACTTCACCTGTTAGGTGCTGGGATACAATAGTGAATCAAACTTATATTCTAGTGTCAAGAGAAAGAGAGTAAACAAGTGAATAAATATATATTAGGTGGTCATAAGTGTTGTAAAGATAAATAAGGCATGGTAAGGGAGACAGCAGAATGTTACTTTACATAGATGATCATGGAAGGCCTCTGGGAAGGTGACATCTGAGCAAGGATGTGAAGAAAGTGAGGGATAGAGCCATGTAGATGACTGAGGAACTGATTCTAGGCAAAAGGAATAGCAGGTGAAAAGGTCATAAGATGGGAGCATACTTGGCATATTCAAAGATCAGGAATACACTAACGTGCCTGAAGCAAAGGAGGAAAGTGGAAGCAGTTGGGTCTGAGAAGTTGGGGTGATAGTGCGCACATCATATAAGGCCTTTTAAGCTATAACAGTGACCTTTAAAATTAACCTGTGTGAAATAGAAGACCACTGGATGATTTTCAGAGGAGCGAAATGATCACATTCAGTTTTTAAAAGACTCATTCTAGCTTCTTCTTGGAGAATAGAATCAGGGCTCCAGTTAGAAAGCTGTCACAAAAGATGATGTGATACTGGGCCAGAGTAATAGTTGAGGAAATAGAGAACAATTCAATTTCAGGATATATTTTGAAAAGAGCTGACAGGATTTGCAGATTTATTTTCTAATTTTAATTTAATTTATTATTATTATTTTTTAATGAGCATGAAAGAAAAGACTATAAGTATAGGGAGTCTGAATAAATGGTGAAATGGAGTTGCCATATACTGAGACAGGATGACTGTAGAAAGAACAAGTTGTTCAACTTTACTTTTGTTACAATTGTTTTTAACCACTTTGCGAAAGCTTAAAACATTATGGCTAAAATTATGATTGGGACTAATGGTCTTTGAACATTTTTCCCAGTGCCAATTATTACTCCCTCAGCCACAAGTAATTATTATCATTTTGGGGTGTGTGTGTGTCCTAGAATCTTTTCTTTTTCTGTTTTTAACATACAGATATATATTATAGCCACAGGAAATATAAGTGGTATTTTCATATAAATATTTCATACCAAAAATGTTGTTCTGCAGCATACTTTTTTCACTTAGCAGTACGATCTGTTAGATCTACTTCATTCCTTTTAATCCACTCCATAGTATTTCATAGCATGGGTCTTCCACCATTTTTTACTTTAAATATTTAGGTCATTCTAACAAATATTACTTCAATGAATATCCTTATACATATGTACAAGTGTTTCTGTAGGTTAGGTATCTAAAAATGAAATTATAGTGTGGTAGGGTATATGAATTTAAAATTTTAATAGATACTACCAAAAGCCCTCTAAACTTATTAGCAGTCTTTGAAAATGCTTGTTTCCCCATACCCAGTGAAACAGGAACATATAGGTAAGAGGTAAGAAAATTTTTGAAGAAAAAATATTAATTTATTGTTATGATGATTTGGATAATTTCTCTTTTTTATGTGAATAAGGAAGTTTTCACTTTTCTATATTATGGAGATGCTTAATATGCCTTTTGTGCAAATAAGGTGTTTTGAGAATTATTAGAATAATTACAAGTGGATTTTATTAAGTATATACAAATTTATATATTGACTATCAGCTACATCCTAATTTTGTTTCTGAATTGTTTAGTGGAAAGAGATGTTAATGGAACATTGCTGTCTCAAGCAGTTTGTAAACTCTGTGATGAAAATGAAAACTCCCTTACAGTATCGAATGCTTTAGGAAACAGGTAAGCAGTGTGCTGGGTCCTGACTTCATTAAAATTATATTATATTTATGTAGAATCTGTACCTCTTAAAAGTATTTTCCTATATCATTTGCTCCTCACAATAACCCAAGGAAGGGTAGAAGCAGATATTAACAGCTAAAGAAGCTGAGGCTCAGAGAATGAGACAGAATAGGGTTCAATTGTTTCAGTCTCTTATCAGTTGTTTGACCTTGACTATCTCAATAAGTCAGGCTCCTTGTCTTTTGGATGGGGATATACTACCCATTTCATAGGCTGTTATCACAGCTTAGAAGTAAATACGTTAAGTTCTTAGCATAACGCTACAGAGTTAGTGCTTAGTAAAAGGTAGCTATTTTTGTTTATGATGTCATTTGTACATGATCTGTAATATATACTACATAATATTGACTTCTATTTGCAGCATACTTACTATATATCAGGTACTGTGCTTTATATATTATATTACATAAGAAAACATTAATATAATGATAAATATAATAATTCAGGTACCCTGATTTGTAGCCCTGTTCTCTATCACTTTCTGTTCCCCATTTATGCATGCATATGTGCACACCACACACACACTCCACCCTCTCTGTAACTCATATACATTATTCCTATTCCAACTTATTCAGTTTTAGAAGCTGTATGGTGACTTCCCTCTAAGTACAGTTTTCTCTTAAGTTTTCAAGTCTTTGCTATTCAGTACTGTTTACTCTTCACATTCCATCTGGTTTCAAAAGAATACTCTCCTATTATTTTATTGACTTATTCATTACCTTGTAATGAGTGGTATAAAACTATTCAAATCAGTGTTAATATTTTTAATTTGTTTACTTTATTACAAGTAATTGTTTAACTGAGTTTAATCTAGTGTTTAAGAGTATAAGTTCTCAATTGAATTAGGTTTAGTATAATTAATTAACATTTAAAAATTATTTTGTTATATTGACAGGTGTATTCGATGCGAGTCAACATTCATTAATACCAGCAGGTCCTGTGCGTGTTCAGAACCTAACATTTTAGTAAGACTAATAAAGATGATAAAGTATATATTTTTAAATTAAATTGCTTTTACTGTTCCATAACCAGTTCATTTGTTTTTTTATGTATTTCTGTATTAAGACAGGGGGATTATGTTTCAGCAACACTAGAAATTTTCCTCATATGATTTCAGCTGCACGTTATGGAGAGCTTGTGAGTATGTTTAAATTTTTTGTTTCATTGTTAAGGACCTTTCTGTATTTTTTAGTAGTTAATCTGGGACTAAAATGAGAAACATGTAAATCACTTTAAAATAGAAATTATCAGTCAAAAAAACATTAGACTAACAACATGGCATTATAATTTATAAATTTACTTACTGTTTTCTCTATCTTAGCTCATTCCTTTTTTAGCGAATCTCAGGATGTCTAAGCTGGAAAGGTCCTTCATCAGTCTATAAAGAAGGCAGTATGATATAATTAAGAGCACCAGGGACTCTAGATTTCAACCTTGGATTTACTAGTCATTAGCTTTGTATCTTGGGACTTAGTTACCATTTTTAAACTTCAGTTTTATTGTCTCTAAGTTGTGCATAATTAAAATACCTACTTCATAGTGCTTGGACATGGTAGTCACTTGAGAAATGAGGATTATTTGTATCCAGCCAGGTTCCTTATTTATAGATGAGAGCATGTTGGCATAGAGTTAGAGCTTTTGTAACAGATGCTGGTGATGACAGCATTGGGTGTAAAATGGGAATAAGTAGGTAAATTAGAACTGAAGAGGTCACGAATCCAAGAGAATAGGAGTTAGATGACTAAGAGTTAGTTGATAAACACAAAGGATACTCAGAATGCCAGCAGAGCTTAGGACAGACAGGCTAGAATCTGGTTGCTAAAATCATCATTGAATGAGTGGGAGCTATTAGGGCTGTGAGGATAGCCATGATGAGGGTGGAATCTGGGATCTTGATAAACGAAGCAAATATTTCTCTCTAATATAGTCTTGTAGGATGACAGATGAGTACCAAGTATTTACAAAACAACAAAATAAATGCTAAAATGGGGCTACACATAGGGAGCATGAGATCATAAAAATTGGTTGTTTGTAACAAGATGCATGCCTTCTGGGGTATTCTTCTTTGGTCTTAGATTATAGTGAACTACTGTATACCATTATCAAATTTGTGGGCATTTAATTTTCATTTTTTTGTTTTCAAAATAAGTTGGAAAAATTTTCCCAAAGCCCCAACAATGTCTCTTTTTCATAGTTGACCTCAAGTCACCAGTCATTTAGGTCATATCCCTTTCAGTTTCCTCCATTCTGGAACATGTCCTCAGTCTTTTCCTATCTTTCATGAACTCAACAGTTTTGAAGTTTATAGGCCTTATAATCTATAGGGTGATCCTTAACTGGAGTCTATCTAATCTTCCTTCATAATTAGGACATGCTTGGCAGAAAACCACACACACACACACACACACACACACACACACACACACAAATGTAGTGCTATTCTCAGTGCATTGCATCACATCAGAGGGCACATGATGTCCATGATGTCTACTTGCCCCACCAATGCTAATGTTAACCTGCCATAAAATCATCATTTTCCCTTCACAATTAGTATTTTTGAGAAGAATTTTTAAGATTACACTTCCTTTTATTTCACTAAACCTTAATTTAGTAGCTTTAGTCTCCACTGATGACACTTACTTTTAACCACTACTATGATGGTTGCAAAATCTTTTCGTCATTTCTCCCACATTTATTAAAACGTTCTCCTTCTTCCCATTTATACATTTATTTATTAATGGCAGTATGGATTCATGAGTTCCTGTTTTATTCATTTGGTTTTAATCCAATACATGTATTTGTTTTGATGCTCGAATTGTTCTAGATTTGGCCATTTGAAGCCCTTTTCAACATGTCCTCATCATTCTTTGGTCATTTCCATACTTTCTGACACAACAAGATTTCCAGGTTTGTCTTGTACTTTTTCTGCCTCAGCCCTGGAATCAGCCATTTCTCTTAGCAGCTCTTAAGGATGTTTAGAAACCAAGATTACCACACTTAGTCTGCCTTCTTAGCAGACATAGCTAGAAAATATATATACATTTACGTATATGCCTAAACACATCTATAACTGTTTCTGTATTTATCTTGTTTATATATTATAATAAATGAGCTCATATGGATAGTTTCAGTTCCAAAGAGATACTTCAGTTTGTTTTAGCCTTTCCTTTTGACAATAGTGAGACCTTTTTTTTTTTTTTTGGTGTGCTGCCCAAAAAAGTAGTGAGACTTTTGATAGTATCTTCTTCAGTAGTGAGAAATCTGGGTCTCATCCTCAGTTTACCCATTTGCTCAATATAACGGCTCTCTTCCACACCACCTCCATGTGCTCCCTCCCTACAGCACCACCTTGCATTAGATCCATGTCAGACTTCTCCACTAGGAAGGGAAGATTGGCAGGAAAGGGCTATTCCAGTCTTAAAGTTAATCTGATTCAGTTAATGTACTTCATTTAAACCTACCAGTCTTGAACATTGATACTTTTCTAAGGACAAGTTTGGAATCCCTAACTTTAAGTCATTTTTTTAATTTGTTGATGATAAATTCCTTTAGCTTATTTTTGTCTGGGAAGCTCTTTAAACTAGTTTTTGTCTTTATTGAAATATAATAGACAATTAGTTGCTTGTATTTTCATTGTACAATTCAGTGAGTTTTTTTCCACTTATAGCTGGCATACAATAATGTACCAGTTTCAATTGTGTAGCATAGTGATCAGAGATCCATGTAACTCGCAAAGTGATCACCCTACTAAATCTAGTACCCCTTTTTCCCCTTATGTATTTATTACAACATTATTAACCATCTTACTACACTATACAGCTTCATGTCTATTCTGCAACTATCTATTTGTACCTCTTAATCTCTTTGCCTTTTTTTAGTCCCTCTCCAACCTCCTCTAGTATCCCTCAAAATATTCTCTGTATTTATGAGTTTATTTCCACTTTTGTTGTTGTTGTTGATTTTGTTCTTTAGATTACACATGTATGTGAAATCATGCGATATTTGTCTTTATCTGACCCATTTCATTCAGCGCAGTGCCCTCTAGATCCCTCAAGGCAATATCTTTTTCCATCCCCTTCCTTTTAGTCTGTGTGTGTTTTATAATCTGAAGTGAGTCTCTTGTAGGCAGCATATGTAGGGGTCTTGTTTTCTTATCCGTTCAGCCATTCTATCTTTTGGTTGGAGCACTTAATTCTTTTCCATTTGAGGTACTTGTTGATAGGAATGCAGTTATTACCATTCTTTATGCCTGTTTTTGATACATATTTTTTCTTCTTAAAGAAGTCTCTCCAACATTTCCTGTAATACTGGTTTTGTGATGATAAATTCCTTTAGCTTATTTTTGTCTGGGAAGCTCTTTATCTGTCCTTATCTCTAAATGAGAGCTTTGCTGGATAAAGTATTCTTGGTTGTGGATCCTGGGTTTTTATCACGTCTAATACTTTGTGCCTAGCCCTTCTGTCCTGCATAGTTTCTTTTGAGAAATCAGCTGCCAGTCTAATGGGTGCTCCCTTGTAGGTAACTAACTGCTTTTTTCTTGCTGCTTTTAAGATTTCTCTCTTTGTATTTAGCTTTTGGCATTTTAATTATGATGTGTCTTGGTGTGGGCCTCTTTGGGTTTCCTGGTTTTTGGGACTCTCTGAGCTTCCTGGGGTTGCATGTCTCTTTCCTTCAACAGCTTAGGGAAGTTTTCCATCATCATTTCTTCAAATAGCTCTTCAACATCTTGTTTTCCTTCAGGTACCCCTACTTCATGGATATTTTTACCTTTAATTATGTCCCATAGGCTCCTTAAATTATTATTATAGTCTTAACTTCTTTTTCTTGCCATTGTGATTGAGTGTCCTTGGCTTCCCCATCCTCTGTATCAGTGGTTCGATCCTCTTCTTTATCCACTCTGTTGCTTCCATCTATTATACTCTTCATCTTGGATAATGTGTTATTCATCTGACTGGTTCCCTTTTATAATTTCCATTTCCATTTTTATGTGTTTTATCTCTTTGTTGAAGTTCTCACTGAATTCATCTATCCTTTCCCTATTTCATTGAGCATCTTTAGAACCAGTGCTTTGAACTCTGCATCTGTTAGATTGCTTGACTCCATTATTTCTGGATCTCTGTTCTCTTTTCTCATTGGGTTTCTGCTTCTTTGTCTTCCCATTTTGGCTGCCTTTCTATGTCTATTTCTGTGTACTAAGTAAAGCTCCTAAGTCTCCCGGTATTATTAGTGTGGCTTTGTGAGGAAGGTGTCCACTGGCACAGTCCTGAGAGGGTTCAGCTGCAGGCCAAGTTTAGCCCCAACCTGTGCCCCTCTGGGGCCACCTGTTAAGATTCAGCAAGCAGTTCGCAGATTTTGTGCTTATAGTTGCCTCAAAAGGCCACACCAGAAACCAAGTCCAGCTGCCCCCAGTGTGAGTCTAGGTGCAGTTCATCAAGGAGCACCTGATTCACCGAGGACACACCTGAATGTGGCTTGGGTGGGGCCACGAGTTGGAGGAAGCAGAGTTTCAGGGAATCCTCTAGGCTGAGTGACATCTGTTATCCAGTTTGATGACGTCTCAGCTATGGCACGCTGAGTCCACACACTGGGAGCGGGAAGGGCTCAACAGAGGAACAATGGATACCGCCAGCACTTTTCTACAGAGTGAGTCTCGTCTCAACCCTCACTCATACAACTCAGTGTTTCTCTGTAAGTCTCTGGTGCCCCCTGTGCAGCCGAACTGGCACTGTGCTAGGATGGAGCAGGTTTGTCACCACGAAAGTCTGCTCATGGACACAGCCCCTTTAAGAGGCATCTGCAGCTGCTGGCTGTTAAGTCATTTTATAACTGGTGTTCAGACAGGTTCTATATAGCCAGTGTATGAAACATGTCAAGAAAATATAGTTTAGATGGTGTGACTATCTTGGCTCAGTTCTCAGCTTGGCATGTATAAAAACTCAGTTTTGTCAGTGCACTTGGATGTCAGTCAGGTTCTAAGGGACCAGTTCAAAGTAATTAAACTCTCAAGAGGTTAGAATGATAAACCAATATACATGTTTACTAGTTTATGTTGAAACCGTAATTTCCAGCTCAACTAAAATACTTCTGTTGACTTGATAATATACACTTTCTAATTGGAAAGTGTACTTAGAACATTACAGGTAAGGTGTATACTTCTTTGGGTAATACAGAATTGAAATGTAATTAATTAGTTTTGTATAATTTTATAAGCAAGGCATCAGGTTTTTCACTAGAAATATTCCTGCCAGTAAGTAAAGGGTTTCCACATATATGGGTCATTATCTTCCCATTCTCTTTCCTCAGAGATATTAATAGTGATCTCACATATTGGTTTTTGTTTTTCCCAACTTTTATTTTGAAAAATTTCAAAATTGCAGGAAAATTGAAAAAATAAGACAGTTATTATATATATGTCTTTTACCTAGGTTAAGCAATTTTTAATGTTTTGCCACATTAGCTTTATATCTGTGTATGTAAATGCATGCACACACACACACTCATGCACATATTTTTAAGTGAGCCACTTAAAAATAAGTTGTAGATGTATGGCATTTCACTCCTAAATACTTTATTATGTAGCTTCTAAGGAAAGGGGCATTTTTCTGGCATCACACCTAAGAACTTTAAAATTAATATTATAGAATTACCTTATATACTAGTCATATTGAAATTTTCCCGCTTCTTTCAATAATGTACTTAATACCAAGCCCCACTTTTGGCGGTGCTGGGTCCAGGATACAATCAAGGATCTCACATTATAGTGAGTCTTTTTAGTCTTCTTTAATTTAGAACAGAGACCCTGCTCTGTTTTGCTTTTGTGTGTCTTTGACAGCAGCTCTTGCATAGTCAAAGCCAGTTTCCATGTAAAGTGTCCCACAATCTGGATTTTTCTCATTGTTTTCTCACTATTAGATTTAGTGAAATATCTTTAAGCAAGAATATGATATAAATGTATGTATATAGCTCATTACATCAAAACAAAGAGCACATAATGTCAGATTGTCCAATTATTGGTGATACTAAATTTGATTGCCTGGTTGTAGTAGTGCCTGCCACTTCTCTCTATTGTAAAGGTACTGTGATTAATAAGTTAGTCTGAGATTTTACTTTGAGACTGTGTAAATATCCATTTTTAGCAGCCATTGATAAACTTTGTCTGAATCAGTTATTAAATTGGTTATTTCAAAACGATTTCACAATTTTATTTTCTTTGTGTATATTAGTTAGCAATCTTCTATAAAGAACACTTTCTTTCTGTGCCTTTTTTTTTTTTTTGCTCTCCTGTGAACTCATGGACTCTTTGTTTATTGTGTGTTATAATCTGTTACAGTTATTTTTCTTTTCAAACATCAGATTATCCCAAATTTCTTTGTACTTTCCTTTGAGAATGCTCCTGTGTTATTTTGACATGTCTCCATCAGTCTTTAGGCACTACCTTGGTTTCACTATACCATGTTCCAGGCTCAACCAATATAATTATGATTTTAAATAGTCACATAATACTGTAGTTTATGCCACAAATATTACCTCCATTGAATATCTAGGTTTTCTGTTTTTAATAATATTGCTGTCATTCATTTTATTCATATAGATATATTTTTCCTTTTGGAGAGATTATTGCCTTAAGATAAACTTCCTCAGTGTTTCTACATTCCTGAGTTAAAGGGTGTGGATATTGTTTTATGAAAGGATCATGCAACTTTAATACTATCACTGGCATTATCTATGGCTTCATTTTATGTGCATTTGCCAGCACTGTTGTCATTGCTTTCCATTTTTACTAGTTTTTTTTTTATGTGGTTCAACTTTCTATGCATGTTTTTTTCTTACAAAATGAGAATTTTTGCTTATTGAAGAGGTGGAAACAGTGACTCATAATTTTATTTTAAGTTTCTTTGATAGCCGTGATACCATGTTTCATATAAGTTGGTTTTATCTCCTCTGTCCATGTCCAGAGAATTTATTCTGAGTGGTGCTTCTCAGTGTCTTTTAGCAATATGTGCAGATAAGATTTAAAGCAGTGCTTACAGAGGCTTGTATTTGAAGCTTTCAGGGCACATGTATGCTTTGGTCTCATCCTGGAGATTCTGATTCATTTGGTTTGGAAGGAAGCCATGCATTTTCTGTTTTTAGGAAATTCCACAGATGATTCTGCTGCCCACCATTTTAGAATTTTAAATATTAGTTACTCAACATATCTCCAGTCAACTGTTGCTTAGAAATCATTCACAAACATTTCTTTTTTTATTACTTTCTAACTTTATATGGCATAATAATCCTAAATCAGCAGATGTTAAGCATTCAGAACTAAGTCAGTATCCAGGTTTTCTATTTTTTTGACACTTTGTTTTTTGTAGTAGTGAAGTGGACATAATAGTTTTTTAGATTATAGAAACATGTTTCCCTGTACCTTCTGCCTAAGTGACATGATTTTGTAATGCAGTCCTATTTGTATAATTGACATTGGTTTGCATTATTTCTTATATTCCTATTAGAATCTGCTTTTCTAATAATATTGAGAAAGTAATGTTCATCTTTTAACATTCAACAATATGTGTATTAATATCTTCCTAACAGTGTAAGATTGTGTAAGATTAAGGAATGTTCATTTGAACTCAAAACTAAAATTCATCTTTTTGCTTACAGGGCACGTTTTTCACTTCAGAATGGTTTGCAAAGTATTTGCAATCAGCAGCAGCTGCTTGTTGGGTAAGTTTAGATTTTTTTTATTAGTTTCAAGTTACAGTACATCATAAGTTTGGTTTTTAAAAAGTAATTTTATATCATTTTGAAGGATTGTACTATTTTTTCCTCAGATAATAAAATATTTCTATGTATATATATCTTCTTGGTCATATACTATGAGAAGAATAAACCCTTTCTAGTGGATTGAAAGAGAATAAAAGAAAGAAATAAAAGAATAAAAGAAATAAAATATTACTTATTTCATACTTTGTTGTATACAAATTTAATATCTGTAGACTTATTCAGCTGGAATTTAGTGTTAGGGGAATCTGATTCATACTGTCATTTAGTATATGTTTATTGATGACCTACTCTGTGCCAGGCCCTATTCTTAAATTAGGTTATGTATTCAAAAAAAGATAGAAAAAAAATCTCTTGTGGAATTATGGTCTAAGTATAATTGTCATGTCAGATGATGCTAAGTGCTATGAAAACAAATAAATCAGGATAACAGAGAATGGAAGGAGGTGCTATTTTATATTGGGTGGTAGGACAGGCATCTCTAAGAGGATGAAATTTGAGTAGAGACCTGAAGGAAGTGAGAGTGTGCCATGTAAAGGGAAGAATGTTCTAAGCAGAAATTGTAACAAGTACAGAGGTCCCAAAGCAAGAGATATCTGGCTTTTTCATACTTAAACTGGAAATAGGCTGGGGTGGCTGGAGTACAGTGAGCAGGAGAAGTGGAAAGATGAGTTCAGGGATGAAGGGAGTGACTGTGGCAAGGACCTGGAGCTTACTTTAAGGGAAGTAGAAAGATTTTATGCAAAGGAAGACATGATCGAACTTCCGTTTTTAAAAGGATCACTGTAGCACGGAGAGTAGATTATGTTGGGGCAAGGACAGAAACAGGGAGACTAATTAGGAAAGTATTAGAGTAATCCAAGTAAGGGATGGTGGACCCAAGGACAAGGGTGGTACTACTGTAGGAATGAGACACACTTTTGGATATGCTTCGAGATATATTTCGAAGATTGAACCAACATGATTTACTGATGAGTTTGATATAAGAAGGGAGAAAAAGAAGATCACTCCAGTATTTTGACATGAATAACTGTAAAAATGGAAGCGCCTTTTTCTGATAGGGAGAATTGAGAAAGTTTTAGGGGCAAACTCAGTAAATGATCTTATTGTTCATAAAACAAATTACTTAAACAAAATGGATTAGATTTATATATATAAGATCTAATATGCAAACTTTTTTTCAAATATAATTATTCTACTTAATAGCTTTTAGTTAGTTCTTTCAATTGCTTGTCTTTATATTTCAGCCTAAAATTTACAATTAAAATGTACACATTATTCTTCTGACATATGGAAAGTTCTTTTGTGCTTAAACTAGAGGAAAGGTATCAAAAAATTAAAAAAAAAAGTAGAGTTGGTAAAATAGGTAAAATTAAAATCAGGCCTTATATTTTGCGGTTGTGTTTTTCTTTCTTTTTTTTTTTATTATTAGTTTCAAATGCAGTACATTGGTTAGATATTTATATAGTTTATAAAACAATCCCCCTAATTGCTCTTTCTTTCTTCTGGCTCTCCACCTACCCATTACATTAATGTTAACTGCATTCTCTATGCCATGCTCCCCATCCCCATGACCATCTATCAACTAGTAATTTGTACTTCTTTAACCCTTAACCCCTTTCTTCCAGCCTCCCAACCCTCCTCCCCTCTTGCTGTCACCAAATTGTCCTCTATATTTGTGTGTCTGTTTTTGATTAGTTTGGTTTTTTTGTCCCTTAGATTCTGCATATAAATGAAATCATATGCTATTTATCTTTCTCTGTTTGACTTATTTCACTCAGCATAATAACTTCTAGGTCCATGTATGTCATTGCAAATGGTTGGATTTCATTTTTTTAAGGGCTGAGTAATAGTCCATTGTATATATGAACCATAACTTCTTGATCCAATCATCTGTTGATGGGCATTTAGGTTGCTTCCATATTTTGGCTATTGTAAATTGTGCTGCCGTGAACATAGGGTTGCATACGTCTTTATGATCAAGCCTTATTTTATATCAACTTTTGCTTACGGTTTTAAAGTCCATATTATATTTCTTGCCATTGTTCTGTTGTAGGTGTATGCCAATCTAACATCTTGCCAAGCTCTTGGAAATATGTGTGTGATGAACATGAATTCTTATGACTCTACCACTTTTGATGCATGTTGGCTGTTTCAGTTTGTCTTTGAAAATACTGCTGTACTGCGCACTGTTCATTCTGTTCCATTTTGGTAAGGCTATTCTGATTGATGAACTGTCATTTTAACCAAATTCAGTGTAGTTACTTTCACAAATATTAATAATAAATATTGCTTCTCCACTATTAAAATAATTGTAATTGTTTATAGGAGGCAGAATCTTCCTTGGCTGTTCTACGGAGATCAACTAGGATTAGCACCTCAAGTACTCAGTACTACACCTCTTCCTACAAATTTCAGTTTTAAAGGGCAAAACCAGGTAAAAGTCACTATATTATTAAAGCATAACTACATTTTGATTTATAATTTGAAAAGGTAATAAGAATATTACTAGCCATAACTCTTGCTTCTTTAGGCTATTTTTAAAAATTTAATTACTAAACTAAATCTAAACATCAGCTAATTATAGGAACTGAACAATATATAGAGTTTAGCTGTCTTACTTGAGTACATATGTGGATATGTCTGGATTACACGATTATGGCAGCAAGTAGTACTTGTGGGGTTGAGAAGGGTAGGTTTCATCACCAAATGCAAAACAATCTCTGTCCTTCTATATCTAAATATTTAAGAAGTGCTTCCAAGCAGTGATAGGGGCTCTGTGCCATTTCTCTTAACACTTCACAGATCCAAATTCTCACCTCCAACTTTTTGACCTTGTAGAATTACGTAATAGGTTATTTCCTCCTCTACCCCTCACCCCACTATTTAACAAGTTTGAAACACTGCCCCTCAATTCTGAAATAATAGCTTTCATGCAAAAAAAAAAAGGCTCTATTTACTTTAGGTGTGTTCAGTCATAGAGATACTTAATTTTACTTCAAAGTAAAGGTAGTTAAATTTAATATGATCTCTGGGGAAAAAAAGAATCAGTCATCAATGAAAATTTCCTTTTCTTTTTCCCCCTCTTTAATTATACCCCCCACTTCCACCCCGACCTCTGACCTATGGATATTGCCATTTCCCCTTAAGAACTAGATCTCAGAAGGTGGGGCGTCTCCTCTCACACACTCACGGAGGGCACCCGGGGCCTGGTGCACCCGGGGCCTGGCACACCTGGGGCCTGGCACCTCTGGGCCTAGCGCACTGATCGCACTCGAGGGACCTGGCGCACCCGATGTATGGTCCATGGCTCCACCTGGGGTGCGAATCCAGGACCTTCTGTGTATAAACTAGACGTGCTAACCATTACACCATGGAGCCACCCCCTGAAATTTTCTTTATGGAATATTATATTGCTTTTAGAGTATGTGACATTATTCTTATTTTTCTTTAACCAGAATACAAAAATGAAGTTTGTTGCTGCTTCCTATGATGTAAAGGGAAATTTTCTCAAGTGGCAAACTTTGGAAGGTGGTGTTTTACAAGTGAGAATGATTCAAACTAAAGTTTTACTAATGTGCCTCCTTTTCGGCTGAGAAAAAGACCAGGTTACTGTTTGAATGAAGCATCAATTGCATGCTACAGTTGGTTTTTTTCTTGTGCTTTAAATTGGAATTTCTTAAAACCACTTTGAGTTATGACTTTAATTTACAACAAAGATGTTCCCTTAACTTTTTATACCTTTAATACATAAAATAAATTTTATGTAAAGCATGTGTTCATGTTGGGGCTTAAGAATGCTCGACTAAAAAAGCAAAGAAAACATTTGTGAGAGATGTTTATCAGTTGTATTCTTTTGCTGTAGCTTTGTCCAGACACAGAGATCAGACTAAATGCTGCATATTCTTTTGGAACAACCTATCAACAAAATGTAAGTTTGAACTGTATTAGTCTGTTTTTTAGCTTCTTTTTCACCTCAGCATAATTAGAATAATCTTTGAATTTTTGAAATTGGAAATGTTTTTAATAGTAATGAATAATTTCACTGGTTAATATAATATTGTCTGGGTACAGAAAATATTAATTTAATCACCACGGAGTACCTTGTTCCCTACAGAGTCTTATATATCATATGATGTTAGATTTGCATAATAGTTGATTCACTTCTAGGCGTATAGTTCTTAAAAATAATGTCTACTTCAGAACATTTTAGAATAAAGTAAAAGTATTATTTTTAGTGTCTGATAAAAATGTTACTCCTTCTCCCTCTACTTCCTAGTAACAATAAAATGCTTCCTTTCTCTCGCTCCATTCCTCCTTCCCACCTTCCCTCCCTGACTGTCCTTCCTTTGGTAACCCATTTTGAAATTACAGTATGGTACAAAGGAATATTATGAACCATTAAACATTTGAAAGACATTCACTAGTCTACAAAAATACTTCTTGATTAAATGCATATACACATATCATAGAACAAAACTGTGATTCCAGCTTTGTTAAAAGCACGATGAAAAACACCACCATGGGAAACACTGGAAGAAAATAAACATTTTTAACAGTGGTTATGTCTGAATGGTGATTTTTTTTTTCCATATTTTACAAATTTTCTCTCATGAGCATGAATTTATTTTTTTAATTAGAAATGACATATTATTTCCAAAAGAAAAAAAAAAAGTGTGTCTTCCATGGTCAGAAGAATCAACACTTGTTAAATGTTTGTTGCTATGTACTCAGCATTTTGTCATTGTTATCTGATCTTTGAACTACTTTTGTGAGACACATATTATCTATGCTTCACAGATGAGGAAATGGTGCTCAGTGAGATTAGGTAATTTACTCAAGGTTTTGCATCAAGTAAATTGTGTAGCCAGGGTTCTGTTAAGTTTAAAAACCATGAATTTTCCCTCTAACTTGGCTGCCTCTCACATAGATCCATAGCCTAACAGAGAAAACAGCTATATAGGCAAAAAATTGCAAAGAATGTGATAAGTGTTGTTATGTAGGCATGTACAAGGTGTAACATACTGGCACAAAGGAGGGGTCATCAGCAATTCCTGGGGAAGTAGAGAAAGGCTTCACAGTGTGAGTGATGCTGGTCTTATAGAATGAATATGAGTTTGCCAGGAGAACACAGTAGGGGGAGGGAACGTCAGACAGAAACAACATTTGCAATGGCAGAGACATAGAATAGCATAGCATTTTTAGGGACTGCATGTAGATTAGTATGAATCGACCATAGACTGATAAGGAGCAGTGGGAGATAAGCCTGGCTTTGTTAAGGGGGGCCAAATCATAGCAAAGTATGTAAGAGTAAGAATTAGGACCTTGTCCCATAGAACAGGAGTTTTTAACCCTCTTCATTGCTGGACCCTTAATGTTAAGAATGAAGGCATGCTCTCTCCAGCTAGGTTTTAGAGCAAGAACCAGGCAGTTCTTTATTTTTAGTTTTCTTGGTCCTCATAAAAAGTCATATTTACAGTATTCATGTTTTGGAAGGTACATAGAAATGCATATAAACAAGGTAATTTAAAGATATGTTATTTTATAAAACAAACTTTTAAATATAATAAATATGCTTTATGATTTTCAATTGGGGTGCTTTTATATTTAATTTTATTTTCCAGTGTGAGATTTCTATCTCTAATATTTTAACCAACTTTCCCACTCCTATATTTTATGATGTGTACCTTGAATATACTGATGAAAATCAACACCAATATATTTGGGCTGTGCCTGTGTTAAACCTAAATCTTCAACACAATAAAATATTTGTGAACCAAGGTAAGACATACATACATACCACTTTTTCTCTGAGCTGAACCTAATAAGTCAACCAACCTGATAATTTAATAAACCACAGATTAAAAGAAGGGTCATAGATTCCTCTTATTATATAGCATGCTAAGAAAGTAAAACAATAAGATTGCTGGTATATTTTGAAATTATTATAAAATGTGTCAGGTTTATTATTAAGAAATTATTGCTAAAAGTGTACCCTGAGAAAAATTATTAGAACTGTAAATTAGGGTTTCAAGTGGTCCTCAAGCTACTTTATGGAAAAATTAGTTTCTTTTGTTGTTTCCCATATTATAAAATCCTGCTTGTTCAGGTAGTTTGCAGGGAAAATTCTTCCAAACTGATGAAAAGTCTAAACAATCAGAAAAAATTCAAGCAAGATGGAGAAGGCTATTAGCAGGAATTTCTTTCAGCAATAGCTTTTTTTATTTACTGCCATCTTATCTAAAACAAGATGTACTAATTTTGTGTTTTAAATTTATTCAGTAAACTCCTTGAGGGCCATCCTGAACAATTTGAAGGTGTTTTTTTAATGCCATCTTTTTTTTTCTTTTTATGATGAAAGACAGTAACTCTGGCAAGTGGCTACTGACTCGGCGCATTTTCTTAGTGGATGCACTAAGTGGACGAGAAAATGACTTAGGAAGTCAGCCAAGATTTATTCGAATTGCTACACAAATATCACTGAGGTAAACAAATGTCTAATGCACTAAATTAGACTTAGACTATATGGCAAAATGTCATAAAGAAAGTGTTTATTAATAATTATCAAAGGAAAACAGTAAGGATGACTGAATTGAAACTAAACATAAGGTTATTTTAGGTACCTGTGTAAATTGGTTTATACCAATAGAAATGAGTAGCCAAGAGGAGAATTACAACAGAAGAGCTTAAGGAATTTTGTAAAAATTCACATTCCAGGCCCCACTTTAGACCTGCTGAATTAGAATGGATTCAAAGTGGAGGGAAGACAAATATTAGTGGGCTGAAATGGATGTGCTAGAAAGAGCCTGCCAGGTGATTGCAGTCGGCAGGCCTCCTCTGTCATCTTCTTTAATAGCTACTGTTTTAGATTGGCCCTGATTAACTATCAACCCCTCCCTCTTCCTAGGCTACTTAAACAATAACCCTAACTTATGATAGTGCCATGCAACCCTATTTCTCTCTTTTCCAGTGTGAGATTTCTATCTCTAAGACCTTAACCAACTTTCCCATTCCAATATTTTATGATGTATACCTTGAATATGCTGTTGAAAATCAGCACTATCATCTTACATTAGTCTGGCACTTCAGTATACATTGTTTTTTCATTGTTATTTCATTTTGATATTTTTAACAATCGTGTAAGGTAGGCAGTACAGAAGCTTTGTCATGTATCTTGCCGAAATCCAAAATTACTGTTTTTAGCATTCCCTCAATCTGCTAATATAGCATCCCTAGTAAAAACAAAATTGAACCTGGTCAGACCTGACTTGATTTTGGTGAAATGATTCCTCTGGTGGTTGGCATTTTCCTTTCTGAGTTTTCAAACTGTACATTACCAATACATTGAATTCAGCAAAATGTACCATACTATGTGCCATAAACAGTGCTAGAGCTGACATATTTTGTTAAGAATTAATTTTTCTCTTTTGAAAATCAGTATTTATTTGCCTTTCTCCAGGCTTCATGTAACACTTTTCTTTTGAGTATTCCTCAAAGATGATTCATAGTACTTTAGTAGTTTCATTTGTAAACTTCATAGGACCTAGATTGAGAAGAATTTCTAATTTGTCTCCAAGAGTATATTTTACTATTAAAGTTTTGACCACTTAAGATAGCTTGTGTTGTGTTTGTGTTTAACCTTCCCTGGTTCTTATTAAGTGGTTGGTACTGAGATTACTAAGGCTGTCCATGTTAAATTCAGAAGAAAAGAAAAGTTAAATGTATGTTTAAGAGCCTAGATGTATTTATGAGAAGCGTATTTTCTTTTAAACAGCATCCACCTTGTACCCAACACAAAAAATGGAAACATCTACCCTCCCTTAATTACCATTGCGTACAGTGACATTGATATCAAAGATCCCAACAGCCAGTCTGTAAAGGTGAGTTCCTTACTAATCAGTGCTTCTGTAGGTGTTAATATGGGATGCAGTTTACATTATGGTCCAAAGGCAATTAGTCCTTATTCAAGTTTTACATAAACACTGTTCTTTATATAGTCAATTTTTAATTATTTTTTTTATTAATAATGGTAAGAGGTGAGTCCGTATCAATCCTGGTTATAAAAAAAGCAAGAATTAAGTTTTTTAGCAGATGGCATCACCAACAGTAGGACATCCCTCTTCAAGATCCTGGGATGTGCTGAGTGAGATGCAGTGTCTGCTCCTGTTCTTTTTGGCCACCTTATTTCTATTAGGAATTTATATCCTTGCCTAATTAAGCCAGGAACTCTACAGTGGGTATGTGTGTTCTCACCAGTCTTGCCTACTTGAAGACACACTTTAGCAGGCAGAAAGAGATTTAAATGATTGACTTTGTAACTAATAGTGCTAAAATGAACTAGAGAATTCAGTTTGGACTTGCACCTAAGTAAGCTCCCTACTACTTCCCCGCCTCAGTTAAACTTAACCACAGAACTAAAAGCCTCCGCTGCCTAGCAGGGCCTGTATATAGAATAGAGACTATGTATACCATGAGACAGGCTGCACCAAAGAGAATGAGCCTGGAGAAAGCTGAGCCATACATGCTCAGTTCCTCCTCCCAACCCACCCCGTAGAGGAAGCATCCTCCTGCTTTGAAGAGGGGTAAATGAGAGAGTGATAGAGATCTAAACCAGAGGTAATCTTTTACACTTTTCCTCAGAGAGATTAAGTGGTTATTCCTTTCCCACTCTGAAAACGTGAGAAATGGAGAGATAAGCATTTCTTACCTCCAAGACTCACTAATAGCTTTTGATTTCCCCTATTTTACTTTTCTGAATTTTAATGTTCTTGTTCCTTCAGCTAGTGCTTTTGGCCTCTCTGTTGTGCTTGTACTTTATACTTAGGTACTACTAGATTTAGGCCTTTGTTAAGCAAAATGTAGGCACGTAACAACTTTTCTCTGAAATATTTACATCTTCATTTGTATTATTACCTAATCTAATGTTAAAATTAGTTTCCAATGCCTGAACTTGTATACACTGTAATAAGAGTAGAACATCCAGAAAAAAACGCTTAGTAACACAAACATGATTTAAAATTTCCTGGAGTGATCATATTTGAGTATATTTTAATATAAAACATTCCTGGATCTTTCTTTTAAATACTTTTCTTGGCCAAAATATTCCAAACTAGTCTTGACAAATTAAAAAATAAGAGAGAGAAAAAGGCTTGAGGAAATCATGAAACTATACTGACAAAGTTCACCTAAAATTGATTCTAATTGTAGAGTGTATAGTTCTTTCACCATTTCTTAATTTCTCATGACAGATGTTAACAAAAATTCTACATTAGTTTTGAGCAGTCAGCCACATCTCTGCTCTTTCACCAACAGTAGATAACCTTCCCCATATTTTATGAGCAGATCAAGACCATACAATATGAATTCATTCACATTTCCTCTTTAATACATCAGAATCTCTGTGATAAAATTTCAGTATGGCTAATGTGCTTTCTTTTAAATATCAGATTTCTTTCTCTATCGACTATGAAATGGATCAAGGAGAAGCACATGTCCAGACAGATGTGAGTTTATTTTAACCTGTTAAAATTTTTATAGTATATTTTTTAATTGAAAAATATTTTTAGCTGTATAGGAAAGTTGTCAAAATGAAGAAATTCGTCCTATACCTTTACCCAGCCTTTCCTAATGTTAACATGTTACATAACCATTGTATAATGATTATAAAAAAGAAATTAATATTAATGTAGTCCTATTAAATAATCTACTCTTTGAATTTCACAAGATTTCTCACTGTCTTTTTTCTGTTTGAGGACATAGTCCAGGGTTGCATATTGCTTTTTTGCTGTCACATCCCCTTTAATCTGAGACAGTTCCCCAGTCATTCTTTGTCTTTCATGACTGACCGTAACACTTTTGAAAGGGTACTGGTCAATTATTTTGGCCCTCCCTTGAGTTTATCTCATATTTTCCCATGATTAAATGTAGTTTTAGCACAGATACCACAGAAATCATGTTGTACCCTTCTTAGTGAATTATATCAGAAGGTACTTGATGTCAGTATGTCTTATTACTTATGTTAACTTTGGTCATATGACTAAGATGGTGTCTGCAGAGTTCTCCACTGTATTTTACCATTTATAACTAATAAATATCTTGTGGGGAGAGACTTTAAGATCATGGAAATAGCCTACTTATTTTTCTTTTGTTGTCTAATCTTAGCATCCGTTGACAGTTCTTTCCTATAAAAAGCATTACTGTGATATTTGTGTGATGATAATTTTCTGTTTCTATCATTTCTTCTGTATTTGTCATTTGGAATTCTGTAAAGAGGAGCTGTCCCTCTGAACACATTGATTTATTTATTCAGTTATTTATTTAAATCAGTATGGACTTGTGGATTTTATTTATTCTTGTGATTATAATCCAGTACTATTTATTTTCTTTGTCAAATTTTCCCACTTTTAGCCATTGGGAGTTCCTTCAGTCTAGCTCCTATGTCCTTCAAGTACACCCTCCACCACCATTTATTGAGTACTTCCTTACTTTCTATTTATAGTATTTTTGAACAGTTATTAGAGAAATTACATGAACTTCTGAATTTTCTTTTTTTTTTCTTTAGATTGCTTTGGGTGTGTTGGGTGGGCTGGCTGTTTTATCATCTCTTTTGAAGACAGCAGGCTGGAAGAGGCGCATTGGGAGTCCCATGATTGATTTACAGGTATGATCTCAGGAATTTTTAAGTGTATTTTTATCTTTCACTGTTTTATATCCTCCTAATAAAACACAGCTAGAGGATATGTAAAAAGTTTGCCTTGAGTTTCTCTGGGATATATAACTAGGGAGAGGTATATGCACATCTCATTTCCCTCCCACATACAGTGCAACTGGCAGTGCTATTCTTGTTTCCTCACATCTTTGCCAATATATGATATTTTTTCAGCCTTTCCATTTCTTACCAATCTGGTGGCACAATTAGTATGTCTTTGTTGATTTAATTTTCATTTCAGTGATTACTCTTCATATACTTTACTAACCATTTGGATTTTCCTGTCTTTGAACTACCTGTTTATATCCCTTACCCATTTTTCTATTAGAATTCCAGTTTTTCTGTTTAGTTAAAGAGTTTTTTTTTTTTGTATTTTCTAAATACGAATTCCCTTTTGATTTTTGATGTTGAAATTTCTTCTTCAAGTGCAATGCGTCTGTTATTTTATCTATGTATTCCTTTATTTAACAGAAATTCTTAATTTTGATATTGTCACATGTGAATTGTTTTTCATATTATGTGCTTTTAGGATCTTCCTTAAGAAAGCCTTCCTTGTCTCAAGATCAGAAAGATGTTCTCTCATGTTTTATTAACTTTATAGTTTTACTTCTCATTTAATCATTTTTTATATTTGTTTTTGTTTTTATTTTTATCTATCACATATCAAATATTTACAGTATACCAGGTAGTTTTTAAAGCTTTACATGTATAATTCATTTAATTCTCACATTAGCTCTATGAAGTTACGTACTATTATTGTCATTCCCATTTTACACATGACAAAATTGCAGCAGAGATTAAATAAATTTTCTACTCATTTAAATAATTTTTACAGCAACTCAGTAATAGGTGGTATTTCCATTTAGCTGGTTAAAACACGAGAAAGACAACAATGTAACTTGTTGGTACTGGGATATCTTCCTGACTCCAAAGCCAGTGTGCCGAGGAATCAGAAGCGAGGGGCTAGATTTTACTGTTTGGGATAGTCAAGAAAGGCTTTCCAGAGAAGTGAACTTTAAGCTGGGTTATCTGTGCATTCCACAGATAGTCACTAGGGCCTACTTTCTGAATGTTAGGCACTTTACCAAGTGCTAGGGGATGTGATAGTGAGCAAAGACAGACATGGTCTCTGCCCTCAGAGCTCCCAGGAGTTTGCCAGAGAGAAGGGAAGAATATTTGATTAAACAATGCCCATTTCATTCCACAAATTATTTGAGATGAAAGTGTAGAGTGGTAAATCAATAAGTGATTGGAACTGGCAGATGAAGCTAAAAAAGTTAATTTTGGTCTAGGTTGTGAAGGACCTTATGGATCATAAATGTATATTTTAGTGAGGAGTCCCTGTACATTTTTAGCAAGAGAGTGATGCAATCCAATTTACATTTTCGAAAGCTAACTCTGGTGGTAGTATGGACGACAGATTGGGAAGAACTATTTCAAACTAGGAGAAAATTAGGAAGCAGTTCTAACTTTTCTAGATGATGAAAGATGAGAAGGGTTGAATTAGAGAGAGGCTATTGTGAATGTACCAAAAGGTATGGAGGAGGTGACTGTAGTTGTTCTTTTTAACTGATCTGTGGATACGTGATACAAGGCTTCAAGCTTGAGAAACTGGTGGATAATATGTTATTTAAAATAATAATATAAACATATGAGTCTATAATAGCTATAATTCTCTTTTTAAATTGCAGACAGTTATGAAATTCTTGATATACTATGCCGGCGATCTGGCCAATGTTTTCTTTATCATCACTGTGGGAACAGGTCTTTATTGGCTTATTTTCTTCAAAGTAAGTGAGTTTCTGAATTTAACCTGAATGCCAATACCTGAATAACTGGTAAGTGTTCTTTCTAAAAGAACTGTTTTTATTTGGGATATTTCCGATTAAAGCAAATGATAACCTCACCCACCATTCCCTGAATGTGCTGTAATTAACCAAGAGCATTACCACCTTCCTCTTTTATGGTTTCTTTGGGTTATAAATTGTGCTTGGTAAAAACCTTGTGTGGTCATATTTAACAGTGTAATTTTTCTCTTAGGCACAGAAGTCTGTCTCTGTTTTGCTACCAATGCGGGCACAAGAAGAACGTTTTGTTACTTATGTGGGATGTGCTTTTGCTCTGAAGGTAAGTTTCAAAAGACAGATTAACAAATTTCAAAAGCCTGCTAATAAACTCATATGTTTTTAAAATTAAAGTGCTTTCAAAATTTTTGGTGTAAAATTTAGCTCGATTTTGAAAGAAAGCATGGATTATTGTATTTTACACAGGAAGTCAATTTTTGTTTATAATAGCTCATTCTGAAAATCCTGCTTAAATAATTTTTCCTAAGAAGCCATAAATATGTGTGAATTAACATGAGTTATAGCTAATTTGATAAAATGATACTTCTTTTTCTTTAAAGTCTGATGATGCATACAATAAGACAAAATGCCATTAGGCATGAATTTGTCTCTGTTATGCGAGTAGAAGGTACCATCTTGGATAAAGTGCTGAAATCTTAGAAATTGTTTTCTCTGTCTCCATATTCCTTTCCTCCTCTCCCGATAGCAACCCTTCTCCCTACTTCACTGTTCTGTCAGTGTACAGGAAGCTCTCTACATGCCTCTGTGGTAGATCTCATCCCATTGTATTGTGATTATTAACTGCTTACTCACTGATCTTTGAGCTCCTTGAAGAGAGGAATTATCCCATTCTTAGATTTTTAGCCTTTGTTTTATAATGCATCTACTAGGAAGAATGCCTGAATTTAAACACATTACTTCTATAAATGAAAAAGATGTGTTTCAACAACACATTTTTAAATCTCAATACCAGAAATATAAAAAAAAGACTGTAAAAGCATCTTACAATTTTAATTAGAACAAGCAAATTACAGTTGAAAAATATCTATACTTATTATATAGAAGTCAGATGATCTAGAAAACAAAGTACATTTTGGAAACTTTGGGAAAGAGAGTCAATTATGCCAGGTCCCTGGATGAGAAGGAGGTAGTATGTCTCCTTTTTTCATATCCCCATTGCAAAGAACATTGAAAGAAGGGAAGGCAAAATAATATGTGTATAAAAAGCCTGTAAATTTAGTGATTCCATATTATTTGATAAGCTTCTCGTGATCACCTAATGGTATTATAACTGTCACTTGTGAAAATTATATATTCTTATGATTGCAAGAATTAGTATTGGTTTTATAAGCAGGCTTAATGAGTATGCTTTTAGGTGTTTTGTTTGTCCTTCTCAGGCTCTACAATTTTTGCATAAGCTCACATCCCAGATTACCATAGATATATTCTTTATTGATTGGGAGCGACCTAAAGGAAAGGTTCTTAAAGCTGTTGAAGGTAACTGAAAGAGCCATTTGTACCAAAAAATTCTTTTGCTACCCTTGCAGAACAAAGATGAAACCCTTTTACTCATTTTATCTCCTGACCAGGTGAAGGTGGTGTACGGAGTGCTACCGTTCCCGTAAGCATATGGAGAACATATTTTGTAGCAAATGAATGGAATGAAATTCAAACTGTGAGGAAAATTAATCCACTCTTTCAAATACTTATTGTCCTCTTCTTTTTGGAGGTATAAACTATTAGACATAATTGAATGCAATTTATGGGTAACTCATAAATGTTAATTTAATTCCAGCTAAGTTTTCATGTCAGCAGAAGAGTTTTCTAAAGGTTAAAATATTGTTCAAGCCATTAAAAAGTAGTGGCTTTTTAAAAATCATGGTGAAATACACAGAAAATTTACCATTTTAACCATTTTTAAGTATACAGTTCAATAGTGTTAAGTACATTCACATTGTTGTGCAAATGATCTCTAAAACTCTTTTCATTATGCAAAACTGAAACTGTATCCATTAAACAACTTTCTATTCTCCCCTCTTCCCCAGCCCCTGGCAACCACAACTATATTTTCTGTTTCTTTGAATTTGTCTACTTTGAGTGAGGAGTGGCTTTTAAACCACTGGTTTGTAGCAGAATCCCCTGGGAAGCTTTTGCAAAATACTTATGGCTTGCAACACGCCAAGAGATTATGTTTGATTCAGTAGCTCTGAGATGAGCTCAGGTATTTTGAAAAAGCCCCCTCCCTCATGATTCATATTTCACTCGTGTATTAGAATCACTATTATAAGATTGAAATTTTCCAACAAATTATAATTGAACACCTATAAATTGTGTTATGTGTTTAAGAGCTGGGGCTACGGGTGAACAAGGAACAATGAATGGGTAAATGCCCTTTACAGTTATTTCATGGATCTGGTTGGAATTTTAAAGAAGGTAATTCAGTACTGTATATGGGACTGATAAATGGTAACCATTTATATGGGTACAAGTTTTCTCAGGAATTATTAACTCTTATATCTGTCTGTCGGCCTTCCTTCCTTTTTCCTCCTTTTCCACATTTCTTCTTCCTTTCCCTTTTTAAAGCCAGGAGAATATGTGTGTCCCCAGGACATATGAATAGTATCTCATAACTTTATTTATAGTAGTGCTTTTAAAGCTTTAAAATGCATTACATGAGAAAGAAGTTCTATATTCAAGTAAATTCGGAAAACACTGGATTCAATAAAGTTATATAGATTCCCGTACTATAAAAAGTATTTTGCATAATACCTGGCATATGAAAAACTTATGAAATACTGATTTTTAATTGGTAGTTTACTGAAGAAAGTTTTATTCTTTTGACAGAAATTTTTGAGCTTTATCAGAATATATGATAATAAGATTTTATCTGGCCCATAGTCATATTGAAGAGAATGCCAAATGAACTGACTAAATATTTTGCATTAAGTATTTTGTAATTAAAAATACTGGCTAATTATTTTTTTCTAGGTTTTCTACTGTTTGTATGAACTTGAATATTTTTATTTTTGAAGATAGAAGTAAGAAGGAGTATCTCATTTTCAAATTAAGAAAGCTTTCTGCATTCATGACTGTTTAAATTATTATTTTTACTTTTTACTCCAGGTTGTGGGATTCAAGCATTTAGCATTAATGGACTCATCCTCTAGTCTTTCCAGAAACCCACCTAGCTACATAGCTCCTTATAGCCGCATTTTGAGATATGCAGTGTCTACTGCTCTTTGGCTAGTCATTGGAATTATACAGGTAACAAGAGATATACTTTTAAGCAACACCGCCTCTATATTTATAATTGTTTTACATACTAATTATCCTCAAACATTGACCACATTCTGATTTCTGTAGCAGAAAAAGATGACAAGAACAATAATAATAATCCAGACACTGTGTTAGTTAATTGCATTGTTCATATTAACTATTATAATTTTTATAGTAGCCCTCAGAATAGGTTTTGGTAGTAATCTCATTTTACAGATTAGGACCCTGGGGCACAGAAATGTTAAATAGTTGCCTAAAGTGATGCAATTTAGAGATTGGCAGAACTGCACTTGGAACCCAGGTAATCTGATTTCAGAGGTCACATTCTTTCAATAGTGGGGCTCTAAAGTTTTTCATACTCTATAGTTTTCCAGTCATAGGATGGACTCCTTGTTTAATTTATATATAATTACAGGGCAGCTAAACTACCTTTAATATTCTATTCTCTTTTCTTTTGAAATGGAACTTATTTATTAACAGTTATTTAAATATCACTAAATCTCACTCAAATTACCAGTACCCACCAAGAAATTTTCTTTAATGAAATATTTATTGTAATAGCTGAAACTGAAGATAAATTTTCTCAGCCTCAGTCAGGTTCCATGGCTGTAGTAGAGGATCTTTTCTATGCTTGCTTCCATTTTCTGTGCTTTTTTAACGCTTAAAAGAAAAATAAGAAAGGAAGGAAAGTAAGAAGCAGCAGCTAAAGCAAAGCACTTAACTCTAATATCTGCACATCATTCTCTTGCTTTCAGACACTCTTAAGGATGTAAAGAGACTTTATATTTGATTAAAAATTCCTATAACCTGGGGAATAAATATCTGCCCCCAAAATATCTTTTGGGATTGTAATCCCCAAATTCCTACAGAATTGGGTTCAGGTGGCATTCTAAGACCTATGAATAGACTCTTTAAATTTACATTTACTTTAAATTGGTGAGACTTGTTCAAACTTGAAGCTAAAGAGATAGGGGTAGAGCTAGTGAGGGATAGTTTGACAAGCAGAAAAGGAAGAGAAACAGAAATTAGAATTTGATTTAAGATTGGATGAGAAGCATGGAGTTTGATGTTTATCATCAGTACAGTAGAAAATATTTTGTACATTTACCAACACAAGTTTTTGTGAATAGATCAGTCTTATCTGGATGTAAAGTAATGTAAAGGAATGCCATCTGAAGCTTTTCATATTTGGTCGCATATAATTAAAAAAAAAAATAACAGTGGCCGAAACAAAAGTAAACTTTATCTCTCTCATGAGAAAGAAAGCACAGTACAGGGCTGTATAGGGCTGCTCTCAGACTCAGAAGCCTGTTGTTCCTCTCTGCCACTCAGGACTTCCATCTCTAAGGTCACCTCATGGTCTGTAATGACTGATGGAGTTGTAGGTGTGGGAGAGGGAGGAGCCAGGGGAGAATAGGTCACCCTCTCCTCTTTAAAAACCTTTTCAGAAGTGACATTTAACACCTCCTTGGCCAGAACTTGATCCGGTGGCCACACCTCACTGCATTGGCATCTTTCAGCTGGGCAGCAGTGTGCCCACTCAAAGAAAGGGTCTGTTGCTAAGGAACAAAGGGAAAGGATTGCTGGGGCAGCAATTAGTGGTCTTAGGCACCACCATCTAACCTCCTCCTTTGTTTCCCATTCTGCTGTCATTCTGATAGGAAGGTATTTCTCTACATGGTCACTTTTTCTAAGGCCATCAGTGTTTAGTCCTCAAGGGTCCTCAAGAGTTCTTTTAACAACCTGTTACAGTTCCATTAATTTGTCTATACAAACTTTTCTTGATTTCCATCATGTTAGGCTTCATTGTTCACTCCTTTTATTTTCCTAAACTCAGCTTCTTCAACTTTTACATGGTATCCTTTAATTTTTACACTTCGAATGTTGCTGTTTTTCATGGACTTTAAAGGGGTTTAAAAATATGTACATAGACTATTTAGGAAAATGTTTTCAGTAACCAGCTGCTGTTTCAGTTATTTATTCACATATCTGGGTACATTTTATATAGTAGATTATTTACATACTGTGCTGAGCTCAACAACATGTTATGAACAAGTTACAAGCTGTGACAATGCTATGAAGGGCCTCAGCAGGGAGATTAGATAGCAGGTAAATATGAAGGGGAGGGGAATGGAAATTAGGCATGGGAAATGGCAGAGACAGCAGGGACAGCTTTCAATCGGGTGGTTAGAAAATGTTATCTTTCTCTGAAACATTTAAGAAGGACTACAATGTAAACTTTTCTGACTTATAAAATTTCCCATTATATACTATCATTAAATCTAAGAAAACACTTGAAGCCATTCTATTTGAATATTTAACACATTATCTGTAGTTGAAGTAGAATACGTGATACATGTTTTTTATGTGCTACTCTGTCAGAGAAGATTCATTTGAAAACAGCAACTTTTCTCATGGCTTTTGGAATTTAGGAGATGGGCAGAATTGCAGAACCAGACATAAATCTGGCCATTAATACAATGGTTTATCCTAAATGTTAAAAGCCCCTTTTCTCCTTCTCCCATATTTGTCCTATCTCTCTTTTTAATGAGACAGGAAAATTTTTTAAAATTCAAAATAAGCTCCTTTAATGAATCTTAACACAGTTCCAAAACCTTTTTTTGACAGAAGAAGCAGAAATAATAAGTAGGATTTTATCCCACAGAAACCATTAGAGGCTACCGTGTTCTTAGTTGGAACTTCTTTTGTCTTAATATACTACACTGTGTCTATAAAAGAAAATTAAATCCTAAAAGCTAATAAGTATGAATTTGACTTAATGTTTCAGATCGTGTTCTTTGTTGTCTTTTATGAGAGATTTATAGAAGATAAAATTCGACAGTTTGTTGATTTATGCTGTATGAGCAATGTAAGTACTTCCTGACTTTATCTTGCAACTGTTATTTTCCCGTTTTAAAGGGCATGAGTACATTAAGAGAGGCTTTAAAAGTGATTTGGTATAATTGGATTTGTAATCTAATTTCCACTGGTTGTTAATTCAAGAGATAGTTAAAATGAGCTACAAGTTAATATTTACCGTCTTTGTTTTTTTTCTTTTTCTTTGCGGTTTCTTAATTATGAATTCCTTATGCCACCAAAGTTAACCTAGCTGAGAGTCCTGAAAAAGTTTTCATTTATCAACTCTATTTCTTCCTTTCTTAGAAAATATCTTCACTCTATCTACTTTTTAAAAGTAACCTCATTATCCTTTATTATTTTATTATCCTCTTTATACATTTTCCAAGAATTGAACCCTCATTATTTTGAGAAAAAGGAAGCAATTTTAAGAAAAACTTAATATTTATTATTTTTCAGATGAGTTGCTAATTGCTCCTTATTCTTCTCTTTTTATAGATATCTGTTTTTCTATTATCCCACAAATGTTTCGGATATTACATTCATGGTAGATCAGTGCATGGGCATGCAGATACTAACATGGAAGAAATGAATATGAACCTTAAAAGAGAAGCGGTATGAATGTATTTTACATCTTTTTGTTTTTAAGTTGAGAGATATGTTCTCTTTTCTTAATCTAGGATTTGTAATACTATTTTTAAAAATCCTCATTAATTACTTTTGAAAATTGCTAGGGTACTAGTTTGATAAAGGGAATCAAATTTAATTCTATAGTTCCTATATTAATTATATCTCAGAGTACCAAAATAAGACTAAATATTAAATTATATTAAAGAAGATTAATCTCATTAGGTGTGAAAATGACATGATTTTTTAAAGACCTTATTCGAGATACATACTGAAATATTTATAAACAAAATGACATTTGCTTTAAAAAAAAAGAAAAGTTGGGAGGATAGGTGAAACAAATTTGGTAAAATGTTAGTAGTAATTGTTGAAGTTGAGTAATAAATGATATACTATTTCTCTTATTATGTACATTAGAAAAGTTCCACAATAAAATTTAAAAAGAAAAATACCTAAGAGGAAAAACCAAGAGGGTTAGAATTTAGTACATGGTAATGATATCTCAAAGATGATTTATTTAATACACTTAACTGGGCCATTTGGTTAACTACTAGAAATTACACCTGAATTGAAAAGTAAAATGTAAAATATGAAACTATATAAACCTAGAAAAGAATATTTCAGATTGGGAGATGACATTTTAAGTATAATGAATAGAAAGCATCAAAAAGGGAATATCCATTGATTTTACTTCGTTATATAGAACATTAACATACCCAACAACCATATAAATAAAAATCATGGCAAATTAGGGTAAAATTCTCATAATAAAAATCACAATGATATGGATGATAATATTAAAAGTCATACAAATCTATAAGCAAACACCAAGTTATAACCTTATTGAAAAATATTTTTAAAAATACATAAATAAGAAACAGAAGAGACTGCTAAACCTCTAAAAATTGTTTAGCTCATAAATAATGAATAAAGAAATGAATGTAAAAATAACATTTCTGTCCTCTTCAAATTAGCAAACTTTTTTTTTTAAGCTAATACTTTATAGCATCATAGACATGGTAAAATAGGCACGCATAAAACTACTTGTCTCAGGATAAATTTTTACAAACATTCTGGAAAGCATCTGGCAATATATACCAAGAGTTTTTAAAAGTTTATTATCTTTGACTCACTAATTCTATAAATCTAACTCAAGGAAATGATTAGCACTAGAGTAGCTAATTAAGTTCAGGATCTTCATCATGAGGTTACTTATAAGGTCAAAAACATATGTAAAAATAATATTAAATAATTGTTTTACCTGTGCAATAAAATCTTAAGTAGACATTAAAAATCATGTTATGTAGAATATTTACTGACATGGAGAGTTGCTCAGGAAATAATGTTAAGTGAAAAAGAAATCAGTATGATCCAAACTTTACACTGTTAATATGTATATGCCTAGACGAAAGACTGAAAATCAAATACTTTATAATATCTGTATCTCAAGGTGTTGAGATAATAGGAGATTTTTTTTTGTACCTCTTAATATTTTATAAATTCTCTGAAGTAACGCGTTTAATCGTGGGGGGGGGGCACACACTTAAAAAAAATAGAGACATTTACTACATGTAGATTTCCTTTAAGTCTGTAGAAAGCAAAGTGTTATGTTATGCTCACATATTAGATTTAGACAAAGGTGAATATTAAGCTCTAGCGTAGGCAAATAAAGGCAAGAAAATGGAGTCAAGAGGACTTGAGCTGATCTTGAAGCATCCATGGGAGTTGCAATGTAGTAGGGAAGAGCAAAATGTTATGTTTTTGGTTGTCAGGAGCCAGGTCATATCAAGAAGACCTGAAATAAATAATCTCATCCATAATGTTAACTGTTGTGTCATGTAATACTAGCTTTTATTGGAATTAAGGAAGCAATTTTAATATGTTTAGAAAACAAAAAGGACCATTTGTATTTATAAAAGTAATTCCTTCTAACCCTAGATTTTTTGGAATGCATTAAACAACAATAAAGTTAATCATAAAGCTAAGAATATCAATATACAATGAACTTAATATGGATTTTTTAAAAGTAGGACAGTAAAAGAGATGATAGAGAGACCTGCAAGGAGTATGACGAAATGGAAGTCAGTAAAACCTAGAGGAGAGTGGAAACTTTGGATAAAGCTAGGATCTCTTTGTCTCAAATAAAGTTTCAGTTAAGTTTCACTTGGCTTCTGAATTTTGATTTATGTGATACCAACTCAAAATGCTTTCTCTTTGAAACATAAAATTTTTATGATCTTAATTTAAATCCTTTAACTTTTCAGGAAAATTTATGTAGCCAGAGAGGTTTGGTACCCAACACAGAGGGTCAGACGTTTCAGATTGCAGTTTCTAGCCAGATGAGACAGCATTATGACAGAATTCATGAGACACTAACAACGGTTTGTATAAAGTACAATTAAGATATATTTTGCCAGTATTTCATATTATTTAAATTCCAAGAACATAAGGCACATTGCATTTATTTTTGTCTCTTTTTCACATTAGAAAAATGGCCCTGCTAGACTATTGAGTTCATCAGCAAGTACTTTTGAGCAGAGTATAAAAGCATATCATACTATGAATAAATTTCTTGCTTCTTTCATCGATCATGTATGTATGTCAGCATTTATATTTAAGCTAGAATCAAAATGCAGTTTTAAAAAAATTAACCAGGAATGTCCATTATTTCTTCTGTCAACCAAGTCAGTGGACTTAGGGACCTTTTTTTTGTAGTCAAATTTAATTCTGTGGCTTAGGGATAGAGTTAGGTTATGTGAAAGTAAAATGAGATTTTACATGTCTGTTAACATATTGGTGATAACCCTAAAATATGCCTGTACTGGAATTTTGTTAGCTAGTTACCAAAATTATATTTTATTATCCATTATAGAAATATATTATGCCATGGCTGTACATAATAAAAACTTACTATAAATTGATTTTCAGCTATATCTAGCTCTAAATACTAAGGGCATTTAAAATGAAAATATTCCTAAACAGAATTTTATTATAAACCCAGGGTAGTTAATTCAGTCTTTTTGAAGAAAAGATTTTCTTAGTGTACTATTCATTTTTTGTTTTCTGATTTTACAAAAATTGGGAAACATTTATTACACTGTATTTTTGAAATGACTCTGGCTTTTTATATAAGGTTCATAAGGAGATGGACTACTTTATAAAAGATAAATTGCTTCTTGAAAGAATTCTTGGAGTGGAATTTATGGAACCAATGGAAAAAAGCATCTTCTACAATGGTATCCTTCAAATGCCTTTGCTAAACTTGATTACTATATTAAAGTTTGAAAAAAGTACTTGTACTTATTAATTTTTCTTTTGATTTTGTAATTTTATATAAAAACAGAAAACAATGAACTTACCTTCATGGAATTATAGTTTTCTGTGTTCCATTTTGTTATCATGTAGCAAGAAACAAATATAATTATTTACAAGAAAAGAAAAAGGCTGAATTTCATGATCAATGGCATACATAGAAGAGATAGAAACAAATAAAATTCAGATTTTATTGGCATGTTCATTCAGTGGCAAACTTATGAAACAATAACATTTGTGATTAATTTTTAACATAATTTTTCATTTTCTTAAAAATCACAGATATCTATAATGGGAATAGTGAGTGACTAGACATGGTTTCTTCTTATTAAAAAGGTAGTGTATGTGTCACTTCTAATGTGACTGATAAGTTCTTGTATGGCTTGGTAAGAATGAAAATGGTATAACCAATGTCCTAGCTTAGATGTCACTCACCCATGCATGATTGAGTGCTACATGTTGTGCCAGTGGTCTCTCCTTTGAGCATCTTGTTTAGTAGACTGTGGAAGGTAGGTATATGAGTAGGAGAGTGGAGAGATGCTGGGATAGATGTCTGTGCAGGTACAGCTTATACTGAGTATAGAAAGGAAAGGAGAAAATCTAACCAGACACAGCATGAAGCCAGAGAGGCAACATGGAAAATTTTTAACTGGGTCTTAAAAATAAGTCACTATTGTCAAACAGAACGGTCAAGGGAAGAGAGACAAAGATATTTGTGCAGAAGGGGGAAGAGAATTATGCACTTAGGAACTTTATTATCAAAACCTTGTATGAAGAGGGACACAGTGAAAGAGAGTGCTTGAAAGATAAAGAGGACAGAGACCTAATCCCAAAGCTTTGTCTGAAACCCTAAGGAGTTTTACTTTATCTCATAGAGCAGTTGTTTCAAAAAAAATTTTTTTTAATTTTTGTCCCACAAGAGATATGCAGGTTGATCCATGGACATACAAGAAGAAAATACTAATATGTTTATTTGGATATTTACAATTCTCTTATTTTTAATTTATATTTTATAAGGTTTATACATTCAGTAGTAATTTAAAATATGCCTGTTGTGGGATACATGCTCAATATTTTATTCTAATAGAGATACATGATTAAAACAATTTGGAAACTACTGTTAATTAACATGGATGTGATAAGAAAGTCCTGAGCAGATCTGATCTGTAAATTGGAAGAATTACTCTGGCAATAGTGAATAGGTTAAGGTGAAAACATAACAATACAGCTTTCAGAGTCGTCTGGTCTTAGATTCAGAATCTAAGTTCTAGTTTTGTGAACTTGAGAAAGTTGTTTACCCTTTCTGAACTTTACTGCCCTCTCTGTAAAATTAAGTACAACCCTCTAAAGATTGTTGTGTTTATACATGTGTTACCATATATAAAGAACCTGGTATGTACCAGTACCTGGTGTGGGTAGGCAGCCAGTAAAATCACGTTATTACTTTTTCTAATAATATAATCATCATCTTCTTTGTTTTTATTGGGAGATGATGAAAATAATAGCTAAGGCAGTAGTAATGGGGATTAAGAAGAAGAAAGATAACAGTTAATGTCAGAGATGTTAAAGAAAAAAAGTAGACAAAAATTATCCAGATTTCCAGCTTGTGTGACTAGGTGGTTAGTGGTGGTCAGAGAGAGTGCAGACAGAGGACCAGGTTGTGAGGGAAAGCAGATGAATTTAGTTTTGAATATGTTATGTCCGGAGGTACCTTCGGGACATGTAAGAAGAGAGGTCTAAAAAGGCATTAAATATAAGAGACTGGATCTTTGGAGAAAGTAAAGGCATAGGATAAGCTGGGGAGCCTCATCAAATAAGGCCATTGTTGGAGCAATGGCAGTGAAAGGTCACCCAGGAAGGGCATATAGAGTAAGCTTGTTTATTTTTTAAAATGTATATGCAAGTATTATATATAGAGAGAGAGAGAAGTGCATATTTTGTAAGGACATAGTGTAAAGCTCAGTGAATTTTCACACACTGAATAAATATATCCTTGTAACTAGCACCCTGATTAAAAACAAACAAACAAAAAAAAAACATTACCAGATTGTCAAATGTCCTCTTGTGTAAAAGAGGCATTCCTAACTGGGTGTCCATGGGCAGCTTCAGTAGTTCTCTGGACCTCCCTGAAATTGTGTGCAAGATTCATATGTGTGTACTTGTTTTTACCTCTCTGGTGAAAGTGTCTGTAGCTTCCATCAGAATCTTAAAAGGGTGTTTACATCCTTCTGAAGTGAGACTAGAAGAGGTCTCAGAGCAGAACCTATTTGACACAAATTATAACATACTGTGTACTATTCTAGTCTTTACTGGTTTCGTTTTGCTTTTTAGACTTATTCTTAGAGAATCTTTCTAAGAGTCTTTACCCTTTAGTTATTTGAACAGAGAAAGGATATTCATTACTTGGTCTTCGAAAGGTATTGATGATATACTTACACTACTAGCAATTACCAACTCTTGGTGCAAATGTTAAAAGTTAATTTTATGAGCAGAGTTTTTTGACTAACCTTTTAGATTAGTACATTTTAATATCCTTTGTTTATTTTTTGTAAGCCATGAAGTATTTTATAAGTAGTAATTAGTTTCTATTATGTTGTTTTTAAATATCTACATTTTATCACCAGAAAGTTATCACGTTTATTCTATTTTTAAATTTCTAATTTATATCTTATAATATTTTTTAAATAGATGAAAGTTATTCTTTCAGCAGTGTTCTGTATTATGGAAATGAAGCCACTCTTCTTACTTATGATCTACTGTTCTTCTGTGTTGTGGACTTGGCTTGCCAAAATTTTATTTTAGCAGCATTCCTTACATACCTACAACAAGAGGTAAAGTTTTACATTTTTTTTTCTGGGTTTCTTTTAAAAGAAATATATTGGAACTAGATATTTATTTTTATAGCAGAAAGTAACAATGTCAGCTTTCACTAGGGATTTGTGAAGTTTCAGAATATGATTAACCCTACCAAAAACAAAAACAAAAACATTTCAACCAACATTATTCTACACTCTCCTTCAGGGTCAATGAAATATTGGGGTCTTGTGGAGGCCATACATGAACAAACATGAAAGGAATCTAGTAGGAAGACACTTAAATTGCCCATCTCTTAAATATAAGATTTGAGCAATAATTAGAGTCTCATTCACCCTTTACACCAGATGCTAACATAACAAAAAGGCAAGCACTGGAGATTTAGCTCACAGTTTAATTTAGATATTTTAATTGATGTACATATTTAATTTTCTTTGTATATATATTTTTTCATTCTGAACTGTTTTAATTTTTCCCCAGATTTTTAGATTTATCCGTAATACAGTAGGACAGAAGAATTTGGCATCTAAAACATTGGTGGATCAACGATTTTTGATTTAATTAATTAGATAGATAGCTTAGACAATATAATCATGGCAAAAAAAAGTCATAATTATCAGGTTAGTTTGACATATTGTTTTTAATCTACAGAAAGATTTATTTTTATAACTTGATGTATAACCTGGTTTGTGAAAATGACATTTTTCCATTATATATAGAATATATATAATTCACCAACTCATAAATTAGACAACACTGACAATGGGGCAAAAAAATCTAAACATTGCTTTCACCATAACACTTTTTAATGATAATCAAAACAGTCCCCATCATCTGTCTCTGTAGATTAATTTATAAGCTGGGATTTGCCTACATTTTCTCACATTGGAAAAATTATTTGATTCCAAGTTCAAGCCCAGTTTTTAGTTCAATAATTTCTTGTTTTACATATTTACGGTTAAATAAATATTGAAAACAATTTTCAAGTTTACTTATAAATTTAAAGTTGTATATTGCTGAATTTTTTGCCTCCTCTTAATTGCTCACCCTGTTTGGCCACAGACTAATTCACTTTTGGATTAATAGGCATCTTAAGAAATGATACATATTCATTTGTTTTGTATACCTGTATCATTAGGTCAATGTACTCTTTTCATGAAATGTTATTTACTTTTATTAAGCTGTAATATATGACATTTTCCCCAATATAGTTTTTCATACATTTTAAATTATTTAACATTTTAAGAGCACTATCAAAGTTTTGTTCTTCTATTATGTTAAAGATTGTAAATAACAAATAAACTGTAAATTTATCATGTTATGCTGACAGGGTGATTTATTGAAAGCAAATGTAGGCTTCCTAAGTCAGTAGGCTTGTATTTTTTCAAGTAAGGAAAAAAAAATATTAGGATCCAGAATATACTTAATGTAAATTCTGAGCCATATAGTTAATAAGTCCTTTATTATTTTTTCATCATTATGCTCTTCAATAATACTTTTTCGTTGTACACCATGTACTTGAAAGGCACCATATATTTCAAGTATAATGATCATTCACCCCCAAACTGACGTTTTTTACTGCCGTCTATGTTAATGCTATACAAATACTTAAATGTAATTCTGTGTTAATACTGTTTATATTTTGAAATAAAACTATAGAATAAAACATTTGGTTCTTCTGTTTCCTGTTTGATTAATGTGTATTTCATGACATAGCATTTAGAAGCAAATACAGCATATCAGGGCAGAAGTCCCCAGCCATTGCCAAAGTTGAAATTTTCTGGATCTTGAGGATGACTGAGGAGAAAGAAGGAGGACTTATAAGTCAGGAAGGAGGACTTATAAGTCAGATATTCGAAACTCCAGTTTAGGAAGGCTCACCGTACAGGAATGCCTTTATAAAAGCTGCAGAGAGAAATATACCAGCATGGAAACATATGAAAGAAATCCAACTCTTATTCTACATATAAGAAGTTAATATTATTGTGAATGTTTTTAAATGGAAGTTTCAAAAACTTAGACAAGTTGACTCACCTGACAAAACAGAAAAGATATTTTAAAAAATCATCCTACACAAGTTTTGTACAATATTTTTATTTTAGTTAGATGCATAAAAATGTTCAGATTTTCATACACCATTGACTCCTTTGTTTACATTGCCATAATTTAAATTCTACAATCATGTGCCTAATTTTCCACTAGATTTACAGTCTTTTATCTATTTCTGTAGTATCAACTCACTGTCTATTGCATCTTGTATCCCTAATTTTACCGATTACTTAGAAACATTTGATAAGTCTCTTCATCATTTCATAATGAAACTAACTCTAGGTTCACCTAGGGGTTCTTTACAAGCTGCTATGTACTTTGCATCCTCCTTAGAAATGCATAAGCTCCTAAAGTAATTCTGCAGATCAGCCTCTCTGTTATGAGATGTTTATATTTGCTTACTTGTTCCATACTGCTGTTCTAACAAACTTTGAGAAAGTTTTCCTGGTTATCTGGATTGAGAAGCATTTGAAATGATCATCTCACTGATTGCAAACATGAAAGACACATCCTTTTTGTTGTCTGTAAATATAAGCTGATGGGAAACAAATATATGTCAAACAGTGTGGCTTAATGAAAAATGCTCCAGATTTAGTAACAAAAGCCCTGGATTCAAATTAGAATTTTGCCCCTGTTACTAGCTTTGAGACCTTAAACTAAGTCATTCGGCATTTTTGAACTTCGTTCTGCATCTCTACAATGAAAATAGTGCCTTTGCTCATCACTTGTAAGGATTAATTCATTAAGGTAAGCTATGAACACTGGAATTCTGCCTCCAAATATATTTTCTATTTTGCTAGTAAGTTAATTCTGATACTAAAACTCAGATTACTGATAACAATAACTGACCAGTAGAAATTCTGAGCCTTTTACTTCAACCATCCAGCCTCACCAGGAAAGGACTCCAGTAGAAGTCACAGCCATTCACAAAAGGAGGCAAGGAAATGTCATTGCACCATGTTGTAGACATGGTTCATGGTACATATTAGGAAAAAAAGAGGGAAGAGAATGGAATATCATCTTTGGAAGGGAGGGTTTTATTTGCTTATTCATTTATTCATTCAAATAATACTTCTACCTCTTCCCACTCTCCAACCCCTCAGAAGGGTCTTAACAGAAGAGGAAACAGGTATATTAACCATCGCAGCAATCTGAAAAGTGCTATAGCCACCAGTGCAATTTAAGCAAGGAATAGTATGTGCTCTGAGATGAAGCACATGGCCATTGGGTACTATAGGCAGTTTGAATACTGAATACACATATTGTTTGTTTTTTTCATTTTGTGCATATTATGATGTTTTCACATCTTTAAAATTTTTTCTGACTAGGGAGAGCCTGCTCTACTGGGACTAACCAGTTCTTACAAATTAAGCCAGTAGCCAGCCAGGAGCATGCTTTTGATATACTAACTAACCAGTCCAGACCCATATATTTCAGGAGGCAATATTCCACCACCTTAATCATCTCAGGACCAGGTACCTGGCAATTAGGGACCACTTATATAGCTTAAGAGCCTGCTGTAATTACTCAAGATAGTCAATCCTAAACAGTTCATCCTGCCCTGCTTTGCCTTTTCTGCAATAATGCAGAAACTAAATAACACTGTGGCCCAAGCTCTCCCTTCACTCCTATTCCTCTGCTTCCTGGCCACTGGTGCCTTTCCAGGTGACTCTGTGGTGTAGCATGCCTCCTGTTTCTAGGATCTATGAGTATAACCAGCTTTTTTTTCTTGGGCCTCTCCTGTGTCTCCTCTTGTGACCCCATCTAACTGACCATCACATAAAAGAATACAGAACAGTACATTTTGAGAGTTTTGGAGAAAGATGAGATTGAAAAGAAAAACTATCATGAAAAGTTTTTACATCAAGCCACAGTGTATAGAGAGTTTAAGCTAAGTTTACCAGCCTACCTTCAATACATAATTTGACACTCCAAAGAGTGAATGTACAGAGGGGCAAGAGGGATTGTCCATAGTCAGATTGTCTAGAATAATCAAGGTGTTGATTTCCCCCACACCCCTAGACATACTCCTTATTACCTGGCTGCACTGCCTGTAATAGAGGCAGCAAAAGGTAGTGGTTAAGAACATGAAATCTAGACCAGATTCCTGCATTCAAGTCCTGGTTCCACCACTTAACTAGCAAGGTAATTTGGGACAATTCACTTACATTCCTGTGACTATTTCCTCATCTGTTAAAGAGAATAAGAGTACCTACCTCATAGAGCTTTAAGGAAGATCAAATGAGTTAATGTGTGTATAGTGCTTAGAAGAGTGCCTGGCACATGGTATATACTTTGTGTTAGCTATGTAGTAGCAATGGTGGTGGTGGTAGTAATAGTAAGTACATTAATACTTAATTCTGAAAGAAAGATTTATATTAGTTTCTCTGGAGCCTGCATTAAGATACTTGTCATATTGCTGGGAGTGCTAGGAGTAACAGTAGACAAACTGGCTAAACACAAAGCAATCTGTGGGCTTAAAAAATAACTTTGCTGCTATTATAATTACTATTAAAAA
Source organism: Eidolon dupreanum (assembly GCA_028627145.1). NCBI lineage: Eukaryota > Metazoa > Chordata > Mammalia > Chiroptera > Pteropodidae > Eidolon > Eidolon dupreanum. Next base: position 29,977,097 of record CM053511.1, on the reverse strand, counting down.
AAAAAAATACATGGCTTGGCCCAAGGATAAACAAATGACCACTGGAATGGAGTCTAAAAACAGATCTACAGGTACACAGTCACTTGGCTTATGACAAGGGTGGCATACAGTGTAGTGAGGAAAGGGTGGTTTTTCAGTGGTCAATGGTCACAATGGGGAAAAAAATGAGTATCCCTACATCACACTTACACAAAAGTCAATTTCAGGTATATGGTAGATCTAAATGAGAAAGGTTAAATGATAAAGCTTCTAGAAGATAATAGGAGAATGTATTCATGACTTTGGTATAGGCCAAAATTTCTTAAACAAGACCCAAAAAAGACCAGTCTTAAAGGAAAACATTGGTAAGTTGGACTTTATGTTTTGTATTAAATTCACACTCATGTATATGTACATTAAATGTAAATTTTCAATTTACATTGAGATTAGGAACTCTTTGCTCTTTGAAGGCACAGTGACAGCAGATGGCAGTGGAGTGCACGCTAAGCTCTTCAGAAAGTCTTCCTCAGGGTTGTGAGTCCACAGGACTGCAGATCCCAGAGAATACATGCTCCCTCTTTCCTCACTTCACTGTCTTATCATGACTCCTCAGCTGTATTGTCACTTCACTTACTCACCAAAGCATTGGGCAATTCAGATGATAAGGTGTGCTACTCTGTATGTAGTGCAGAGGTTTTTCAGCTCAGGTTTGGGAACTGAAAGCTAAAAATAGAAATACTTTCATCCATCTCCAGGGACAGGATTACAAAATAGACCTCATCTTGGGGAAAAACAAAAAAAGCTACTTATCTAATGATTATGGAATCCCCCTTCCCTCATTTGAATTAAAAACACGTTAAAACTTTTTAAAAAGCAAATCATTATCCAAAGTATGTAATGCCTCTCTTACAGGCAGTACAATCTCTCCAAATGGGACTTTATGTGACATTTTCCTTCTATACCATGATACACATTACATCATATCCAAATATACTATACAATATGTTGTTATTATTTGTTATGTATTTTAATGTGTCGACTTTTTAAAAATTTTACTTTATTATTAGTTTCAAGTACACAATACATTAATTAGACATTTATATAGTTTATGAAATGATTCCCCTGATTATCTTCCCTCTGGCACTGCACATAGCTATTATATTACTGCTGACTGAATTAATATTTGCCATGCTCTCTATCCCTGTGACCCTCTATCAACTAGTAATTTGTACTTCTTTCGCCTTTCACCTCTTTCTTCCAGCACCCTCTCCCTCCTCCCCACTGGCTGTCACAAGATTGTCCTCTATATTTGTGAGTCTGTTTTTGATTAGTTTGTTCTTTTTGTTCCACATTTAAGTGAAATTATATGGTATTTATCCTCCGTCTGACTTACTTCACTCAGCATAATAATCTCTAGATCCATCCATGTCGTTGCAAATGGTAGGATTTCAATTTTTTAATGGCTGAGTAATATTCCATTGTATATATGAACCACAATTTCTTTATTGAGTTGTCTGTTGATGGGCACTTAGGTTGCTTCCATATCTTGGCTATTGTAAATTGTGCTGTCATGAATATAGGGGTGCATACATCTTCATGAATTATTGGTTTGGTTTTCTTTGGATAAATACCCAGAAGTGCAATTGCTGGGTCAAAAGGTATATCTATTTTTAATTTTTTGAGGAACTTCTAGACTATTTTCCATAATGGCTGTACCAATTTGCAATCCCACCAGCAGTGTATGAGGGTTCTCTTTTCTCCACATCCTCGCCAAAACTTGTTTTTCTTTGATTTATTGATGACAACCATTCTGACAGGTGTGAGGTGATATCTTATTGTGGTTTTAATTTGCGTTTCTCTGATGATTACTGACCTTGGGCATCTTTTCATATGTCTTTTGGCCATCTGTATTTCCTCTTTGGAGAAATATTTACTCAGGTCTTCTGCCCATTTTTTAATTGGATTGTTTATTTTTTTTATTGTTGAGTTGTATGAGTTCTTTATATATTTTGGATATTAACCTTTTATCAGATATATCAAAAGTGAATATCTTCTCCCATTCACTAGGTTGTCTTTTCATTTTGTTGATGGTTTCCTTTGCTGTGCAAAAGCTGTTTAGTTCAATGTAGCCCCATTTGCTTATTTTTTATTTTGTTTCTATTGCCTGAGGAGATATGTCCAAAAATAAATTACTAGTAGTACTATCAGGGAAATTACTGCCTATGTTTCTTCTAAAAATGTTATGGTTTTGGGTCTTACATTTAAGTCTTTAATCCATTTTGAGTTTATTCTTGTATATACTGTAAGAAGATGATATAGTTTCATTTTGTTTTCATTTATCTGTCCAGTTTTCCCAACACTATTTATTGAAGAGACTATCTTTACCCTGTTGTAGATTCTTGCCTCCTTTGTCATATATTAAATGAGCGTATAGATGTGGATTTATTTCTGGGCTCTCTATTCTGTTCCATTGATCAGTGTACCTGTTTTTATGCCAGTACCATGCTGTTTTGATTACTGCAGCCCTGTAGTGTAATTTGATATCAGTGTGATACCAACTTTGTTGTTCTTTCTCAAGATTGCCATGGCTATTTGGGGACTTTTATGGCTCCATATAAATTTTAGGATTATTTGTTCTAGCTCTCTGAAAAATGTCATTGATATTTTGATAGGGATTGCATTGAATCTATAGATTGCTTTGGTAATATGGCCATTTTAATGATGTTGATTCTTCCTACCCCATGAGCACAGTATATGCTTTCATTTATTTGTATCTTCTTCAATTTCTTTTTCAATGACATAATTTTCCAAGAACAGATCTTTTACCTCCTTGGTTAATTTGATTCCCAGGTATTTTATTGTTATTGATGCAATTGAAAATGGGATTGTTTTCTTAATTTCTCTTTCTGAAAGTTCATCATTGGTGTATAAAAATGCCACTGACTTCTGAATATTAATTTTGCATCCTACTACTTTACTGAATTCATTGATCCGTTCTAGCAGGTTTTTTTTGTGTGGAATCTTTAGGATTATTTATATATAGTATCATGTCATCAGCAAATAACAAGAGTTTTCTTTCTTTCTTTCCAATTTGGATACCTTTTATTTCTCTTTCTTGTCTTATTGCTGTGGCTAAGACTTCCAATACAATGTTGAAGAGGAGCGGTGAAAGTGAACATCCTTGTCTTGTTCCTGATCTTAAGGAAAATGCTTTTAGTCTTTCCCCATTGGGTATGATGTTAGCTGTAGATTTGTCATATATGGCCTTTATTATGTTGAGATATATTCCTTCTATTCCCACTTTGCTGAGAGTTTTTATTATTTTGTCAAATGCTTCTTCTGCATCTATTGATATGATCATATGGTTTTTATCTTTCAATTTGTTAATGTGATGTTCAATTTGTTAATGTATCACATTAATTGATTTGCAGGTATCCTTATATCCTTATATACCTTACATCCTAGGAATAAATCCAATTTGATTATGGTATGTGATATTTTTAATGTATTGCTGAATTCAGTTTGCTGATATTTTGTTGAGAATTTTTGCATCAATGTTCATAAGAGATATCAGCCTACAGTTTTCTTTTTTTGTAATGGCTTTGTCTGATTTTTAAATCAAGGTAATGGTGGCCTAATAAAAGGAGTTAAGGAGCCTTCCCTCTTCTTGAATTTTTTTGAATAGTTTGAGCAGTATAGGTGTTAGTTCTTTGAATGTTTGGTAAAATTTGCTTATGAAGCCATCTCATCCAGAACTTCTGTTTTTCAGGAGTTTTTTGATTACTGATTCTATTTTGTTGGTGGTAATTTGTAATTCAGATTTTCTATTTCTTCTTGACCCAGTCTTGGGAGAGTGTATATTTCTAGGAATGTGTCCATTTCTTCTAGATTGTCCAATTTGTTGGCACATATGTGTTCATAGTATTTTCTTGTGATCCTTTGTATTTCTGTGGAGTCCACAGTTATTTTTCCTTTTTCCTTTCTGATTTTATCTATTTGAGTCTTCCCTCTTTTTTCTTTAATGAGTCTAGTTTATCAATTTCATTTATTCTTTCAAAGAACCAGCTCTTGGTTTCATTCATCTTTCATATGATTTTCCTAGACTCTATTTCATTTATTTCTGCTCTGATCCTTATTATTTCCTTCCCTCTACTCACTTTGGGCTTTGTTTGTGTTCTTTTTCTTGTTCTTTTAAGTGTAAAATTAGATTGTTACTTGAGCCTTTTCTTGTTTCTTGAGATAGGCCTGTATTGCTATGAATTTCCCTCTTAGGACTGCTTTCGCTGTATCCCATAGGTTTTGAGTCATTTTGTTTTCGTTTTCATTTGTCTCTAGGTATCTTTCAATTTCTTCCTTAATCTCATTGCTAACCCATTCATTGGTTAGTAGCATGTTAATTAGCCTCCATGTATTTGTGTATTTTCTAGTTTTTCCTTGTAGTTGATTTCTAGTTTCATACCATTGCAATCAGAGGAGATGGTTGATATCATTTTAATCTCCTTAAATTTATTGAGACTTATTTTGTATCCTAACATGGGTCTATCCTGGAAAAATGTTCCATGTGTGCTTGAGGAGAATGTATATTTTGCTGCTTTCAGGAAAAACGCTCTGAAAAAAGTCTATTAGGTCTATCTGGTCTAGTGTGACTTTGAGGCCCATTGTTTCCTTGTAGATTCTCTGTCTAGAAGATCTGTTCATTGGTGTTGATGGGGTGTTAAAGTCCCCTACTATGTATGTATTACTGTTGATCTCTCCCTTAATGTCAGTCAATAATTACTTTATATATATAAGTGTCCCTGTGTTGGGTGCATATTTGTTTACTAAGGCTATGTCCTCTTGTATTGATCCCTTTATCATTATGTAAAGCTCTTCTTTGTCTCAAAGACACACTGGATTTTTGTTTTAAAGACTATTTTGTCTGATATAAGTATTGCTACCCCGGCTTCTTTTTCAATTCCATTTGCGTGAAATATTTTTTTCCATCTCTTTACTTTCAGTCTGTGAGTCTCATTTGATTTGAAGTGGGTCTCGTATAGACAGCATATGCATGAGTCTTGTTTTCTTATTTGGCTACCCTATGTCTTTTGATTGACGCATTTAATCCATTTACATATAAGGTGACTATCAATAGGTACATAGTTACTGCCATTTCATCATTCTTATTTATTTATTTATTTATTATTTATTTATTTATTTATTTATTTTCCTTCGCTTCTTTACTGAAGTCCCTTTAACATTTCTTGTAATACTGGCTTGTTGGTGATGAATTCCTTATGTTTTTCCCTGTCGGAAAGCTCTTTATCTCACCTTCTATTTTAATTATAAGGCTTGATGGGTAGAGTTTTTGTGGTTATAAATTCTTGTTTTTCATAACTGAATATTTCTTGCCAGTCCCTTATGGCCTGCAAAGTTTCTGTTGAAAAATCAGCAGACATTCTTATGGGGTTACCTTTGTAAGTAACTAGCTTCCTTTCTCTTGCTGCTTTTAAGATTCTCTCTTTGTCTTTGACCTTTGGCATTTTGATATAATGTGTTTTGGTGTGGGTCTGTTTGAATTCCTCTTGTTTGGGACTCTCTGTGCTTCCTGAACTTGTATGTCTAATTCCTTTGACTCGTTAAGGAAGTTTTCTGTCATATTTCTTCAACTAATTTCTCAATCCCTTGTTCTGTCTCTTCTTCTGTTACTCCTATGATGCAGATATTGTTATGCTTCATGTCCCAGAGGTCTCTTAAACTAGCCATATTTTTTAAAATTCTTTTTTCTGCTCTTATTGAGTGTTTTCTGCTACCATGTCTTCCGGTTTGCTGATTCAATTTTCTGCTTTGTCCAATCTACTATTGAATCCTTCTAGTGTATTCCTCATTTCATGTATTGTATTCTTCATTTCTGTCTAGTTCTTTTCTGTGGTTTCTACATCCTTTTTCATGTTTACTATGTCTCTGTCAAGGTTCTCATAGAGCTCATACATTCTCCCCCTAAATTCATTAAGCATCCTTATAACCATTACTTTGAACTCTGTCTCTGATAGGTTGCTTATCCCCACTTCATTTAGGTTATTTTCTGGAGTTTTCTCCTGTTGTTTTATTTGTGGCATGTTTCTCTCATTTTATTAGCCTCTGTGTGTTCATTTCTATATGTTAGAAAGATTTGCTTCATATTTCAGCCTTGGCTAGATGGCCTTATGTGGAAGGTGTCACCTGTGCCAGGGGCTCTGGACACGATCTTTGTGTGGGTCCTGTATGATCTCTATTGTAGCTAAGCCTTTATTGATGTTAGTATATCAGTGGATGGGATTAACGCTTGGGCTGTTGAGCATTTGGAATGGCTATGCCCATAGAGTATGAATTGCTATGTGGGGGCTGACCCCACGGAGTGGGATGTGCCCTGCCAGGCTTGTGTACTTGTTGAGACCACCCTTTGTGTATACTGCTTAGGGGACTTGTCAAGAGTTGCTGTGTTGTTGTCTAGTGCCAGCCTCCAGGTGCACTGGTTTTGTGGCCCCTTGGGAGGAGGTCCCCTGTAGGCCAAAGTCAGCCACTGCCTTTGCTTGCTCATGGCTACCTGGTGAAAGCTGCAAAGCAATCCACAGGTGGTTGCTGCTAGATCTATAGATAAGTGGAACAGACAATGCTGTAGGTTGCAGTTTGGTTATCCCCAGTACCAGGCCTGGGGAGGTTAAGCCGAAGCACCAGTTTTCCTCAAGGCCAGAGGCTGCCTCTCAGTTGCCCATAAGACTCTGCAGCTGCAAGAGCCTCTGGGTGATATGAGTATTGGGTGGTACAGGGACCCAGGGAGTCACCTGGATATATTGAGCAGATTTCCCTCTGCCACTGTAGTGTTAGTTTACGTGCCAGTGCTGTCTCTGTGGCCCTCTGTACAAGTCTCAGTTAACAGCAAGGCCAGCCACAGCCAACCTCAGGTCTGCAAACATCCAAGATCTGTTTAAGAATTACTGAAACTCATGGGCATGAGTTTGTGTCCACTGAATGCTTCTCTTGAGTGAATGGGCTTTGCATGGGCTGCACAGACTGAATGTTGTTGCTTGCTGTTGAATTCGTGATCCAAGGAAAGCACAGGATGAGACTGGATTGCCTGGGAAGAGGCTTGCCACAGGTAATTTGTGGGTTAGGTGGGACCGTCAGGCCTATACAGCACCAGATTTGCTGCCAGCTCTGGGACCATGGGCTCCCACCAAAGTCACATATCACTGCGAGACTTACTGCCATCTGAGATGAGCCCACAGGTCCCTGTGATATCTGTAGTATCCCCCAAGTGATACTACGGCTCATGAAGGCAGCAGTGATCTGCTGCAACTGATCTCCCCAAAATGTGCCAAGGTCTATTGACCGAGCAAAATGAGCAATCTTGGAGAAGGGCAAGGCAGAGGCGGCTGCCTGTCAACAGGCCACTGAAACTTTGTGGGTTAGATGAAACCTCAAGGATACAAGGGCTATCAGGTGAATACAGCCTCAGTTTTGCAGCAATTTCTGTGTTCACATACTCCTGCTGTAGTCACAGATCACAGTGAGACGAGCTGCCATCTGCAGCGGTCCCACAGATCCCTGAGATTCCTCCTACTTGATATTGCAGCTTGTCTGCCTGCAACTGATTTTCCCACAATGCACGCACTGAGCTTGCCAAACTTTGTTGCCTGTGCAGAATGTACTGCTCCAGAAATTGCCAATTTGTGGGTTGGGTGAGGCAGGGTTTCAGGGAGACAGTGGCCATCAGGCCAATACAGCCCAGTCTTGCTGCAACTTCTGTCCGCTCACGCATTCTCATAAAAGTCACAGATCACAGCAAGACCAGCTGCTGTCTGGTACTGGCCCACAGATCCCTGCAATCCCCTCAAGTTCATGTTAGCAGTGATCTACCTGAAAATGTCCTCAAAATGCTCTCATGGCTCTGGCTGGGGTCTGCTGCCCATGCCAAATGTTTGGCCCTGGAAATGGGCAGAGTGGGGCAGCCACCTAGCAGCAAGCCGCTCTGGGGAATCTGCAGGTTGAATGGGGCAGGCTGAGCTCCTCAGGCCAGTGCAACTTCCAAATTGTCTGTGCAGCAGGGAGGGAGTTGTATAGGCAAACTGGTGCTTGTCTGTAGATTGCCCTGTAGAGAGGCCCCACCTAAGGCACAACGGTGGCTGCTTGTCCAGCCCTCATTTGGGCACTAAGTAATGCAGTCTTTCCCCATTTGAATCTTGCCACAGCTCTGACCCACCGCCGGTGCCCCGAGTGAGTGTTGTGGGTGAGAGAGCCCATGTGTGAGTCCTTTAAAGAAGCATCTGGGATGTCAATCCCCTTCCGTGTCACCCAACGGCCAGAATACCCTCTGATTTTACAGTCAGAATATTTTGGGAACCCTTGTTCCTTGGGCTAGGATTCTGGGTTGAGGAACCCCCAAGTGAGACTAAGACTCCTCTCTCCTTCAGGGGGCCCTCTGCAGCCTCACTCTCCCTCCCAGTGCTTCACCGCCACCTGTGGGTGCAGGTCCAGCCTGATTTGCAACTTTATCCTTCCTACTGGCTCCAGTGTGGCTCCTTCTTTATATTGTCAGATGTACATGTTATGATCAGCTAGACTTCAGGTGATTCTCCATGTTATTTTATAATTTGGTTGTAATTTAATGCAGATCTGGAGGAGGAGAACCCCACTTTTACTTAGTTCACCATGCTGACCTCCTTCTATGACAACTTTTTTTTATTTTTTTATTTTTTAATTTTTAAATTAATTAATTAATTAATTTTTTATGGTGGCCTTGGTTAACAAAATCTAATAAGTTTCAGCTGTACATTTTAACAGTAAGAGATACATATATTTACACTGTGTGTTCACCTCCCATAGTTATATTTCTTTCTGTCTCTACATATTTTACTCCCTTTACCCCATCTACTTCCCCTCTTCCCCCTCTCCCCTACACTCTGGTAACCACTAGTCGATTGTCCATGTATCTCTATGGCAACTGCAAACCATCACCAAAGTCAATATAGTTTCAAAGACCACAAAGCCCACTTTCTTCTCTTAGGTTCTCTTGAAAGTTTTTTCATTTTAAGAGTGAGGTTCCATATTAAGCAAGATTACAAGAGTTTTTTTACATATACAAGTTTGTATATGCAAGTGTGTTTTCCTCCTATTTTTTACTTACACAATATCTCTTATATTTATCTTTTTACTTGATGGAAACAAAAAAAGAGAAAAACAATCGCACAAAGGCTTGATCTGACTGAGAGCTCTGGATAAGCCTGTTATTGGGCCTAGTCTCTACCGGTCTGATTACGCTTGACTTATACTTGTTTCTTTTTCTTTGGAGAGAATAGTGGAATCTATATATAGTGATCAAAGTTGTTTCAAACTGCTGCTTACTCAACTTTCTAGTAACTATTTGAAGTTACAAACAACTTTCTTATATACATATTCCAATTATGAATCCATTTTTTATTTTGGCAAATGATGTAGCAAATATAAAAAAGATTTTTCACCAAAGAATTAGTTTATCCTCCACTAAAATCACTTTGGACACTTGGGCACAACTATGTAACAGAAAAGGAAGCTCCCGGGTGGGCCACTTACACATACTCATCATTAAGGGGAAAATCAGATGTGTTTTGATCACTTTTTTATCCCAACTGTCTGGCATTGCTCCTGGAACATAATAGTAAATGTCTGAATGAATGAATGAATGAATGAGTATTTTGGTTGGGTTATTGTCTATTATAATGAAATCTCATAATGCCATTACTGCTTGCTTCTATGGAGCACAATCAATTTGCAAATATTATCCATTGCTTACAAGTGCTGGGTACTACACTAGATGCTAAGAATACAGAGGCCTCTATCTTGATGGAGCTTATAATTGAACAGGAAAGACAGAGCAATAGATAAATACAAGTATAATAAGTACTCTATTAGTTTCCTATAGCTGCTGTAACAAATTACCACAACATAATGGCTTAACGCAAATTTATTATCTTAGTTCTGGACATCATAAATCTGAAATGGGTCTCAGAGGGCTAAAACAAAGTTGTCAGCAGGGCTGTGTTCCTTCTTGAGGTTCTAGAAGACACTCCACTTTCTTGCCTTTTCTAGATTCTGGAGGCACCTGCATTCCCTGACTCTCTGGCCTCTCTCTTTCACTTATAAGGACCCCCATGATTGCACTAGACCCACCAGATAATCTCCATCTCAAATCCTTAACTTAATCATATCTGCAAAGTCCCTTTTACCATATAGGGTAATATTTTCACAGGTTCTGGGGATTAGGATGTGGACACATTTTTTGGGCGGCGGGGGGGGAGGTGATTATTCTACCCACCATAAACACTGAGAAGAAAATCTACAGGATATAAGAATGTAAAGCCTAAAATAACTAAAGTAGTTTGGGTAGTCTGGAAAGGCCCGTGGAAAAGGTATTTTAGTCAGCTAGGATGGTAGGGAGAGAATGAAGGTAAAGATTATCAGATAGCAGGAACAGCATATGCAAAGTCCTTGAGGTGGGAGCAGCCTTTTTTATAGAGGCTCTGAATTAGCCATTTGACAGACTGACCAATATAGAGAAAGGATTTGCTTAGAGTCAGGTATCTAGTTTCAGATCAAGAAAAAACTAAATGTTTGCTTCCATCTAATTCATCTTTTTGACCTTCCCCATTGCAACAACTGGAGCAAGATTTTGTTTTGTTTTAGCTAAATGTGCTTCTAACTACTGAACATTTTTAATTTTCTCTCTCAAAGCCATCATTGCACAAAGTTCCAAAGGACCATTATCTAGAAGGGGGAGAGACCAAGCTCAGAACACAAAGCCAGAGTCAGTGCCCTAATCTTATTTGAGCAAAAACTGCTTCTTGCTGGGGGGTCAGCTATTTTTCTGACCATGTTTTTACATTGGCACTTTTCTTTTGTAGCCACTCTTATTGTGAAGAGCTGAGAGACAGAACTGACACAGCAGGAAAACATAGAGCTTTTTTTCTCCTATATCACTATTAAACTTTTCTCAAGTCAGCTCTGATTGGAAATAATCGTAGTCAGAGTTTGCATGGCACTTTAATTCCCAATATTTTAATAAACATTTGGGTGTCACTACATGCATCGTTTTTAGCTGCCTCGTATCATACAAGCACAGCAATGCCAGCTGCCAGGGAAACCTATTAAACTGACATTTTTCAATGGTACATCTGTAAGATACTAGATTACTTAAGCTCCAAACCCCAGAGGGTAAAGAACTATAAGATTTTATGCACCAGAGTATCTATCCTGGACACTAACCAAACCAGAACTCCACACCCATTTCTTTTATTTGGCCCACTCTCCTTGGTTACTATAAAGCTGTAGGAAAAGCCCTCATTTAATCCCTTTTTTGGTTTGTTTTCTGTATGCTTATTATAAAGAGTTAGAGTAGAATTATAGCTAAGAGCAAAAGCTTTGAATTCTAAGACACCCCACCTGAATTTCCCACTTATCTATTTCCTTTGTGTGTGATTATGAGCAGACTCTTCCACCTTAATAGATCTGTTCTTCATCTGTAAAATTGGATATCTGTCTCAAGAGGGTCATTGTCAGGATTAAAGGAGATAATATACAAAGTTGTTAGCACAGTGCCTGGAATAGGTAAGTGCACAATAATTATTATTTTGACAACCACAAAACCAATTAATAGGACATGCTCACTTGAATGCTTCTGGGTATACTGGAAGTAAGTGTAGATATGGCAATTCAGAGGAGAAGGGTTGGCCCTAAACAGTGCCCCAGGAAAGAGTAAGAGCTTCAACTGATCAAACAAGTTCAATGTGGAACAACACTGGGATGAGGTTGTGAATGAAATTTAAGGCCACATTAATAGAGGATACAAAATAAAGGAGGAACGGCTCTATTATGTACTGTTCACATTTCACCCATGGTATTGTGTTTAGTTCTGAATATACCTGGTTCTAAGGGCCTTGATAAATTGGATTTCAATTGGAAGGTAATGATTGTGAAGGATCTAGAGATACCCCAGGAAGAACAATAGAAGGAACTGGAAAAAAAAAGAAAGCCAGGACCATGATGACTTTCTTCAAGTATTTGTTCCATGGAAGATAGAGTTAGTATCCGTGTAGCTCCCAGTACAGAATGAGGATCAATGAATGGAAGCTACAAAACAGTGGATTTTAGCTTAAGAAAAGGAAGAACTTTCCAAGAATTTAGAGCTGCCTAAATAATAGTGGCTCCTTCACTCGCGTCTTCCTACAGATGCCTTATGACAATGAGTCTGGGATGCAGAGATGGGTACATGCCTTGGGGGAAAGGATGGGCCATATATATTCCATGGTGCTTTTTTAGTCTGCTGCTTGTGTGTTCACACAAAGCCTTCTCAGACAAAATCACAACATTAAAGGAGGGTGTCTACTTAGCTTCCAGGATGAACCTTGAGGACTGAAATACTGAAGAACGTTTAAAGCAAATTCCCTTGCACACAGCATAACCTTCAGGATCAGAGACTAACTAGATCACAGTAGGCTCTTATTTATGTGGTTTCACCATTTAGGCAAATACAATTTATTCCACAGTATATGTGTTAACTCTGTAAAGTAACAAGCCTTGATAATGAAGACGCCATCATTATCATCATCACTCTCAATAGCAACACGAACAGTATCGACTACAAAAACAGGTAGTGAGAATCAACTATGTTTCTTAAGCCACTTTTGAAGAATTGACTGACTTTCAATAGTATTGCTTAATTCAGGGACACTTAACAAAAGAAAAGAAGGCATTAAACCAAACTTTCTTAAGTAACGACTTTAAGGGTTATACTTATTGTTTCATAAAACTATATTTAAGTGACAAGAAGACAAGCAAGTATTATCAAGTGTTTAATTTTTATTATAACTAACATATTTCATGTTAAATTTGTTACACTAGTTGTTTTTACAATTCACTCACAATACTGAAGTCTTTTGTAAAATTATATGTATATTACATTTATGCCTGTTTTATAGAACTCAAAAATAATTTTATAATTTTAAGTGATTATATAAGTTTATACTTATTTTTGCTTTTATGACATGGTTGGTTGTATTTATGATTTATGTGATGTTGAGTTCTTGGTCAGGATGCTACTCTGTTATGATAATTTTTCTAGGGGAAAAATAGGTTCTAATTTGTAGCAGTCCACTTTATGATGCAGTTTCTAGGAATGGCTGTCCTCCAGTTAAGAACAGACAATAGGTATATATATTTTTTTCCTATAAGGATTTGGCTCCTATGTCCCTTGTAGACAGGACAAGCTGTCTTCTTGGGGCTCTCTCACTCAAGCTTGCCCTCCAAATCTTGAGATTTCCTTTATCTGTTCTCTGTCTGTGTCATTTCACTAACCATCCCAATTGACATCCCAAGTACTTCAGCTTCTGCTCACAAAGTCAGTTCCTCTGTCTCCCTCTGAACATGCTGGCTGCCTCCCGCAAATGCAGCCAGGGCCTTTTTCCTCCCTGTGGTGGCATAGCAGCCAGCTGGATGGCTCCTCAGTCCCTCTGCAAAAAATGCAATCACACCAAACATTCTGTGATTTTTTTTTTAAACTTTCTGAAGATCCAGAGGGCTCCAATCGCCGCGCAGCATCCAACAGCTTCTCTCTCACTTTGTCTCTTTCCTTCTCCCTTTCTTCCTCCTCTCCTCCCTCTCAGATCCACACAAGGGCTCCTGAAGTACTAACAAGCCACATCCAGCCTCTGTATACCTAACTTTCACCCAAGGCAGGAATGGCATATTTCTAATGAAGGCAAGATCTCCCTGGAAGGAATTCTTATACCAATTTCTAATATAATATTTTTCCCATCTTGTTATACTTACATTTATCATACACAAAAAGCACTTGCTCACATATTTTCTTTAATAACCAAAGAAAGTTCTGGATCACAGAATCTTTTCATGACCTTGTACTTAAAATTTTGTTTTACAAGTGGTAGTGCTGTAAGAGTACAAGCAGAGGGTTTGGATTTTTTTCAGCTTGTGATGGTTATGGAAGATAACAGTAAATCAAAATAAAAACAAATCCTCAAGACCCAAACCATATCTTGTACATTTACTTCTGTTACAGTCACATGTTGAGTATTCCCAGTTTTATACACTCCAACTAATACTACAGTTTTACACAGCAACTAATACTAAAATTCAATCATTGTCAAAAATGATGACAAGTAAAAGATGTAAACAAAAAAGGCTCACATACTAAACTTGACAAGCTCAAGAGAGGTCTCATGCAGGGCTTACAGACTCAGAGACCAAAAGTAACCACACAAGATGTTCTGAACATAAAAACTCCTAACTAAAAGCTGGTCCTGTCAAGCTTCCTTGACAAAGATCAATCTTTACTTTAAGTGAGCCTGCCTACTGGCTCTGTGCATCTAGGATAACATACCTTTGAAATGTCTGAGAAATTTTCTTTTCCAGACCCCTCAAAGGCACACCAAGCATGAGACCACAGAACCCCTCATTGTTATCTTGTTCCCCACATACCATCTTTGTGAGCTGAAAATGTGAATTATTAACTATCCTGAACCTATCAATTTAAATAAGTATGTGTCTCTCTGTTTTGCTTTTTATCCAGTCTCAGAGATTTTCCCACTTTGCTTTCTCCCTCCCCCATAATCTACCACCCATAGATTTCACATAACCCCCCTTACATCTTCTCCTTTGATTCTAATGTATAAAATAAGCTTTAAAAAAACCTGCCATTCTCTGGAGAATTTCCTCAATCCATTGAGATTTTGCTTCCTGGCAATTGTCGTCAGTTGGCTCAAATAAACTCATCTGAGACTTTTCTATAGACTAGACATTCTTTTGTCAACAGGAGAAATAGCCTATGTAGGTGGATTAGGCACTTCTTTGGGCTCCCTTAAGTGAAGTTATCTCAGGAAGGCGCAGGAGGAGATTGAGGTCCTTGTGACTGAGGAAAAGACCAGGGTAAGGAGCACTTGTAAGTATAAGGTATGAATTGAGCTCAGCTGACAAAGTATAAAGTTAAAATAGAAACCAAACTTGTTAAAATTTTTGTCAACATTCGGAAAAATGATTTTTACTACAATGGAAATTGCTGTCCTAAATTGAGCCAAGTTAGGTTAAATTTTACTAATATAATGTGTTCTCCATTAAGGACTGTACATTCAAATGAAAGTTATTCACCAATCTGCCAACCTTATGAGAATACCTTGTCCTCTAATATCCAGGTATATTATGATAAGTCCTATCTTCTTCCAGTATTTCTGAGGATTCCTGGTAGGGTATGCATGGGTGTGTGCTTGTGCTTATGTGTGGCTATGCTCATGTGTGTGTGTGGCAAAGTATATGGGAAGCCTGTGGGCTTATGTTCTTCAAGTCACCTCTGAATGGTTCTGCTTAATTATTCTTTCTCTTCTTGCCTCCTGCAGCTACAGTTCTTGCACCTACCACTTCACTGTATGGGAGCCCCACTGTGCCACCTTCATTCCCCAAAGTACTGTTAACATTAGACAATTGTATGTTTTAGACTTTTGCTGAAGATCTGGAATAATACAGGAGGGCTACAGCATAGCACAGGTTGGAAAATAACTTCAAGTTGGATAGCAGGCCTTGTGGTTCTGAGTCTTTTAGCCAGCTCTCCACAGTGGGGAGTGTACATTGTCCTCTCTCCTTTTAGGCCCTGGCTGCTGTGTGCTGCTGGGACCCCCTTCCCTTCTACTTTGATCCTTCTCCTGGTTATCATCCTCTTTGAGTTCTCTGGATTTCTAAACCTTTGTCTTTCTGCCCGTGGTGACTCTCAAACTCTTTATACAAAAGAAAGGGCTTAAGGAGAATAATCTGATTGGGAGTTAGGACTAAAGATCCTATCTCAAAGTCTCCACTGTTTAGAAGCACACTGCTTTTACCGTAGATTGTATGTTACTAGGAGTACATTGGGAGTGAAAGGGGCTGTCTAAAATTGGTTATGGGGAAGAGCTAAAGCCACTTCCACTGACATATAAGGAAGCAAAGTTTGCCACCCTTACAATGTGTCTTTTGGCATAAATATTATTTTATTTTTAAGAAACAAAAGACTCAGGAAGAACCTTGAACTTCCCCTAAACTGTCTTAAAAAAAATTAAGATAGAAGGCCTGGTCCAGGAAGAACTATTACTATAGATAACTATAGTATAATTTGAATTAGGTCTGGTAAACAGAAAATCCTCATTTGATAAAAATCTCTTCTGTAATTCATTGTCTCCTGTAGATAGCTCAGCAAACATTTGTTTACTAAGCATTATCTTTTCATCTTTCTGTGAATTGCCATACTTCCCTATAAAGTCCCAGATTCTTACCTCTTTCTCTTAGTCCAGAAGGACATGTGTACCTCATTTTGCCTTACTTATAGTCTTTGGAATTTTCATGTTTAGGTGAATTCCCTGTGCATGCATTTTGAAACTTGATTTTTTCCTGTTAATCTGCCTTGTCATTTTAATTGTTCGATCAAACATAACAACCAAGAGGAGAAGGGTAAATTTTCCCTTCCCCCACAATAGTCTCTTCTCATTTCACTGTTTCAGGAAGCAACGCCCGATGGAGGAATTCAGACATTAATGCCGGTGGAGAGCATGGGAAATTCAACAGACCCAAAGCAGGATCTCCCTCCCCTTGGTTAGATTTCTTACAGCTTATATACCCTAACAGAGTCCATGCAAAGGGTGTGTGATTCCTTTATCTGAGGTTTTACATGTTCCTCCTTACTCAGCGTGGGGAGGGGCAGCTTCAGGTGGGGGGCTGCAGGGAAGGAATTTCCAAACCCTTGGTGTTACCAGCACTTTTATTGGATTCTTGAACAAAGAAAGGGCACTCCTAGGCTTACAAGCAGGGAGCAGCATTCATTGATATCTGCGCCTGCTCAGGGGGTTCCTTATCCAAAGGCTGAGCTCTCGCTGTAATACAGCAAACAGTTCCACAGTCTTGACATTCCTATATAGCTACAGAGATAGAGAACCGGCTGGAGAATCCTTGAGGTGGGGGGATGCAGCTGTGGACAACATGTTAACTAAAGAGCATAGGAGAGAGCAGTTTTAGCCAACTGAGTCATTTATTTTTGCAGGCCCTTTCCTTTGCATCTATTTTTACTTTCAAATGCCTCCTCTTCTCTCTCATTACCACAGCAAATTCACAGTCTCTCTACCTACAGAACAATTCAGTTCTCTGTCAAAATACCTCTTTCTCAAATATGCCTTGCGGAACTCACGTTTTATGGCTGTGGAAGAGAAGTAACTTCTCTCTTTCCTCAAGGTTCTTTCAGCTGGTCTAATAATCAAATAGACATAAGACAGATTAGCAAGAGAAAATAACCAAATTTAATACATACATATGTATGGGAACCCCATATACTTGAGAGAGTCAGAGACCCCACATGCAGATGAGGTTCAGAGATAGAAAGGGAACATAGGTATATAAGAAATCCTGAGCTGGGAATGAGGTAAGGTGCCTTGGAGCTTCAAAGAATCATTGCAGAATGATAAGAAAAGCAGATGTTTAGTAGATAAAAGTTTGTCCTTCTCTACAGACAGGTCAAAAGAGGTTATCTCTGATAACCTTCCATTATGGGCAAGGCCCCTAATTCAAGTTCTTTCAGGGAGTCAAAAGAGGTGCAGAAGTTTCTCCTGAGCCTGCACCTAAAGTTGCCCTTAGCTCAAAACAATATGAATACCACAGAGACACATCTTGGGGTGACTAGCTCTGAACTCCCACATGACCAAAAGCCCCCTCTAGGTATTTCTCAAACAAAAGATCAAGCTTGTCTCTTCCATCTTCTAGAATACAAAAGCAGCTTCAGACATTGCTTTTTAAAATAGCAAGCATTCTTTTTTTTTTTTTTTATAAAACTTGTAGAATAAAGATTGTTAGTATTCAAAGAGTGTTCAGTCTTTATTATGTCTTCAGGATAAAAACATAATAAAGTTTTACCATAGAGATAAAAAAATTTCCCCAAATTATTGACTTTGGTGGACCTTTGCAATGGTAGCTTCCTTCATTTTGATACTGGAAAGTTTGATAGGGCAGGAGTCCAAAGAAGGACTTCAACTCAGAGCTCCGGTGACTAGGTTCTTGTCTTATGCTATAAGAAAGAATTCAAGAGCAAGATGAACAGCAAGCAGGAAAGCACAAGCTTTATTAAAGTACACACTTAAAAGTGTTGGCAGCTTCGAAGAGTCTGTCCCGAGCTGTCTCAATTATGGGCTTTTGTTTTCTTGGGGCTGGGGGTATCCCAAGGCTATTCAGCCTGGCTCCAGCCCAGGCTTATTTCTCATGCCACCTGGAGAAGAGGCAGCCAAGGCCAGCTTTCTTTTCTCCTAGCTTTGGCTTGTTTCTCATGCTGGGGTCTCATGCTTGAAATCAAAACAGGGAAAGAACTGAGTAAGGGACTAAGGAAAAATTCCAGGGCTGTATCCTGGAGGGGGCAGGGTACTTCCCCAGGCTGAGAATCCTGCCTCAATTTGTTGATCAAAAAACTGAGGCCCTACACAGTTCTGTAGTGTGCCCAAGGTTATTGGCAAGCCCCTCAATGGAGAGCTGGGATTAAAGCCTCCTCAGGATAGCCACTAGTGGACTGATAATAGTTTAATAGAGACAGTGAAGACAGTTGAGACCCCTATAGTAGATGCCTCACAGCATCCTCGGCTTCATTTTTCCTTGCCTTATCGCTTAACAATAGATTGTCCCCAGAGGCTTGACTCAGAGCTTGGAACGTCCCCTGCCATAGAAAGTTGCCCTGAAACTTTTGAATAATGCCCTTATGCTTACCGATCACAATCCTTCTGGTCTATCACTCTTTTCAGACTACTCCCATCTTTGTTTCTGGGTTGCTGACACCACCTATGTTGGACCACACTGCCCGAGGAACGGCTCTGTGAAGCATGACAGACCCTCAGAACCACCACGTAGCCCCTGGAATAATGCTCAGATTTTCCCTTAAATACCCTAAGCCAGACTGAGAAAATAAGGCAGTTTTTGAAGGTGTTAACCTGTTGCCTTCTCAGATCATCAATCTCTGATGATAAACGCTTATTATAAATATCTCAACTCCTGTGTTGGTCCATTGGCTGAGCGGCACAGACAGCGCCAGCCCTAGACTCAGTTGCCCTCCAGTAACAATAGGATATAATTTAGGTTGTTTACTTTGCCTGTCGAGGGCAATCAGTGTGGGTCAGAATTTTTGCATACACAATTTATGGGTTAAATAATATGCAAATGACATAATTACTGTGAGTCCCAGGCCTGGCTGTTCCCAGGTCTGGCTGTGATCCAGGCTCATGGCTAGGAATAGGACCCCAGATTTAGAATGTTACATAAGTGTAGTAGGGCGCCTGAACCTAAAGTACGTAAACATAATTTCAGCTTATTGTATCACACATGTGTGGCTGAATGCCACGATTGTACTCTGATATATGTGGAGCCATGTGGTCCCCCGGGGAGCAGAAGGGGAGCATAAGAAGAGCAGAAACAGAAGCGCATACCCTGCAACAGAACTGCACTCCCCACAATAGATGTGCGCTCCCCACAATAAAGTTGGTGCCTGCCATTTCATTCTCAGGTCAGCCACTTGCGCAGTCTTCCAAATGGGCGTCTCACCACCAAAACCTTCCCTTCTCGATCAGCTCGGTGCTGACAATTATATATGTGTCTACATAAGAACATCCAAGTCTGTAGAGACTTTTCCTATAAGAGTTTATTTGAGCTAAACTGAGGACATATGCCAGGGAGCAAGATCTCAAATGCCCTGCAGAATAACATTTTGGCAGTTTCTTTCATGAATTTGAAATTAAGGAAGGAACATAAGAAAGATTACCTGAAGGTGGGAGAAAGCAAGGTGGGGATTGGATTACAGGATAGTTAACAAGATTACATGTTCTCTTGAGGGTTGTTATGGCTTACTTCAAAAGTGTGTTAACCTACAGAGACAATGGACAGGGCTTACTTAAGACAAAGATAAGCCTTTTACTAAAGAAGTTATAGGCCTGGAGCGTGACTACCCACTATGACCTGCCCAGTTAAGAACTTATGATCAGATCACCCTGTAAGGTTACTTTCCATAGAACTGTTAGGTAGTTAGGTAGCCATGAGCGACGGGAGCAGAAGGTCTAGCTCTATAACCTTAGGAATGACAATAAAGGCCCAACCCAAAGGCTGTCCCTAGGACCTCCCAGAAAAATACTCATTTTTCAGTGAACAATACCCTTACATCCTTACCCTTACAAGGAAATAAATGACCGTGACACAGCAACCAGTTTAGGCCAGCCACTAATGCTTGTGCAGTAAGGAGTAATCTGACCTTCTTTATACTATCATTATAATACCAGCCTCATTATACTATCATTATAATATCATACATATGCTCAGAAGTTCAAGAATCTATAACAGACTGAATTCTGGGTAAGGACATGTGTAGTTGACAATAGGTTATATAACAGCTGACAATCAAAATGACTTCACACACCAATCAGCTAGCACCACCCTTGCAACTTCCCATCACGGCCCAGATATAAAACAGATCTCCCCACCTCTACGAGGCTACAGCCCTCTCTGGTGTAGCCTATTACTCTCTTGAATAAATCTTGCTTTTCCTAAACTTTGCTGATCCGTAATTCTTTACTGCGTCAGTAGGAAGGGCTGAGGCTCCCTAGCACCACCAGGGCAATAATGGATTTAGATTGCACCAATGGTAACAGAACCCTCTGTTTTTTTCATGCACACATGCAAAAGTATGTGCATGTACATACATCGGCTGTACAGGTGAAAGTTAATCTGCCAAGAGGGAAATTTATGTTGAATATTTCAAAAGATAAACAGTTTCCTTTAATGCTGCTCAGATTACAATCTGAATTATAGAAAAATAAGAGTAAAATCTCATGGGCCTTTGAATCCAGGCCTCAGTTTTGAGCCTGTTTGCCCCCTCCTCGCCCCCCACTCCCCCGCCCCAACTAAATAGCTGCCTCTCTTTTCCACATTATCAGAATGCTGATGACTTCTGACTCTAAGGACACTGCTTTTACTCTAAAGCATACTTGTGGACAAAAAGGAGTTTTACCAAATGTAACCTCACAGGGTGATCTAACTGGGCAGGTCTTGGGGGTAGTCACACCCCAGGCATATAACCCAGGTATATAACTTCTTTAGTGAAAGATTTATCTTTGCCTTAAGCAAGCCCTGCTCATTGTTTCTGTGCTTCTAGATTACCACAACCTTGAAATGCCTTTTTTCAGACCCCTCCTTCTAATATATGAGCCACATTTTCATATTCCCTCCTTCTAAAACGAATTCCCGCCTTCTAAAAGGTAACTAGCCGCAAGAGTGCATATAATCTTAAATATCCTATAATCTGATCCCTGCCTTTCCTTCTCCTTTCACCTTTGTGTAATCTATGTTCCCTCCTTAATTTCAAATGAATAAAAGAAACTGCAAAACTTATTTTCTAGAGCATTTGAGATCTTGCTTCCTGGCATATGTCATCAGTTTGGCTCATATAAATTCTTACAAAAATTCTCTACAGGTTTGGACATTTCTTACATTGACACACTTCTGTATGTAAATTTTTTTTCTGATAATAAAAAAATATATATTTCTTGTAGAAATTCTGGACAATGCAGAAAAGCATAAAGAAAAATTTTTAAAAACTACATATAATTCTATCACTAGAGTTAACAACAGATTACATTTTGGCATTAGTGTTAACTGTTCCAAAGTCTGTAGGCCTGATGCTTCAAAAGGCCAAAACTCTAAACATCAGAATTTGGAGTAAGAAAAGTTTTATTGATTGAGAAGGCACCAACCAAGAAGATGTGAGCCCATCTTAAGAAAGCACAGAGTTCAAGTTTCTTTTATGTCAAGGGGAAGGAAAATGGGAAGGGCTGTTTTTGTAAAACTCAAGCCCCAAGCTGAATTCCTCTATTGATTAGCATGCCTATAGGTAAGATAGAACAGG
Organism: Eidolon dupreanum; assembly: GCA_028627145.1. Lineage (NCBI taxonomy): Eukaryota > Metazoa > Chordata > Mammalia > Chiroptera > Pteropodidae > Eidolon > Eidolon dupreanum. Next base: position 29,955,178 of record CM053511.1, on the reverse strand, counting down.
CTTGAACAAGATAGTGTCAAAGAGAGACTGAGTATTTCACTCTGTCTCCCCAGAGATTTTTATTTGTATTTTAAATAATATATACCATGTGTTGTGGTTCGATGAAATCTAAGACCCACGGAGCCAATTGAGATGAATTGTGAGCCTTTATTAGCCGGCCGGCGACTGACTCTCTACAACGCAGGGTTAGAGATCAGCCCCGAGCTCCCAAAAAGGGCAGCTTATAAAGCCTAGACAAGCAAGCAGATTACAGAAGCAGAAGTTGGCCATTAGCATAATATGCAAGCAGATTACAGAAGCAAAAGTTGGCTCACCTGAAAATTTTCCACCCTTAACACATACTTATACTTTTTTCTATAATGAGATTATATGCTATACATTGTCTTGTAGCCTGCTTTAAAAAAAAAAAAAAAAAACCTGCACAGAATAAGCATATTTCTATGGAATTAAATATTCTTTAGAAATTGATTTTAAACATATTATTTTAAAAAATGTTTTCTTCCTAAAGAGGTGCACAGTAGGGCTACCCCTTGAACGACACATGGTGACTTTTCAGAGGTCATTTTGTTGTAGCTGCCAATCCTCGATAGACGCACGGACCACCAGAAATCAGTGTTATAGGAAACGTACTATTTATTCAGCCAGCTGGGTCTGCCAGGGGTACGCACACCCCAAATTAAGCAGCTCCGAAATGTAGAGGTACAGGGTTTTTAAGCCCTAAACCCCATTCTTCATCCTATTTGAACACACAAGTCTATTTTTCTTCTTTTTAATAACTGTCAACCCACAGGTCGGTTGTGCAAGCAGCGGGGGGGGGGGGGGGGGG
>CM053511.1:29941538-29954252 GCA_028627145.1 Eidolon dupreanum | reverse complement strand
GCTTGATATAGGAATCCAGACAGGAAGTTCGAAGTCCAAGTCCAGAATGGCCAAAGGGCCCACCCTAAAGCCCCAGGCACCACCATCACCACCACCCAAATCCTGATGCTCAACTAACATTTAATTAACATTCCCCACTCTACCCCCTACCCCCACATAACCCCATAAAAACTACGCCCTCCCGCCCCAGAGTGCGACTTCTCTGGCCCCTCTTCTCTCTGGACCAGAGAACCTCGCCCAGGAGCCCCCTCCCAATAAAGGCTTGCTTTTAAAACTTCAAAACTTCTCTCGGTGTGTCACGCGTTTACCTTACATACTTCTCCTCCAGCTTCTTCTCTCCTCATTGTTTCATTCACACCCAAACTCTAAGCACCAGAGACTCTAAGTTCTTGGAATCAATTAGTTGGTCATTCAACCAGTATGTCCATCTGTTCACTCACCTTTTCTCATTCCTGGCCTTCAAATCTGCTATGGCCTCCTTCTGGAAGCTTTCCCTTATTTCAGTGGCTTAACTTCTACCTCATCTTTCAGCTGTCAGCTTGGATTTCCCTCCTCAGGAATCCTTTCCTGATCCCTCATGATCAGGTCAGGTGTTCCTTTCCTATATCCCAGTGGTCCCCACCTTTTTGGCACCAGGGACCGGTGCTCCTATGAGAATCTAATGTCTGATGATCTGAGGCAGAGCTGAGGCTGTGACGCTAACGCTGGGAGTGGCTGCAAATACAGATGAAGCTTCACTTGCTTGCCTGCCGCTCAAGGCCGGCTGTGTGGCCAGGTTCCTAACAGGCCAAGCACCAGTACTAGTCCACGGCCCGGGGTTTGGGGATGCGTGCTATATCCCCACAGCATCCTCCCTTCTCCTTCACAGAACTGATAGTGGTATCGACTTTACCTGTTCTCTTATCTGCCTCCATAGATGGACTAAGACTTCTGTAAAGACAGGGGCCATATCTGTCTATCTTGTTCACAGAATTGCAACTCCAACTCTGGTAACAACATGTGCTACATATTTTATTGATTTGTTACCTTATTTTTTATGCTATGTATTTCCCCACAAAAATGAAGGCTCTGTAAGTAGGGGGCTTGTCTGTCTTATTTGCTGTTGTATCTAACTCCAGTGCCTAGAATTCTGTTAACATCCTAAAGTGTACAATTCCATATTTTTTGTTTGTGGCTGTATATATGAAATATATGACATCTGTGTACTGTTGTTTTGTAACCTGCTTTTTTCACTCAACTATATATTGTCAGTATCATTTCATCTTAGTAGCAAAAAGTAGTAAAATATGCTACCCCAAAGTATGGCTGTAGGAGCTCAGGATATGCTACCCCAAAATATGTACCTTTGGTATACTATTTTGAGCTATAAGTACTTGAGAAACAGCAAATGCGGGGAGAGACTTTCTCTGAACTCTATGTCTAAAGACAGATTCTCCAAAAAGAACTCAATTGTCATAAATGTCTGCCCCAGGCCTTTCATTAACCAGAAGGGATTGACTCATCACAGGAGAGGAAACCAGAAGTTTGCACCCAAACTTTGTCATACTTCCCTGTCTACTCTACTAGGTTCCATTCATCTTTCCTAAGGATCATTTACTCTCACTTAAGAGTTCTACTGCCTCCCTCCCCCTTCTCCATTAAGCTGGTATTTAATTCTGATTCTAAGCCAATGAAGAAGTTACTCATTTCCATCTGGCTATCTCCTTTGTGTGCATGAGATATACATGTTCATAAAATTCTGTTTGTTTTTCTCTTGTTAAGCTGTTTTTTATTACAAGGGCCTCAGCTAAAAACTTAGAAAGGTAGAGGGAAAATTCTTTGTATTCCCTACAATAGTCATCTATAATAATTTTCTCAACTCATCTTCCCTTGTTGGACTTTTTGGTTATTTTCTACTGTAAACCCTTAACTATATCCTATTTAAAAGAGCAACAGCATCTAAAAGCAGAAGGAACTGTCTTTCAATCTGGTGCACATACACGTGGACGCCAGAAGGTAGAACAAGAGTATATGTTCCTTTTCCATTCCCAGGAATCCCCGTTCCTGGAACTGCCCCCCTCAGAGGGGCTTGGAGAGTATTTCCACCTGGACTCCTTTCTTCTCTCTTCTAGGTTTTTATGCCTTTGACTCTTCTCTGATCCCATACCCCCTCCAGGTTCTTCTTTTTCAAGCCTCTGGCCTAGATTTTAAGTTGTTTAATTCTCTCTGGTTTGTACTGTAATAAAGCGGGGAGGGGATAAAAGAAAGTGGGCCTGCTGGGCCTAACTCCAGAATAATTCAGCCACAAGACCTGAACCATGGAAAAGAGTGAATTGAGGTCTCTTCCCTTTTGTGTACCCAGCCCACAAATTTTACAGAACAGTAGCCCCAAAGATCTCTTTGACTTGTTTTGTAAATGGTACTTCATTCAAACCACAAACATTAATGAGTTTCTTTTTTTTTCTTATCTACATGCTAAGAAGACCCACCATCTCGCTAAAGCTTTGCATGTAGCTTTGATCATTTCTTTAAGAGAAACTTCTAAAAGAATAATATCTGGTTCAAAGGTGGGATGCATTTTTTAAAATATGCCTTTTTAAGTTGGGTAATACATACTGTCATATCACTCTCCATTAAAGTTGTACCAAATTACATTCTCACCAGTGGTGTCCAATACTCCCAGCATTGGGGATAATCATTCTTTTTGGTAGGCAAAAAGTGGTATCTCACTACTGCATTAATTTACATTCCCTCAAGCAAATTTTAAAATTATAAATAATTTCAAAGTATTTTTTCTTTTTAGTAAAACAATAGAATTTTAGGGTTTTTTTTTCAATTTTGAGATCGCTTGAGACAATGAAGCACAAGGGGTTTTAATTGTTTCTTAGAACCATACACTACAGATAGCTGAAGTTGAAAAGAAACAGCGATCATCTAGGCAACCTTGTTGTTTACAGATTTAGAAAAAAATTAAGGCTCAGTGGTTAAAGAAAAATGTATACATGATAGTTTAATCAAATACAAACATAAAATGAGATTATTTTGCAGCTGCAAAACTTGGAAAACTGTTGTATATTTCAATTTAAGCAATATTTTATAGTATACACTTTGCATAAAGTTGCTCAACAAGGCATTCCCCCTCCCCCCAAAAAAAGTCCACAAATATAAGGCAAAGTCCTCAGTAAAAATCAAAGTGTTAACCTTGAAAATGCACAGAATTAAGCTAAACGAATAGACTGTTGATGATATAGTGAAATTTATGGAAACCTATCAGCACAAAATGGAAGAAAAATCAATTTATAGGTAGAGTGCATTTATATTCTGGTGAGAAAAAAATATATATGACCAAAGTTTTGTGTATTTCCTGATCTGAATCTGGTGGTATAATAAGAGTTTCAGAAGATTGAGCATGCTATCAGATGCCTCTATATGTTCATTAGAACTTATAGAGGATGAGCTCCGAAGACTCACAGCTGCTGGTTTGGGAAAGAATAGTCTATTCAATCAAGCAGTATTCATTAAAGATTTATTTTAAACCAAGTGCTGCGGAAGCTCTACTAAGATCAAAGACAAGATCTCTCTGCCATGGAAGAGTTCAGACTAATGGACAAGAAAGACAAACAAATAACACAAAACCGCATGGAGCCGAAGACAGATAGTCATCAAACTGCTGGAGTTGGACAACAGGGTTGGCAAGTTGGAGCAAGGGCAAGCCTGGAGGACAAATTTGACATCAGAAGTGGCAGGGGTTGGGGGAGAGGGAGGGCAAGGGAAAGAGAAACCTAAAGCAAGAGACCTGGGAGAACTTGTGGGAAAAGCATTCTGTTGCAGTGGAAACTTTCTCCAAGACTTAGTGACCACTCCCAGAGGACATTCTACCTCTGGTCTTATGTGTTATCCAACCAAGTATCTAACTATACACAAAGTAGCATTCGCAATGTGGTGAAGGCAGTCATCAACTGGGCTTCTTATGGGAGGTAACAGAGAGCTAGGCTGTGTGAAGTGTGGAAGATAGAAAGCAAATGGTGCAGGATACTGCTGGTAAATTGGTACCCACAACCAACATTCACCAAACACTTTCTATGAGACAAGTGGCACGTGAAGCGCTTCACAAATACCATTTTATTTAAACCCCATCACAACCCTGTAGGATAAACTCTATTATTAGCCTTACAGAGCACATTAAGAAAATGAAGTTCAGAGAAGTTATGTAACATAGCCAAGGTTTTGGAAGTGGGTTCTAATTTCAGAGTAGATTATTAACTACTAAATTAACCATTACTATTAACTATTAAAGCTCAATTTATAGCATAATTGTAGCAAGATTTTTTTGATGTGCTAAAAAGTCTGGACTTTTTCTTTCCATCAGTGGTAAAGAACTAAAGGTCTTAAAGCCAAAGTCTAATGTGTGTTTGGTAGTGTGGTTAATGTCATCAGCATAAACTTGAGAGTTCCCAGTTCAAACACAAGCTCTATGACTTTTTGAGGATGCCTCATCAAAATAATTTTTGAGGCCTCAAATTCCTGTTCTACACTATAAATTAATAATTATGTCTTCTTGCTGGAATGCTGTATACTTAAATATAATCATGTATATGAAAGCAATTTGTTAACTGCTAAGCTAAAATTAAATATTAACTATTATTATTTCTACTGTATTTTAGAAAAATCAAGCAGCTATGGGACAGAGCACTGGCGACTATCATAATGGTCCAGATAAAGGAGAATGACAAGGGCCTACGCTAAGGCAGTGGTAATGAAGATGGAAAGAAAGAACATATTTAATAAATAAACAGGATGGTTTATAAACTGGGCTAAGTGACTTATTGAATATGAGAAGGGAATGGAAGGGGGGTCAGGATGATTCAGAGTTTTCTATTGAGTAATCAGGTAGATGGTGATGTCATTTGTGCAAGAAGAAGTAGGCAGGATAATGCATTCTATTTCAGGAATATTGCTAGATGCAAGAAGAGGTGGTAAAAAGTGAGTGGGACAATGAGTGGAGGGCTCATAAGAGAGCTGTGCTGCAGATTCAGATTTGGACATCTTTGTGTATTTGTGTCACTGAAACAATGAGAGCAGATGTAATGTAAAGAGATAGTTTGTAACCTTTCAAAGCCAAGGAGCCTTCCCCACTCTCACACAAAAATAAGTGCTGAGGTAAAAACCAATTTGGAAAACAGATCATAATAAAGTTTTTCTGATCAAATTGGGAATAATTGCCTGGAGCCCACTTCTTGTGATAGCTTCTGAATGGGCTTCACTGAGCCCAGTTTGAGAACCATGAACCTGGAGTAAGAAGAGAAGGAAGAGGGTTAATTACCATACTAAGTCTACGAGAAAGCAGATCACACAAAATCAGATTGGAATTTTCATTATGGTTTTTTTTAAGCTGCTTTGAAACTCTAATTCTTTTGGAAGCCTTACATAGTCATATGCAGTGCTAATATTTTTCTGGCCTGCTCTTGCAGATACCCGACAATGTTACAATGTCTGTGTTTGTGCACTGGAAGCCACAGTGTCATTCAAGTAAAGAGAGCTGGCTGAGAGCTTAGGCTAATAACTATTTTCAAGTCCACAAATGACAGTTTTCTTCATCAGAAGATGGTTGCTGTGTGCACATCTGCTGGATCTCTAGCACTGAGACAACTGCATTTGTCACCTATATCTTATGGGATCTCTAAACTAGATAAATGTTACCCATTTACTCAAACAGTTGTTTAAAAAAAATTATCCTAGATATTTAACATGGAAACTTTTAAAAAAGTTAAGTTGATTAAATTTATTCTCCTAAATTCATTGAGTCTGCTTATTATTTCAACACTGTTAAAGCCTTAATCCTAAATCCAATAAAAGCAGTTTGGTTATTAAATCAGATAGACCTAGTCACGTGGTAAAGACAATAGGAACAAGGAAATAAGGGCCAGAGATGAAAAGAAAAGACAATGGGTGATGTATTACAAACAACCACAAAAATGAAAAAAACTAAAATATCAGAGATTTAACACAATATAAATTTATTTCTCACTCAAAGTTAAAACTGTGTATGTTTATGATTGATGTGTGGGTGTTCATCTCATTATTTGGCCACAGCGTCCTTGCTGGACTCTCTGCTGTCTGGTGTGTGACTGGAGTGGGAAGAGACTCTGTAGGCAGGGCCTGAAGGTGAGGGCATCGCTTCTATATTTGTTCTCCAGGCTAGTCACAGGGCCAACGCAATCTGCAGAGGGGCTGGGAAACGCAGTCTAGCTGTGCTCTGGAGAAGCTGGAAGAGGGTGCAGCGAGCAGCTAGACAGTCTTTGAGACAGATGAAACTGAAAGTGCCAATGCTCAGGTTTTGTGAAAATTAGGAAAAATGAATTACTTGCCTGTAAAAATTTTCAACCGATTCTTCTTCTAGGGAAGTCTTGACCTAAAGGACTGAGAGAAGTGAATATTGAATGCTTTCTATTCTCCCATAAGTATATTGATCCCTAAGCAGGAGTCAATTACTGTGTTTCCAAATATACCAAAGAACATGTTTATTACTTTTAGAGGCAAGGCTCAATTCAAAAACATTGTTTTTAAAACACTGTATTGCAAATAATGAAATAAAATAAATTTGTCAGTGCAGCTCAGCATTATTATATAAACGTTTCCTTTACAAACTTTTAATAAAAACTTCACATTCTTAACAGAAAAAAGCTAGATATATTCCCACTGAATCATAGCATAATTGGAATTCTGACAGAAAGATAACTGTAAAGTACTTTTTAAAAAAAGAACACCACTCTGCTTTTCTAAAACTCTACAAAGTAGGTAAGTGTTTTATGGGTCGAGAGTTTCTAATACCAGGGTGTTATGCAATATGCAGCTTCCCTTTGAATAGTTTTCTCCTTTGTTCTTGCATACCATGAACATGCCATTTGGTGACATCCTGAGGTTTGGGGGACCATTGGATTAGACCTTCTGAAAAGGAAAGGTTATTCTACATCATGTATAAGAAAAAGCTTTGATGATTCATAAAATTAAAGCCTTTTACTTCCTGGCGGGGGAGATTTCCCAGCTGATGTGTTAAAAGGAAAGTGGCTGTATTATAGCTTGCCCGGTAGAACCAAAAACTCCAGCTGGCTTTTTGCAGGAAGGACTGAGCACTAAGCCAACGTTGATTAGACAACTTTTAAACAGCACAAAGAAGACAAAGACATTTTCAGCTTACAGAAAATAAACTGAATGTATGCCAGTAAGTTTGTATACTATGAAAAGCATAAGGATTGTTCCACCAAATGTTTCCTTCTGAGGAAACATACATAATAAGGCTGATGTCTCTAATAATTTGTCTTATACCACTGGCTCATGACATTAGAGATATGTCTGGTAAGATAACATTTGCCTTAGAAAATAAAAATTTTCATTAGAAAATGTGATCTAATCAAACTTGACTTAGCTGAAATTCCCAGCAAAGTCTCCCATCTCCTTCTCATCTTCTATTTTCATTCCACCCAGTGTTTTTGCTTTTTCTGCCTGGAGAGAGCACTTAGTAAACATATTTTAGCTTGTAATTGGCATCAGAACTTGATAATTTAATAATTTAGAAACAGCTTTAAATTCAATAAAAGAAGTGCTAAGAGAGCTCTTCCATTCTTTGCTTTTTAGCATATCAAAAAAAAGTTCTGTGCTTTTATTTTCTTGCCCATTATATAGTTCTTTTTATGCCAGATTTCTACCCTTCTATCTCAAATACATAAATACCCTATGTATTTTGATCTGTAACTATTCGAATTAGATGCCCGATGCAAAGATAGTGAGACAGTTGGGCCTCCATATGTGTATAGCATCTCACAGAGCCTGTGAGCAGACCACCTGGCATTGCAGGAAACATAGGTGCTCCTCTTGTTGAGGAGAAAGCCTCAACTTAATGATAGTTACATATTTATTCCTATCACGTGCTGTCCTTTTTAAGGAGAGAATAAGTTTCAGGCTGAGAGTCTTCAGCAGGCAGTTTTATCTAGCTAAAACTTAGTTTAGTAATATTTCATTCTCATTTTTATTTTTAGTTCTCATCTATATATAGCAAGTGAAATAAATTTTCCAATTATCAAGTGATATCAAATTTTCTTTTAAAATAAACAGGTTAAATGCTAAAAAGGGAGTCACTTTAAGGAAAAATATTGAATAGAATAAGTGGTTTGTGAATGAGTCAAGATTGAAAAACACAGGCCTAGAGAGAACACTGGTCTGAGAGCCAGAACACCTGGGTTTCTGTACTTTGCCACTAATGAGCTGTGTGACATGTAGCAAGTCAATTAATATCTCTGGGCCTCGACTTTCTTATCCATAAAAGGTAGCAATAATGATCAGTGCTTTTAAACTTTGGCTGAACATTAGAATCACCTGAGGGGCTTTTAAGACTCAGTGCTTGGGTCACACACAAGACCAATTGCATCACAATCGCTGGGGCTGAGACCCAGGCATCAGTATTTTGCAGAGTTCCCAGATGATGCCACTATATTTGAAAACCACTGCATTAAATGACTTACAAGGCAATTATAACTCCACTTTGTATGATTTGAAGATAAAACAATAGGTGATGTAAAAGATTATAATCAAGAGATATATCTTTGCATTTCATGTAACTAGTAGAATGAACCAGCTGATTATCATCATTCATGGTTTTAGGTATTCAAATATGTGTTCCATGCAAGTATAATTTGACATGGGAACCATACCGAGGCTAAAACCAGTGAACAAGGCAGATATGATCTCTTCCTCATAGAAGTGACATTTTAATGGTCTAGGAGCTAAATAAACACACATCATAGTGTTTCTATGTTAGAGAATGTTAGGGGAAAATGGGAGAACATAGGAAGGGTATCTCAGTAAATCTTAATAATTTAAGTTCTATAATAAAATTAAACCATTTTTTTATATGGTTGGTGTTTTATTTCACCAGGGCTACCAGCTCACAATAATGAAACATGTTCCAAACAGAAAAGTCACTAGTGTAAAAATTTCAGGTTTGAGGTTTTCTGTCCATTTGCACATAAAAATTCCCAAGTTGGCACTGGACATCTATCTGTACAGCCCCACAACAAACACAAAAATAAAATCTTTTCCTTCCACCTCTCTTCCCCACAGAAGGCACTTTTAGAGACATTGTACTGCTTATGTAAAATTTAAAGACTTTCATTTATATCTACTTGAACTCAAAATAGCAATAAGATGGAAACCATATCAAAGATTCAACTAATAATGCATGCCATTTCATTCAAATAATAAACATACCTACATTCTGATGCTGTCCTTCCTTGGAAAAATGACCAACACTGATTTACACAGAAATAATCAGATATAATTTAAAATCAAAAGAAACCCTTTACTCCAAGGATGACTCTTGCATTAGGGAATTTCTGTGGAAATAAAATTAAAAAGTGCTGGGGAACCCACATGACCACTCTTAAGAAATATTCACTAGAGTGGTTCTGAATAGTAACCTAGCAACCTAGAAGTCTTAAGGGAATTTCCGGTCAAATATACATTAAATGTCAGCACCCTAGCATTACTTTTATGTTACATTAACTGACACATGAAGGATATGTGGACAGAAGTTGAGAGCTCTGCAGCAATGAAAAACCCATGACACTGCTTTCCCTTCTTCCGCCATCAGTGTTGACCACTTGGCACTTTGCCCAGCACAGTAGTACCCCTGGGCAGATAAGCAATGGATGGCGGCCATTCAGGTTCTTGTGGTTCCTGGGTCACTGTGGTTCCTACATCGTATAACAAATGCACTGTTCTCTGTTGCTAGTTTCAGACAATGAGAGTTCTTTGTGTGAAGAGTACTGTTGCCAGTTCATTTCCTCAAATCTACTCTTGCCTTGTTCTACCTCTGAGGCACTCTGGTTTCCCCTCTACTTTCTCTGGTATCAGCCCCAATTCACGCCTCATGGAGACATAATGGTTTTGTCATACTTTGATGCCTTGTCATTTAAACTCAACATACCCAGAACTGACCATAGCAGCTTCTCTGGGGCATTTCCACTCCCCAATCAGTTCTCCTGCCTTATTTTTATTCGTGACACTACTATTTCCATTTTCTTATTCATCTCCCTTACTAAAAAGCTTATATTGGACTCTTCCCACTCCTTGGTACTTTATTCTCAAGCTTCTGCAAGCTCTGCCATCTCTTCCTTCAAAGAACCTCTAGTTTGCTCTTTCTTCTTCATTCTAGGACCTCCCACCTGCTCTAGCTCCTGGTTTTGCATTCTAATAACCTGGGGAAACTTTTATAGTCCCTTTTGCCTCACTGTATTATTCTCAGACTGCATTCTGTTACTGGATAAATCTTCCGAGAACAACACCTCTACTTGGCCACTCCTGTGTCTAGGAATCCCCTGTGTTGCCCCTCCTGTCTAATTTACTGATGAGGAAAATAATGATGCTGATGACAGCAACGACCACTGCCATGCACTGAGCACTTATGTGCCAGGCCTGAGACAAACATTTTATACATACAGTATCAAATTCTTACAACAGATGTTGTAGAGTAGGCATTATTATCTCTATTGGACAGGTAAGCACACAGCTGAGGATCTGTGTGCTTAAATGATTTGCCGAAGATCTCACAAGTTAGGGCAAGGCAGAGGTTCGAGTTCAAGTCTAATCTCATGCTGTACATGTTATGCCATGCTGCTTTCAAAAAGCTTGCTTGGATTTCCAGTTCTGTTTTAGTGTGCAAAGACCCTTCTAATTTAACCTTATCTCCTACTGCTCTTCAACATGCACTCTTACTCAATTAGTAAGGTTCAGTCTACATCCTTCACTAACTTCCTCCTCCCTACCTTTGCCTAATATAGTCCTTGCCTCAGGAATATCGTCCCTTCTAACTTCTATTCATCTAAAGTTACTCATTCTTTAAGCTCCTGATCAGGTTCAACCCTGAACAAAGACTACTGAAGTCAGTATAGCTCACACTGATATTTTCCTTTTCTAAGATTTTACATGTGGTCAGTACACTAATTATTCAGTTTTGTCTCTCCAGTTAGATGTGGCACTAGAGTAGGATGAAATGATTATGGAAGTGCTGAGCAGACCAACAGACTTGTTTGGATTACATTTTCTGGCTGTGGGACCTCAAATATGCTAATTACTTTCTCTGAAGCTGAGTTTGTTCATCAGAAAAGAAAATAAGAACTTTCATTTTGCAGGGTCCTTACACAAATTGAATGACATAAAAACATGTGATGCCCTTTTTGGGGTCCTGTATTAGGTAGTCTCTAGATGCTCCATGAAGGCAGAAGTCTTTGTCTGTTGGATTCAGTGATATATCTCAGTGTCTGGCACTTAAGAGATGTTCAATAAATATTTGTTGGGCAATGGAATTTCATTGGAAAACTCACTGCTTTTGCCCAAGCTTCCCATTCCTGGAATTCTCAGTTTTCATCCATGAGCTACCAGTACCCACACTGTGTTCCCTTGGCATCCACTTGTCACAGTGTGTTGAAATTACAGTCTTCTCTCCCACCTTTCCTATAAATTGCTATCTCCTAGAGGGTAACACAGGGTGTTATTGGTTTCTACATTGTAAACATACAGCACAGTGCTGATGCAATAGAGCATTCATACTTGCTCTCCTGAGTTATTAATTGCAAAGCCTCTCTCCAGACTGTCATTTGAGAGTCTCTGCCATAAGAGCTGAGCTCTTGTACCTAGCAGCTGAGATGGATTTGACTTAGGATGAACCAAATAACTTCTCTTTGTGGCTGCAGAATTACAGCTACTGTGGAATCTGGTGATAACCTGGCCCAAGATATCAAGGACAAGCTTGCAAGCAGCCTCAGCAGGACCACCCATGCCAGAGACCTAAAGTATGGCCAGGGCAGCTGGACCTTCCAATAGTCACTCAGTGCTCAGGTTGTGGTAGGCTGAGCACAGAGCTTTAGTTTCCTCACCCAGCTCATCCCTTAGGCTTTGTTTCTTTCTTTGGGCTATACCTGGATGGACCATCTGGCAAGGCCATGTTCCCTAGATCCATTCTCTCAGGAAATGACCTTTTCTCATAAAATTACAGATTTTTATGGCTGAAGAAATTTTCATTCATCATGTCAACCACAATTCACCACGTATTTAGATAAAAACACTGAGTTGGAGACTTTATCACGGCAGTAGACAAAGCATATTGTTAATGACTCATGGCAAAGAAGCTCTCTGATTTGTGGCTCGATTTTACCCAGAATCCTAACAGCAAATGTCCAAATGGATCACGAAGAAAGGGCTGATCCCTACTATGGGATACTATCTCACCAGGTAACAAAGAAGTCAATGCCTTCATTGTCCTGCTCAAAGCCATTCTCCCACAAGAAGCTTGCCTAGTTACTCCAGCCCACAGGGACTCTCTTGTCCCTGGACCCCTAGAGCATTCAGGTAGAACCAATTTATAATATAAATCTGGTATTTCAGTATTCTCTGCTTCATGAACATGCCTTTTTCTTTGCCTCCTGAATTGAATTCTGGGCTCTTTGAAAACAGAATCCATGTTAATATTTATTTATTATCCTCATGTAATAATCAATTTTCAGTGCAAACAATAAAGTAGAAACATTTATAGAGCATATAGACCTGAGACCCAGCTGCATAGGCCAGTTCCCAGAACAGGTTAACTGCATCCTGCTTAACGCTGTCAAATAGATAGATTGCAAAGGCAGCCAAGCCATGAGAAACTTCCGCTTAGACAAACAGCCTTTGTACCTGTGGGAA
>CM053511.1:29863228-29941038 GCA_028627145.1 Eidolon dupreanum | reverse complement strand
TGCAAACAATAAAGTAGAAACATTTATAGAGCATATAGACCTGAGACCCAGCTGCATAGGCCAGTTCCCAGAACAGGTTAACTGCATCCTGCTTAACGCTGTCAAATAGATAGATTGCAAAGGCAGCCAAGCCATGAGAAACTTCCGCTTAGACAAACAGCCTTTGTACCTGTGGGAATTGGGGAGGGGGGACCTGTGGAAATCGGAGAGGGGGGACCTGTGAGTAATTGAGAAGGGGGGGCAACCGGGGAGGATAAGGGGGTATATAAGGGTAACAAAAACTAGGTTCGGGGCTCTTGCCTTAATCACTGCTGCGACAGTGGAGGCTTGAGCCCGGATTCGAATCTGTAATAAAGTTTTTTTTGATTTGGCTATTTGGCTTCTGTGTCAGTGCTCTCTGGGAAACTCGCACTGTAACACCTCACAGTGCACAACAAAACTCTTGACACAGGATAATTGCTCAGTAAATACATGTGATTGGTAATCATTGAGAGAATATAACCTCTTCCAGTGCCATGACCTATTTGTGATGTGGCAGCCCTATCACCTTTTAATATATGATGGTATGCTCAACACAGAAAATGATCTGAGGCCTGTGAAGAACTTCCTTCAATGGTTTCTTTGGTATTCAATATATTTTATTCTCCAAGTAGTCAGACAATTTTTGCTTTATTAAAGATAATAACTTTTTACTACTTAAATTAGCAAGCATTTATGGAATGCCCCCAATACGTAAAACATGGTTTCAGGTCATTTGAGGTTATAAAGACAAATATAAAAAAACTTCTGTCCTGAAAGAATTTAATCTACCAGAAGAAACAAATATACACTTAAATCAATATAATAAAAGGCACAATGAAATAAACTCCATGAAAGAAGTTGAATCAAAATATATTGGAAGCAGAAGAATCATGAGAATATAGAATTCAAGGTTGAAAAATGTTTAAAAGTCATCTAGTCTAACTCCTCAAAAGCAACGTGAATCGTCTCTACAATACAATCAATCATCTCTTTAGTCAAGAACAGCTACAATTAAAATAGACTGCTATAAGCATAGCTTGTTATAAACAAATCTTATTGGTAACCACAAACCAAAAATCTATAATAGACAAACAAAAAATAAAGAAAAAGGAACCCAAACAAATAGTAAAGAAAGTCATCAATGTACAAGAAAAGAGTATAAGAAAGGAACAAAGAACCACAAAAACAACCAGAAAACAATTAATCAAGTGGCAATAAATACATACCTATACCTACTTACTTTAAATGTAAATGGACTAAGTGCTCCAATAAAAATAAAGGGTGGCTGAATGTATTAAAAAACAAGACCTATGTATATGCTGCCTATAATAGACTCACTTCAAATCTAAGTCACACACAGACTGAAAGTGAAGGGATGAAAAAAGATATTTTATGCAAACAGAAACAAAAAGAAAGCTGGGGTAGCAATATGAAATATTATGTTACATTTATATGACACATTAGATCAGATGGACTTAATAGGTATTCACAGAACTTCCACTCAAGATCAGCAGAATACATATTCTTTTCAAAAGCACGTGGAACATTTTCCAGGATAGATCACGTGTTAGGCTACAAAACAAGTCTCAGTAAATTTAAGAAGACTGAAATCATATCAAGCATCTTGCCCAATCACAATACTATGAAACTAGTAGTCCAATTATAAGAAGAAAACTGGAAAAAACAAACATGTGGAGGCTAAACAACATGCCACTAGATAATCAATGGGTTAATGAAAAAATCAAGAAAGAAATTTTAAAAATTTCTTGAGATAAATTTAAATGGAAAACAATGATCCAAAATTTCTGAATGCAGCAAAAACAGTTTTAAGAGAGAAATTCATAAGGATACAGGTCTACCTCAAGAAAAGAGAAAAATCTCAACTAAGCAATCTAAACTTACACCTAAAGGAACTAGTGGGGGGTGGGGAGCCCAAAGTGAGCAGAAGGAAGGAAATAATAAAGATCAGAGAGGAAATAAATGAAATAAGACACTTAAAAAAAAAAAAGAAAAAAAGAAAAGATCAATAAAACCACAAGATGGTTCTTGGAAAAGATAAACAAAATTGATAAACCTTTAAGCAGACTCATCAAGAAAAAAAGAGAAGGCTCAAATAAGTAAAATCAGAAATAAAAGAGAAGTGATAACCAACACCACAGAAATACAAATCATTGTATGAGAATACTATGAACAACTGTACACCAACAAATTGGACAACCTAGAATTAGTGGGTAAATTTTATATAAATATATTATGTTCCAAGACTGAATTAGGAAGAAATAGAAAATCTGAAAAGACAGACAACTACTAACAAAATACAATCAGTAATAAAAAACTCCAAACAAAAAGAAATCCAGGACCAGATGACTTCACAGGTGAAATCTACCAAGCATTCAAAGAAGAATTAATGCCTATTCTTCTCAAACTATTAAAAAAAAAATTGAAGAGGAAGGAAAGCTTCCAAACTCATTCTATGACACCAGCATTACTATGATACCAAAACCAGATAAGGACTCTACAAAAAAAGAGAAAATTATAGGCCAATATTCCTGATGAACATAGATGCAGAAATCCTCAACAAAACACTAGCAAATCAAGTTTAGCAATAAAATAAAAAGATCATACACTATGGTCAAGTTGTGTTTATTCCAGAGATGCAGGGATAATTCAATACCCACAAATCAATCAACATGATACACGACATCAAGAAAACCAAGGGTAAAAATTGTATCATCTCAATAGATGCAGAAAAGCATTTGACAAAATTCAACATCCATTTATGATTTAAAAAAATTCTCAACAAAGTGGGTATACAAGGAACTTAGTTCAACTTAGCCTACAGCTAACATTATATTCAATGGTAAAAAGTAGAAAGCTTTTGCTTTATGATCAGGAATAAAATAAGGATGCCCACTCTCGCCACTATTATTCAATATAGTATTGGAAGTCCTAGCCACACCAATCTGACAAGAAAAGGAAATAAAAAGTATCCAAGATGGAAAGGAAGAAGTAAAACTGTCACTATTTGCAGATGACATGATACCAGATATAGAAAACTCTAAAGAATCCACCAAAAAATTAATAGAATTACTAAAAGAATTCAGTAAAGTAACAGGATACAAATTAATATACATTAATCTGCCGCATTCCGAATACTAATAATGAACAATCAGAAGAATATATTAAGAAAACAATCTCATTTACAAATGCATCAAAAAGAATAAAATATCTGGGAACAAATTTAACCAAAGAGTAAAAGACCTGTATTCTGAAAACTGTAAGACATTGATGAAAGAAATTAAATAAGTCACAAATAAATGGAAGGATTATATCATTAAAATGACCATACTACCCAAAGCAATCTAGATTCAATGCACTTCCTAGCAAAATACCAAAGGATTTCTCACAGGAATAGAACAAATAATTCTAAAATTTATGTGGAACCAAAAAGAACCCTGAATAGCCAAAGAAATCTTGAAAAGAATACAGTTGAAAGTATCATGCACCCTGATTTCAAACTATACTACTAAGCTATAGTAATCAAAACAGTATGGTACTGGCACAGACACATAAATCAGTGGAACAGAATAGGGTCTGTTGATGGTAATTCTGTCCTTACAAATGCAAACTCTATGTCATCCTTGACTTGTCTTTATCAATCTGAATGCCAAGTATGACTATAAATCGAAAAAGAAAAAATAATGTCTCTGGTACAAAAAGGGAGACCCAGACCTCACCCTTTTCTTTCAGCATTTTCTTTAGAAAATCTGTAATTATAAATTCTTTCTCTGTCCCTATGAGATGTATGCAAACCCTTTTAAAAGCTAAAGAAGCCACTTGCCAGCATTAAAACCCAGGAAGACTTTTCTCAAGAACCCAGGCATCATCTCTGAAACGTATTCATTAAAGAGGATAATGCAGCCAGTTTCTGTGGGAAAACAGGAGCCTAATTTTGGTGGGCCAACTGACTCCCACTTGCAAACCTATCTCCTGTCATAAGGATATGAGAAGTTTTATAAAATAAATCAGTCCTCAGGTGTAATGTAAAGTATGCTGACTGTAGTTAACAATATTGTATTGTATATTTGAAAGTTGCTTAGAGTAGCTCTTAAAAATTCTCATTACAAGTAAAAAATTTGTGACCATGTGCGGTGATGGATGTTAACTAAATGTGCTTTGGTAAGCATTTTACAATATACAAGATCATTATGTTGTATGCCTTAAACTAACACAATGTTTTCTGTCAACTTTATCTCAGTAAAACTGGGATAAAAAGAATATGAGTTTATTGTTCCTTTGGATAAAGCCAATAACTAACACAAATGGTTACCCCAAATACCAGGATTTACAGTGAACTATGTGTGACAAATGGTATTGTCTAGACCTCTTATTTGAGGACTAGGTTTGTTTATCTTTAAAACATGTATATACTGAGTTGTATATACTTGCTTATGTAAAAGGATGAGATTTCTTTGTCTTTGCAATCTCTTAGCAGATTACTCCATGACACACATCACATTCTGGTTGAATGCTTACTCAATAATAAAAATGTTCTCTTTCTCCTCTATTTTCGTGGAGAGTTTTTATGGGTTGGCAGGGGGTTTTGTTTTTATTTTTCCAACACAAGCCATTCACTAACAATGAGAAGTGTGATGACTGCCTGCTTTCCACATTGTATGTAGGAGAATCTTCAGGGAAGCCAAATTATTTCTAGAAGGTTCTTTGGTGAGTGATATGGTTTGAATTGTGTCCCTCCAAAAAGATATGTTGGAGTTTTAACTGCCAGCACCTCAGAATGTGAACGTTTTTAGAGACAGGGTCTTCATAGGGGTAATCAAGTTAAAATGAGGTAATTAGGGAGGGTCCTAACCTAATATGACTAGTGTCCTCACAAGAAATTTGTACCCAGCGGCAGACATATGTAGAGGGGAGATGATGTGAAGAGACACACAAAAAAGATGGCCATCTATAAAACTAGGAGAGAGGCCTAGAACAGGTCTTTTCTTAACAGACTTCGGAAGAAATGAACACTCTGATCTTGATTTTGCAATTTCTAGCTCCTTTTCAGGACTGCGAGACAATAAATTTCTGTTATTTAAGTCACTCAGTTCTTGCTACTTTGTTACAGCAGCTCTGGCAAACTAATATAGTGGGTATGGATTCAGAGCAAAGAGAGATTATTGCATGAGTTAACTATAAAATGGTGTTGGCTGTAGAGGCTGGGGTTCTCCCCTCCATGGTAGGAATCTTTTTAACTTGAGGAAAAAAACAAGTTAGGATCACCATCTACCACATTACCTACATTCCATCCCCAAAGTACTTGTGACGCAGTGACTCATCTTGGTCTTATGAGTTCCTTTTTCTAGCTCCAGCAGACTACTTCCAGATCACTTGCTCAATTACCTGCAGATCTGAATTTATTACAAGTCCAGTGTGAAGTCATAACTGTCAAAATATATGGCACCTTGACAAAGAGTTCAGATATGTGCTTAGCGATGGCAAAAAATTTTATTCTGAGGTCTCTACCCCCATACAGAATAACCTGGTTTGATGGACTTCAAATAAGTTAAATATTCATAAAAATAAAAAATATATAACATATAAGTGCATTTGGGAAATACACTTTTAAATTTAATTCAAGTGGATTTTACTTCTCATAGCACTTATGAGATATCATTCTTTTAATAACATCTAGAGTGTAATAAATTTATTCTAAACCCGCAAAAAAATTCAGTTTAAATATTTTATAGATGAAATCGGATCACAATTTTCTAGAACCTGCAGCATGCAAAGGTGGGCCCCGTCTCCCTCATCCTATATTGTGGTTTTGCGATGGGAGCAGCCCTGCAGGTGCCTGTCTTAGTCAACTCAGCTCCCATAACAAAATACCATAGACTGAGTGACTTAAATAGAAATTTATTTTTTTACAGTTCTGGAAGCTGAAAGCCTGAAATCAGGGTAGAGTGGCACTGGTCTCTGGTAAAAGCTCTCTCCTTGAGTTAAAGACAGGCACCTTCTCACCATGTCCTCACATGGCCTCTCTTTGGAGAGTATAAATGAAGAGAGAGAGGAAGCAAGCTCTCTAGTGTCTCTTCTTATAAGGGTACTAATCCCATAATTAGGGCTCTACCTTATGGCCTCATCTAAACCTAATAACCTCCCAAAGACCTCATCTCCACATACTATCACATTGGGGGTTAGGACTTCAAAATTTGAATTTGGGGGGACACAATTCAGTCTGTAAACAATAATATAAATGGAGCTACTTTGTTTACTTTTATTTTTTAAAAAGTTCTCACATTCGTTACTGAACCAACCTACTAGTATAGAAACATAACAATAAACAGAAAAATCATTTCCCCAATAAAACACACCCAACTGTCCAGATAGTAGTAGTGATCTTTTCAGTGATATAGTTAAGATGCAAGGAAACAAGATACAGCATAAATATGTGTGCCATCTCATGTGCAATTCCTTATAGATCCAGCTTTGTTCCTCTCCAGTGTCTTCTCTTAGAGTTGTACCTGATTTTATTACCAGTTTTCATCTGAATCCATTGAGGAATGGGCTGATTCTGTTTTTGTTTCTTAGTCAGGAACTGCTCGATTCTGAAAGTCTTGTGAGAAGACATAGTGAGGAAGAATCAACCACACACACTACGATGGAAGAGAAACAGAGTCAACAAAGCCACTTTAAAATGGAGATGGTGCTGCCATACTAGAGGAACTGCCTTGTGCATCTTATGTCTTAACCTTGGAATGTTAAAACAGGGCAACATTACCTTTGGGCTGGTCCTGAGTAAGCTTATGACCCAAAGAACCATTTGCAAGGATAACAAGAAAGCGGTTATTATGACTACTAGATTGATGACTACCAAAATGAAAATTAAAAACTTTCTTTAGAATAAACATCATTACGTTATGTTATCTGAACCAATAGAAATGTCATCCTTCTACTGATGTAATTGTTCCCCTTCCCTTTCTCATAAATACCCATTGCTTTTGTCTCCAAATCAGAACATTACTTGGGCTTCTGCCTGAATTAGATTCCCAAATAGCTATTCTTACTGGTCTCAAATAAGTGCTTGTTGGCTCTCATTTTGAAAGGCCTTTTATTTTTAGGTTAGCAAGTCCATATTAGTGCCTTTGAGCAAAGAATGAGCCTCCTCTTTCTTCTTGGCAGCTAGCTGCAGCCCTGCACCTGCGCATGGCTTAATGAGAAGGTGTAGGCTGGATTTCAGTTCCCCTTTGTCCCCCAACCTTTGGGATGTGTTTGTGCAGCACATATTATACAACCTGCATCCAGGCACACAGACTGAAAACTACTGGGATCCATAAAAAGAGGTTGTGGTAGAGTAGCAGCAAGTCCCTCTTACAGTAACAATTATGGGAAATAGAGGAGCCTCAAGGTAAGACAGCTTTTACTTTGAGGTTGTTTTTTGTATTGGCCAGTTGACTTTTTAAGCCAGGTCATTCCTATATACTATGACACACGCCCTAAGGTTACTCTGAATTCCCCAGAATTGGCCTCTGTTATTTACCTTCCCAGTTCTTATTCCCCATTTCCATTTGCTTTCATTTCTCTCTCTTCAATTAGTTGTGTGATCCCTTCACTTTTTCCTACTCCTGGCCTGTTTAAATTTGGTATAGGTGCCACTTCCTGATTTGAGGCTTGAAGCTTTCTCTAGGATACTACAGCTTGACACATTAGCCAGGGCAGGAAGTTCCCAGGTCTCACTTCAGCTTCCAGAATCCAGCTCCAGGTCACTCAGAGATCAGCCACCAAGTCCCTGCTGGCTTTCTCTTCTTTCTCTTTCCTTCAGGATGGGAGATAGATGCAGATAATCTCTGAGAGGAGCTAGAGTGGTACAGAACTCCTAGAAACTCTGCCTCATGGCCTGGCATTCTGGAACTGTGCCTGCTCTGTGAAGGCTGTCCAACCCCAAGAGCCAAACGATATGTGAAAGGCCTTTCTATTTTTAAAGCTCCCCTTCTCTTAGCTCTAGCACAACTGCTATTGTGCTTTACTTTATCTTTCATATCAAATGGTTTGCTATCTGCTCACTACCTAAAAGTATTATAACAGTGATATACTTTGAGTTGAAAGCTCTTTCACATATTATTTTTTTTTAATCCTCATAAAATATTTGGGAGGACGATATTATTCTTCCCAATTTATGGGAGAGGAACAGATGCTGGGGGAGGGGGTTTATAACTCCCACCCAACCTGAAGTTACTGGCTTACTGAGTCAACAGTATGCTGCCTCACTGTTTTGAACTGAAATGCTAGTCTAATGCTACTAACAACAACCTCACTGGTAACATAGCTCCAGGCATTTTATTTTAGTGGAAGATGTGCACCCAGTTTTACTTTCTGAAAAACAAAACTGATCTTTGCAAAGACATATTTCAGGTTAATCAGGAAGGTGCAGTGTCCAAAGCAAATTCAGGTGGTCCTTTAAATTTATTTTTTTTAAATTATTGTTGTATAATTGATGTAACACTGGCTTTAGTTATATAATCTAATGATTTGATATTTGTATATATTGCAAAATGATCACAATGATAAGTCCAGGTAACATCATCATACAGTTAAAAAACTTTTTTCTCATGATGACAACTTTCAAGATCCACTCTCCTAATTACTTTCAAATGTGCAATACAGCATTATTAACTCTAGTCACCATGATGTGCACATTGCATTCCAGGACTTATTCGTTATATAACTGCAAATTTGTACCTTTTGACCCCTTTCATCCATTTTGCCTATCCCAGGTGATCCTTAATTATTATCATTTATTAAGTATCAAGTTCATTCTAGAGGACCAAATATAGAGCACATTTTCTCATATGAAATGTATTGTTTTGGTGAACTAGCTGCACAAATGGTGCTGGGTATACTACATTGTGCTGTAGCTTATATTTGCCTAAATAAATAGGGTTTATGTAATATGTAAGTTGAGTACATCAAAGACTACTAAAGGTCTACATCAAGCCCATTCTGCCATCTTTTATAAATGGAGCACTTACTTTTCTGGTATTTAATATTCTTAATATTTTGGCCATCCTGGAATAAAGGCTGCATTTTCTGTCTGCACTTTCGGATAGGTGTGGTCATGTGATTAAGTTCTGGTCAATGGAAGTGTTGTGTGCAACTTCCAAAAAGTGAGGGCAATAACAGTGTCTGCTGCAGAACAGAACTTAGACATCATCAGAAGCCTCTCCTTCTCCCCTAAAGCTGGGGCTCTCAGCTTAACTGAGGTCTAGCCTTTGGGATAGTCGCAAGAGCAGGACTTCCAATGGCCTTGGGTTGACAGTATGGTGCTGAGGTCGATCCAAAGATACTGCGTTGAGGAGAAGCTAAATGAAAACCAGAAAGAAAGAGGAATCTGGGATTGATATCAACAGGGCTGAGGCTGGGAAGTCCTGAATGAGAGAAGGGTTGAAGTAGGCAAAAAGAGGGAAGTAAAGCCGGTAGCACGTCCTGTCTCCAAAAGGAGGATGTCCAGCCACAGTGGCTCATATGAGACTCGTGGTCCAGACATGAGTGGCAAGGGAATGTAGTGAGGACAATGAACAAACAAGTGACTGTGGGGGCAGAAAGAAACACAAGGAGTCCTTAGACCAAGTGATATTAGGACCCAAGGGATATAAGCAAACATATGCCTACACTTCTCATTAACAAAGCCTCAAGCAAGCTCATAGCCCTCCTCAGGCCTCTCTCCTCCTGTCCCCAGCTGGGGATATTTCAGAAAGCCTGTCATGGAGGACGTGGAGGAAGAACAGTGCAGAGCCAAGCTGCGGGACTCTCCAAGGCCTCCTACAGGTTGGGGAAAATGAGGGCAGAGAGGGTAGGGCACAGCATGGAGGTGTTCTGACTTTGGTGAATTTGCAAGGCCCAGGATACTGTGTCTCAGTGAGCCTCTGACTGTACTTGATGAAATACCCACCCTCAACCAGGATCTGAGCCTTGGCCTTATAGATGCACATAATGGATTTTGTCAGCAAACTCACACATACTGCTACTCTCAGGAGCACTGAAACTTTCCTATTTTAGGTTGCACTCATTCAATCTGTGTCTGCTCCTTATTTTTAAAGTGGTCAAAGACCCTTTCTTATATGCCTCAATGGAGTGCAATAGAACGAGTTTAGATAGTTGTTGGCTTGATGAAGGTGAATACATACACACATATCTTTATCGGGGCAATCAATGTGGAGTCACACAGTTGACAGCCACATTTTGAGCATCTATTATGTGCCAGTTAATGTGAAGTATTTGATACACACTATCTTTTAATCGTCACAATAGACTTTTAAGGTAATGAGCACAGCTAGAGTGAACTTCAGCGTTCCTTGGTTCCATGTTGATGTGCTGCTCAAACAAAGGAAGGTGACATCCACAAACCCAGGTGTGAGAATCAAGATTCAGGGCCCACATAGTTTCTGCTGCGACTCAATAGCTGCTGTCCAGGTCATTTATTTACCTATTCTCTCTGGGCCTCAGTTTCTTCTTTTTGCAAAACTCTTTTGCTTCGCACTATCTCTATTCTGAAGGGCCCCTTCATTTACTCATGTTCTATGCCCTGGCTAGTCTCCTTATTTAGCATGTTTCAGACTTGACCTTTAAAGGAGCTGTAAGTATGAAACAGGTTGATTCGATTAATATGCTTTCATTTCATTTATTTTTGCAATCATCAGCAAATAGGTTTAAAAGTTCCTAAATGGAAGGCTCAAAAAGTACATCCTTTGAGAAATATTATAAGGTAAAATTTGAACTTAGAAGGGCTGACTTACATTATCCAATCCACAAAGGCTTAATTAGAATAAAAAGTTGAGTAAGAAAGATTTCTCTCTCTCAGCCTGTCTTTGAGCTAGGTTTTCCCCAGCCTTTTGACTGGGACATGGACAGGAACTAACATCATTGGCTCTCCTGGTTATTATGCCTTTGAATTCAAGACTGGAACTATACCATCAATTATCCTGGTTCTCCATAATCACAAGCCAACTCCTTGTAATAAATCTCTTCATGCATGCACATGAGTACACACACAAAAATTGGTTGTTTCTCTGAAGAACCCTAATACACTAGGGTAGCCCTGTAATCCTCATTGGTCTCTGCTTCCAGGCTTCTCTCCTTTCCATTTACCCTGGATATTTCTAGCCAAATTCTCTTTCCAACATATATCTAGCAGCAGGCCAGGTCATCCCCTGATAGTCTTCTCTAGTTCTCAGTTACCAATAATTCCTAATTCCTAGTCTGAAGTAAAAGGTTCTTCAAAATCTGCCCCCAGCCTGCTGGTTTAGCCTTTGCTCCTCTTTCCCCAGTACCAATATCACCATTTTAAACTCATCATGGTTTTTCATGTGTTTGCGGCACTTGCACCCATGGTTCCCATTATCTGGAGTGCCCCTTCCCTTTTCTCTCCCTGGCTTGCAATCTGCTAGTTAATATTTGTTCCCACACAAGTGTCGCCTCCTTGGCAAATCCATCCGATTCCCCAAAGGTACACAACCTAAGCCCCCTTCTATTTAGTATCTGTCTCCAGTGCGGCATGTACTACAGCTTATCATAGTGATTCATGTAGTATCTATTTCCACCACCTGACAGAGCACTTCTCAAGGGTACAGACCATGACAGTTTCAGTTTTGGATCTTGAGAGCCTAGCACATAGTAGATACTCAAGTCTCTAAGTGCTGACATGCTGGGCACAGACAGATATATGAGCACATGATAAATGGATAGAAGAGTCAGACAAAGCAGGAGTGATAGTGTAGAACACACTTATCACAGCTCATTCTGCTCTTTAAATGTCCTGTTAAATAAACATCATGATCCTCTTTCCCATGAACATTATATACTGCATTCCAGTAACAGCCAGTAATCAACTATGGGATTGTTTTCATAAGATTTAAAAAAAAAATTCTTGTCGAATTTCACCCAGTTTCTGTTTGGGTTTGAAGAGTCTGGGCTAATTTCAGGATTGGCTATTCTCTCTCCCATATTATGCTTTTATTTTGTACAGGAGAAATTTCAGGAACTTATTTCAATGCTTTTAGGATATTTATTTATAGCATTGTTTAATCCAAAGTTAACATTATAGGGAGGATCGAATTTCTAAAAATGTTTTTTGATCTTTTGAGTTATAATACATTTCAGAGTTTTAAATTCAAGCTAACTTGTGACAGAGTATGAAAAGACTTTCTAGAGAAACTACACTTTTTAACGAAAGTTGAAAAAATATGATGTCGAGATTAAGGAGAAGGCAAACTTATTGTGGCAACTGAGGATTGTAGCCCTGTGAGTTTCTTACCATAATTTTCATAAAGCCAGAGGAAAAATAGGCCAACAATAGGATCTTTAGAATGAAACTACAGCAGGGGCAGCAGAGGTTGGTTTAATTATCTTAAAGCAACATTAAAAGTGAAATATGCTTTTAAAAATCCTAGCACATAAATACAGTTGACCTCGATGTTTTGCTGCTGAGCAATTGAGAAAATTAATATTTTCACTGTGGCCAAAAGCCTGCTGTTTCTCTTCTGATTCATCTTGTGTCTGAATTCTGGAAGTTTGGCATGCAGAAGAATTGAAACTCCACACCCTCCAGTTGACCCCTGTCAATATGAAGTCAGGCTGCACTTCAAGGTGAGTTTTGTGTGACAGTTCAATTCAGAGGATATTTTCTAGGGCCCTTGATATTTGGGGTAGGAAGTGATTTTTCATCTCTAACTTTTAAAAAGATGTAGACATAATGTTACATGTAAACAACAGCAACAACCATAAAACACATCCTCTTTCTTGCTCCACGCTGTGGACTGATGTACATATCAGCATCCTGACCTTGAGCAAGTAATTACCATTTCTGAGCTTCATTTTTCTCATCTGTAAAACGGAAACAATATTTACCTCACTGGTTTCTGAGATAAATAAATATATAGCTTAGCACAATGTCTAATGCATATATATTGTTTAGTAAACAGTAACTGTTGTGGTGGTTGATGACCATATATTTTTTTTATTTTTTAAATTAAATTTATTGGGGTAATGTTGGTTAATAAAATTCTATAATAAAATTCTATAATACATCATCTGTATATTGGAATGTATGTTCACCACCAAGGTCAAATCTCTTCTATCACCATATGTTTGGCCCCCTTTACCCTTTTCTACCACCCCCACAATTTTCCTCTGGTAACCACTTGACTATTATTTTTGTTTGTCGTTTGTTGCTTTCAGTTTTATATTCCACACGTGAGTGAAATTATATGGTACTCATCTTTTTCCATCTGACTTATATTGCTTAACATGATAATCTTAAGAGCCATCCATGCTGTCACAAATGGCAATATTTCATCTTTTCTTATGGCTAAGTAATATTCCATTATATATATGTACCACATATTCTTTATCCAATTACCTATCGAAGGACACTTTGGTTGTTTCCATGTCCTGGCCACCATGAATACTGCCACAATGAACATAAGGGTACATACGTCTTTATAAATAAATATTTTCAAATTTTGGGGGTAGATACCCAGACAACATATTGCTAGGTCATATAGTAATTCTATTCTTAATTTTTTGAGGAAGCTCCATACTGTTTTTTATTTTCCATAGTGGCTGTACCAATTTATATCTCACCAGCTGTGTACGAAGGTTATTTTTCCCCCACAAACTCCATGCTGTTTTCTGTAATGGCTGTACCAATTTATATCCCACCACCTGTGTATGAGGGTTACTTTTCCCCCACAAACTCTCCAACACTGGTTATTACTTATGTTGTTTATAATAGTCATTCCAATAGGTGCGAGGTGGCATCTCATTGTGGTTTTGATTTGCATTCCCCTAATAGCTAGTGAAGTTGAGCGTCTTTTCATATACTTGTTGGCTGTTTGTATGTCTTCTTAGGAGAAGTGTCTGTTGAGGTCTTCTGCCTATTTTTAAATTAGACTCTGTTCTTTTGTTGTTGAGTTGTATGAGTTCTTTATATATTTTGGATATTAGCCCCTTATTGGAGGTGTTGTTTGCAAACATATTTTTCCATTTGGTTGGCTGCCTCTGTTTCATTGGTTTCTTTTGGTATGCAGCAGCTTTTCAGTTACATATAGTCTCATTCATTTATTTTTGCTTTTAACTTGTCTTTGAGGTCAGATTCATAAAATCCTAAGCTCAAGGTCCTTAAGTGTAGTACCTATGTTTTCTTCTATGTATTTTATTGTTTCAGGTTTTATATTTATGTCTTTGATCTATTTTGAGTTAATTTTTATGCATGGTGACAGACAGCATATTTGCATGTGGCTTACCAGTTTTTCCAGTACCATTTATTGGCCAGGCTTTCTTTTCTCCATTGTATATTTTTGGCTCCTTTGTGGAAAATTGTTTCTCCATATAGATACGAGTTTATTTCTGGCTTCTTGATTCTGTTCCACTGTTCTGTTTTTCTGCAAATCCCATGCTGTTTTGATTACTGTTACTTTGCAGTATAACTTGAAGTCAGGGAGTGTGATACCTCTGGCCTTGTTCTTTTTTTCTCAGGACTTTTTAGCTATTTGGGTTCTTTTGTAGTTCCATACAAATCTGATAACTTTTTGTTCTATTTCTTTAAACAAATGCCATCAGGATTCTGATGATGGATTGCATTAAATATGTATATTGCTTTGGGTAATATAGCTATTTTAACTATGTTGATTCTTCCAATCCATGAACACAGAATATCTTTCCATTTCTTTGTACTTTCTTCAATTTCTTTTAATAACATTTTGTAGTTTTCAATGTATAGGTCCTTCATGTCCATTGTTAAGCTTACTCCTAAGTATTTATTCTTTTTGTTGTAATTGCAAAAGAAATTTTTTTCATTTATGTGAATTTTCATTGTTAATACATAGGAATACAACAGATTTTTCCACATTTTGTATCCTGCAACTTTATTGTTTCTAATAGTGTGTGTGTGTGTGTGTGTGTGTGTGTGTGTGTGTGTAATCTGCAGGTTTTTAAAAAATATATATATGTATATATAAAGAATTATGTTGTCTGCAAAAAATGACACTTTTACTTCTTCATTCCCAGTCTGGATGCCCTTTATTTCTTTCTTTTGCCTGATTGCTCTGGTTAGGACTTCCAGTACTATGTTAACTAACAATGGTGAGAGTGGGTATTTTTGTTTTGTTCCTGGATGTTTATCATGTTATTAATGATGTAATGGGATCAGAAAAACAAAGTTTTTCAAAAACAACTACTTAACCTACTAGTTAACGTATTTGCTTCTTTAACCTATTTTTGACCATAATTTTCTCATCTTAAAATAAAGAATTTGGTCCAGATACCTTTCCAACTTTAGTATTTATGACTCTGAATAAACTGGCCAGCATAGTGAAGTCCTTTCAGCTGCATCCTCTGAAGTCCCTGTATCTTTCCTGAAATATTCTTCAACCACACATAAGTTTTTCTGAGCTGGCCAGCTCTGTTTGCAGAACAGTTTTACAGAACCACAGAGGAACAGACTTTTGTGGGTAATGATTTCTAAATCCAAGGACATAATGACTAGAAACATTTTTTTAGTACTAGCGGGTACAAAGATAACATTTAGACTTGTCTCCAAGAGATACTATTCCATTGTCAGTGAGAGCAGAAGAGTGATGCCTGGTTCCACAGTCCTTGTGGGAAGTTAGCCATTTTAACTTGGAAACAAAGATGATTTCACCTAGGGAAATAAAATTCTCCAGACCAATTTCAGTTAAGAGCAGGAAGCCATAATAGCACATTAATTACCTATTACATGGGTATGGCTTATTACCTTCACAAAGCCCTTTGTTGTACATTATGGCATTTTACCCCTACAACAATATATAAGGCAGGTAGGGCAGCTATGAACATTTCCATTGCTGAAATAAGAAAGCTAATATCTAGAGACGTTGTGTGACTTGCCTGAGATTGCACAGCTCACAGGGTATGTTCTATGCCAGAAAGAGCTGTGGCTAACTGGCTATGTGGGACACCTTGACTCTTTCTTATATGTGAGCAGCAGCAACTGTCTTCCCCACTGCTTTCTTTGGAAACTGGTAAAACATTTCAGCATCTGTCAGATAAAATTAAGCAGTTTTCAAAGAAAGATCTACTGCTTAAATTCTCAAGCAGGCTTGCTTGATAAATGTAAGAGATAAGGAGAAGGGAGGCTCTACCCTCATTCTTGAGAGATCCCTTTTATTAATAATTCTTATCAATAAACACTTTAAAAAGGCTGTCACACTATATATATTCCAACATGCACAAATTGCCCATAAGGGTCATACTCAGTTCAAAAGCATTTAGGACAATATATGGAGAAATTTCTCTGCTTATTATAACGAAAAAACAGAGCATTTTATTAATTGAATAAATCAAATATAATAAGAACAAATTCAGGTTCATGAACTAGGAGAAAGATCAGTCTTCGCCTGTTCATAATTTTGCTTAGTCAGATCTGCAGATAAAAGATAATGGCATGTGACTCGCCTCTCTCTGATTTTCCTTGCTTGTGTCTATTTCCTTGCATGTGACTTGCCTCTCTCTGATTTTTCTTGCTTATGGCTTCTCACTCTTACATTCCTTCATGCACTCTGATCATCCAGGACTTTATAGTGGAGAATGCGGGCTAGGAGGTCTTGGGGGGTGTTGAGTAGGCTTGCCTATCAAAAACAGGGGATTGCAGATAAGTAAAGCTGACTGTTGAGCCTTTGAGAAGTTGCACTAGATGGGCTCTGAGAGACCTTCCAGCTGGAAGGCCAGTGGTATCCTTTTCCCCCTCCTGGGGATCGGCCAGCCAAGAGTGCCTAGTACCATCCTTTTGCTTCCAGCAGGCAATATTTAAGTCCCCCAGATAAAGGGGTAGAAAGATAAAACCCTCAGGGACTCTCACCCTATTTCCTCTGCACTTTGTCATGAATGGGCCCACAGCCTTGACACATATGCTGAGGGAGAAAGCTTCGTCAGTTGAATAGTGCTCCTGAGCCTTAAGAGGCATGGAAAGCAGTGAGGTTTGGGAATGGCAGAATCACCACAGAGCCTAACCAGCAAAGGTGCCCACCTATGAGGACTCTATGATGGGGCCAGATGCAGAGGTGCCCCAGAGGTAACAGAGATTTGGCTGTATATCCTGTATATCTCTCAATCCATTTAACCAGCTTCCTAAAGTCTGGGATCACTTTATAAAAGCTCTAGAAAAAAGTCCTTACACTTGCTGGTTTCAATTTGTCGATCTTTGGGAATCCTGGCTTATCAAAATCCAAAGTCATCCGAATAAGAAGCTACAGACAAACTGTGAATGCACCACTATTAACCCTGGGGCAGATTTAAAGAGAATAATGATGTCCACTTACCAAGGACTAACTTTACACAGTAATAGCCCTTTTCTGTTTAACCTTCTCCTTAACTTCTCAATGTAGGTGTTATTACTATTCCCACTTCAGGAAACTGACTCAGATATTGTAGAATAATTAAGTTCACGTAGGTAGTAAAAGGTGGAGACATGTAAACCCAAGCTCCTGCCTTTAACCACAAAGCAACATTTCCTCTGAATAGACTAAAAGGCTCAAAGCTTCTGACTAAAGAAAGAGTTTCTGGAACTTGGAACTAGCTCATCAATGTGGCTGAGTGCTATTTTATTCAGCTCCTTACTCACTGCCCTGCCATGCACTCTGACCTATACCCCATAGTTTAGAAATGCAATAGTCCTCATAGCTTCTCTTAGGGACATTAGGAAATATAGAGGCCAAACTTGGAAAGAAAGAAAGCTAAAAAGATTCATGGGTGTGATGGGGCTCAGTATCAAAGTGTGTGTGTGTGTGTGTGTGTGTGTGTGTGTGTGTGTGTGTGTGAGAGGGAGGGAGGGGGAGAGAGGGAGGGAGGGAGGGAGAGAGAGAGAGAGAGAGAGAGAGAGAGAGAGAGAGAGAGAGAGAGATGGGGCTCAGTATCAAAGTGAGCCTGTGTTATGGACTCACCTCTGTGAACATGAAGAAGAGAGCAAGACCTCTGTGCACTTCAGCAGCTTCACTCAGTGCTGCCCAGAATAGCCTTGGTCTCACTGTGCCCCATCATATTATACAGCAGCATCTCAGTTTCTGTCCAGCAGTCTGCCTAGCTGCTTTTCGACCTCCCAGCTCTTATCTTTCCTGACCTTTCCACCTTCACTGTGAATTAGCTCTCTGTGGCTAGTTCAGTTTGTACTTCCCCAGACCAAATCCCAGTTCCTCTCTCCTTTTCCATACCAGCTCCTTTGTATAACTGCTTGGTCTCTTCCCCTGGTCTTTGCAGCACCCATGGTGCCTACTCTCTTTCAAGTTATTCAGAGTAGGTGTGAAATGAGAACAACCAAGACCAGGTCTTCCACTTGACACCTCTCTAGAGCCAGTTACCAGCTTGCCCCTGCGATGGGCCCTCAAATGGCAGTAGGCTCTAAGTCTTGTTCTGAATCCCAGCTCTGCCATTTGGCTAGTATTTCACTTTTTAGGACTCTGTTTTGTTATCTGTATAATGGGTACAGTAATCCCATCTTCAAAGAACTGAGAGTAGTCCATAAGATAACAGCCTAAAACAGTATGTGACAGCTACTGAAAATGTTCTAGCTATTATTAGTATTATCATTATCATGTGTCTTGTTCCTCACCACTCATGTGACATGGATCTTCCCTCATATTCATTCTCCCTCCCCAGCATTTATTTATTTATTTTTTTAAAATATATTATCTCAATAACCTTTACAAATAGGTGTTAGTACCCCAATTTATAAGTAAGGAAACATTATAGACAGGTTATATAACTTTCCCAAGGTCACACCATTTGGAAGAAAAGCAACTGGGATTAATTAGTTCCCTCTTTGATGCCTTCAGGAAACATTTATTGACTGCTTCTGATACCATGAACTTGGCTAAGGGCTGAGGAGACCACAATGATCAGATACAGGCTTGAAATGGTGGGGGGCACACAGTCAAATAAGGAGAGAGGCAGGTAAATGGATAATTATGGAATAGTAAGATAAAAAAATGAATTCAAATAGATAGTCAGGTAGCAGGACTCCAGACCTGTGGTTTTTGTCTGGTAACTCCATCACCACAGAACCAAATATAATGTAAGTTAGACTATGTCCTGATGTCTGACACCATGGGACACATTGGAGGAGAGAGAGAATAATTCTGACAGGGAAGAGAGGCAACAGTGAAGGAGACCAGTAGTTTGCCTTATTAGAGATAGGATTCCAAGGAAGGGACATAGGTAGAGATGGGAGGAAAGGCATCTAGGTGGTAGGACAACCATGAGCAAATGCAGAGGGCTGAAGGACAGAGGATTTGTGGTGGGGAGGAACACAGATGATAATGGTGGGACCAGGTCAGGAGGAGCCTACAGTGCCAGGCTGAGGAGTTTATTTTCAAGTGAAAAGGGAGCCATCTAAAAGGTAGGTCAAGACAGGAACTATTTTGGGTGGCAGCTGGGAGGAAAGAGGAACATTTCAGGCAGGAAGACTAAGAAAGTCTATCATTTTAATTCAGATTAGTTTCAGTTAGTATGAGAGATGGTGCTGATGGCATAAAAATCTCAGGACTTAGATATGAGAAGGGAAGTGAAGATAGAGTATGGTCGATCAGAGCTCTGCTACTTTGACTGGTCAAGCCAACCCTCAGTGGAAGAGTGCAATAAATCAATCAACTCAAACAGAAAATATTTCCTAGACTCAAACAGAAAATATTTTCTAGACTCAAAACAGGAAGAGCAAGACATGACTGTAGGTACTACTCTGTCAAAAGAAGGACTGTACCAATTAAAGTAGAACTGCCATTCCAGAAACAATTATACAGAATATAAACACAAGCACAGAGAGGCAGAAGTTAGCAATATCCAGAGAAAGGGGTTCCATGACTCCCCAAATTCAACTGCTCTATCAATGTAGTGGGTATATTTTCATAGTACTTTATGTCTTGATGCCATTAGCCTTTCAATTTATGCCACTGACTCTCCTTGCTCTGACTTGATACTCAGCTATCTCCTAATTGTAATTCTGCTTTGCATAAAGATCCTTCTACAGAGGAACAGAAACCAATGAGTGGCCAACACAAACATTCAACACAGTTGGCAAGAGAGTGTAGTGGTTAAGAGCATGGTTACTGAGTTTGAGACTTTCCAGCTGTGTGACCTTGGGCAAATACTTTCAAAGCTCTACAACTCAATTTCCTTATTTGTAAAATGGGAATGATAATAGTAGTACAGTATCTCAAAGGGTCATTACAAGGACTAAATGACATAATGCCTAGAACAGTGACCCCAACTAGTAAGTGCTCAATAAATCATAGATGTTATTACTACAGATCTCACTGAATACTAAAAACAGTGGCACCATGGTTATACAGCAGTCTCTCATGAGGATGGTAAGTGTGAGTCAGTCTTTAAGGATACCATTTCCTTTGGAACTAATGAGACTGAGTTTCTGGACATATAAACCTGAGACTCAGATCCTTTACCATAGTGAATTTGTTTACTTGCCTGTTTCCCACAAAATATTTGTAACTCCTTGAGAAGAGTGTGTGCCTCACTGTTTCATATCTCTTGTGCCTAGACTGGCACCTGGCACATTGTTATGTGCTCAATACACTTTTATGCAATTTACAGCTGATTCTGACATTGCCACTGATCTATTTTAGTGTTGATAGAAAAATAATGTGAGTCATGTATGTTTTAAATTTTCTAGGAGCCACATTTTAAAAAATAAAAAGGTTAGGAGAAATTATGAAAATACCTTTTATATTGGACTCCTATCTTACACCATGTATAAAAATTAACTTAAAATAGAACAAACACCTAAGTGTAAGAGCTAAAACTATAAAACACTTAGGGAGGAAACATAGGTATATCTTTTCATGAACTTGGATTAGGTAGTGGTTTCTTAGATATACTACTAAGACAATATATTGTGCTTTGGTGAAAAGCCTAAGCAATGAAAGAAAATATAGCAAGAATATAACAAAGTTAACAAATGAAAATCAGTTGTGCTTCTACACACTAATAATAAACTATCTGAAAAGGAAATTAGGAAAACAATCCCATTTACAACAGCATCCCACCCAGCCCCAACGGTGATACACTGGTCCCCCTCAGCCCCGGAGTGTGCACCACCATTATCTGCCTATGTCCTGCACCCCATCTTCATTCCAAATCCAGGTCCCTTCTTACACACTGCAACTTCTGTGTTCTCCAGTGAGACAGGTGGAACTCTGGATCACCTGCACATCACATGAAGGCCCTCTCACTGCTTGACCATGCCACACCACTATCCTGCTTTTCTGAGGGCTCCCCAGTGAGATGGGCTCCTCTCAAAGCTCCAAACTGGAAGTGAGGCACAAGCCCTTTCTGCCTTTGGCTTTTCCTTTGAAAACCAGGGCCTCCATTATTTCCACATTCCCTCTTCCAAGAATTTCAAGCAGTGGCTCAACTGCTCAGCTGTAGTCATACCTGTTTCAAACCTCTCAGCTCTTGCTGTTGCTCGTGCTTTTATGTATTATTTTAGTTGCAAGAGAATTCCAACTCTGGTGTCATGTTCTGCATTTTCTCTATAAGTCTCTGAGCTGTGCTTTTGAGGCCACCTCTAAACTAGAACAAATAAATGGAATTCAACATGTATGGTCATCACTTTGGACTTCCTCTCAGTGAGTTTAGGCTGTAATATCCTTAGCTGGCCATGAGCTGGCAACTGTGTTATTTGTTGGCATGTGGGATAGAAGAATAGGCTGAATTTATACTAGCTACTGAAGACATAATTTGGAAGAAACATTTTGACAAATTACCAACACTCACTTGTTTGGCTATGATTTACCTTTTAAGTCTAAAAGAGGTGTGCTGAAAAATATTGCTGGCTATATTACCAGTCTCCCATTTTAGTTGTTTGGCAATCAGTCACTCTCATTTAATTCCCTAACAACCTACAGAGTATTAGAACCTCTAGGGTCAGAGAGGTGAAGGGACTCTTCTAAGGCCACCATAGCAAGTGTTAGGCTTCCTGGCTGCAGACTTGTCACTAAGTATAATATGCTGAGCAAAAACAGTCTGAAAATGACCCTGCAGCTCACTCTGCCTGCTTGGACAATAAGCTAGCAGGGACCAGAGAAGACCTCCCAGCAGAAGGGCTGCACCTAAGCTCAGCTTTCCATGGGACTGATAGCGTCCTGCCCCCTGCAGGACTGCAGCATCCTTTGCACCTCAAGGTACCCAGGTACTAGGCTGTTGGCTTTCCCAGAAATTCCTATAAACAGCTGGGTCTCAAATCCAGACTTCCTGGAACAAGCAGCTTGAGTATTCCCCCACTGACAAGGCAGCCTTTTATACTTGCTTTATAGATAAAAGGGTAGAAGGGGAATATTGTTCCTCTACTAGAATATAAACCCATACTATATTTTGCAGAGCACCCTCACCTATCTTTCTGCGGAACTATGGATGGCAGAGAACTCATGTCTTCTCTAAGTGATCTGCTTTAAAGGTGTTCCTTTTCCCCAATAAAGCCTATCCCTTAACCCAAACTGGGAGAAGTTGTAGAATTCATTCCAAAACCGATGCAAAACAGCTACTTCTTTTATGTAGGTGGAAGGATGTAAGTACTATTCAACTGAATCTGTGTAGAGGTTCAGACATATCAAAAACAAACTACAAAGTAAAGTTCTGCCAAGGCCAAGTTAAAAAAGCAGGGCTTGTTACCACGGGACAGTTCTGATCCCTGTTCCTCAGGTCACATTAGCCAGA
This sequence comes from Eidolon dupreanum, assembly GCA_028627145.1. Taxonomy (NCBI): domain Eukaryota; kingdom Metazoa; phylum Chordata; class Mammalia; order Chiroptera; family Pteropodidae; genus Eidolon; species Eidolon dupreanum. The sequence continues at coordinate 29,918,265 of CM053511.1, read as the reverse complement.
AGCTAGAAATAGGATCAAGGTCAACCGTCACCCCAAAATGTTTCTCTTGCTCCGGCCTTGCTTGCACTATGGGAATGTCAGTTCTCTAATGTCCTTCAGTTTGTGTGGGAGGCCTAAGAGGATGACTTATGTGTGATTGGGAATGAATCCTCTCTCTCCTGCCTTGACGTGCTGAGGCTGCAAGTTTCTCCTGAACATTCCACCGAAACAGGTGTCAAAGACCTGGATGCTTGCCACAGGCTGATTTCCATTTCCACATCAACTATAGTCCAGAAGTATGCTGGGTTCAGCCCCCTCGCCCCCTACTCCCCTCCCACCAGAGGGGACCCAAATGAGGAATACCCTCATCACCCTCTAAATTCCCATGTCTCCCTTCCCTAGAAACTTCACCAAAACCTTACTGTGTGCTTTTTACTGCAACCTCCTCGAGTCATGGGTACAGGTCGTGGAGTCAGGGCTGGGGCCAGCTGAGGGACAAACAAGGACTGTGCTAAGGTGTACCCACTCCTATTACTAACTGAATGTCCTTGAACAATCTTGTGACTTTCTTTTTCCTTGGGATGAATTCCCACTTCCCTGAGGTTTTTTGGTCCTTCATACACACAGACCCATAATTATCTCCCCTCCTATTTCTTCTCAGGCAAGACTGAATACTAGAGAGATCCCAGCTGAAGCTAACTGGATAGGACCCTAGTTTCCAATAACAAATGGATGCATACTTCCATTTATGTTGCTGTTCTTTCCACCGAAAAATGCAGTCTTATCTCTTTACTTCCTTGCACGTGAGCTTAGCCATGTGGTTTGCTTTGGCCAATGACACATTTGTAAATGTGACAGAAACAGAAGTTTGGAAAGAGTTTGTGCATTGGGGTCTGCTCTCTTTTGCATTATTTGGAACCCAGTGGCTAGTGAAAGCCTGGGGTAACTTGCTAGATGCTGCAGAAACATGATGTAGTTACCTCTGTGCCATAGCCAACCACCAGATACATAAGTGAGGCCATCCATGTTCAATCAGCTTCTGGCTGAACTGCCAGCTGACTGTAGCCACATGAGTGACCCCAAGAGGGAGCAGCAGAACTGCCACCTACCTGAGCTTAGTTCAAACTGTCAATACAGTGAGCTACACAGTGGTTGTTTTTTTCTAAGTCACTAAGTTTTGGGGCTCTTTGTTATGCAGCAAAAAATAACTGATACACTATTCAAAAGGTGGAAGAGGGAATGTACAGTCGATGAAGTATCCATAACTGATGGATGAGATCTTCAGACACTAAAATTCTATGATTTGATGAGAAGATCCCAATGTCTACAGCAAGTGCAATACATATAATCTAAATTTCTAATTTAAGACCCTATCTTCTCTTCCCTCCTGTTTTATATTGTAAATCTCAGAGATAAACAATGTGTGAACATAAAGAACTATGACTGGATCATCACCATACCAATGTCATTACTTCCTGGCCATACTTTGTCCTGTTGCTGCCAACAGGACAACAACAGGACATTGTGTACTTGAATTGTGTACTGTTCATAAATGTTTATTTCACATGATTCACATCCCAACCTTGGATAAAAGTTATATGAAAACAAGAATTGAGACTTACATATAAATTTTTTAAATAAAAAGTTACTGAAATCTCTTGCACAGTCACATATGGCTGTAAAAGAATGCAGCTGCTATAACACTAAAGGAAATTATCTTTAGGCTTCCATCCAGTACAATGCAATTTTCAGCAACTATGACAGAGGATTTGAAAATAAGAGGTAATAATGGAAATGTTGACAAACTCTTAACTCCCACTGCTGAATAAATAGCAGAGGAAGACCAGAATAATGACACAGTGTGAATTCCCAGTGTTTTACCTCCTGATGGCAGCAAGTGACTGAGCAGGCCTTCGTAATGACATTATAATTAAATTACAAACTGTTTACTTAAATAATTTCTGAAAGGAAAACAAAAGCACTGTTTTAATTTTGGAGGAGTCCATTTCACTTAAGTTTTTGCTTCCCATATACAAGACAGAGATGTCCCAGATGGGACACCACCCTGTCCTGGTTTAAAGACCTGGAGTCCACCTTTGGTCACATGGAGGGAGATGCATGAGAGAGACAGATGCATTTTTATAAACAGCATGTTGCACTGAGGACTGTGATCCTGGGGTTCTGAGAACACGTCCTCTTTCAACTCACTGTTCTGTGCTTTCCCCTTCCCTGGCTTTGACACAGTTTTCCCTTTGAAGTACTTGAATATCAGGAAAGAGTAAGGACTGTTCTCATCTCCATTTATGTTGCCCCCTGCCTCCTCTACTTGCGATCCCCAGATGGCCTCAGAGTCTCTCCCTCCAGATATCCAGAGCTGACCCAGCAGGAAGGGCTGATTGATTTAAAGGTGCTGCTGCCCTTATTCATTACAGTGTCTTCTCTTTTTATCTTGCCTTTTTTAGCCTGAAAGAAAGAGGAGTCTTGATTTTTCTCATTAGTCTGCTCCAGCCTATCTAACTTCTGAAATTACTCGTGATGTACCATTTATTATTTGTTTAATGCTAGCATCTCATTTTATGGGTAACAGGATAAGAATTCAGTGTAGAAAACTTCTGATGAACAATCATTCAGACAAATAAAAATGAAGACAAAGAGAATAACTCTGATGAGCAAAACTACAGCAACAAAAAAAACAGCCTGCTACGCCAAGAATGTACATGAATCATGTTTTCCAAAGGTCTCATAACTTCTCTGTCTTATAATGACCTGGAACTCCCTCCTCATCAAGTCTCTCTTGGGCTTCTTAGTTGTCCAAGGCTGACTAACGTCTCACCTTAGAACGGTGGACACACAGAGCCTCAGACTTTCAGAGTAGAAGGGATCTTAGACTTCATTTTGGGTATCAGCTCCATCACTTCCCCTATTCTTATTTGGGAGTTGGAGAAACAAAGACGGAGAGTATTATGGGTTGAATTGTGTCCTCCAAAAAGATATGTCAAAGCCCTAACCCCTAGAACCTGTGAATGCAACCTTATTTAAAGAGTATTTTGCAGACGTAATCAAGTGTAAAATGAGGTCATTAAGGTAGCCCTAATTTTATAACTGCTACCCTCACTATAGGAGAAGAGATACTGGCACAGATACAGAAGGGGAGAAGACTAATGACAGAGGAAGAGGTTGAACTGCTGTGGCTACGAGCCAGGGATTGTCAAAGATTGCTAAGGATTGCTGGCCACCAGCAGCAACAAGGAAAAGGCAAGGAAGGATTCTCTCCTGCAGGTTTCGGAGGGAGCACGGCACTGCTGACATCTTGATTTTGACTTCTGGCCTCCAGAACTGACAGAGTACATTTCTGTTGTTTTAAGCTAAACAACTTGTTATAGCAGACCTAGGAAATGAATACAGAGAGTTTAGGCAGACTGCCCACAATCTCATGGCTGGTGTCTACAGAGGACCCATCAGAAAGAAACCCTTGTTGAGTCTCACTGCAAAGTTTCGTCCATTGTCTAGAGTTTATTCCTCTGAGGTGTCACAACTCAGTTTTGTGCATGTGTTTTCTCACATCTTTTATTTTTGTAAAAAAATAATAAATGGAGACACTTTAAAATGGAACTGGAGCTTCCATGCTAGAAGAACTGCCTTGCTGTAAACCTTTACAATGTTATAACAGGGCAAAATTACCTTTGGACTGGGTGTAAGCAACCTTGTGCCCCAAAGAACTGTTTGCAAGGATAACAAGAAAGCAGTTATTATGACTACCATACTGACGTCTACCAGACTGAAAATTAAGAACATTCTTTAGAATAAATATTGCTATGCTATCTACACCAATTAAAATGTCTTCCTTAGACTGATGTAATTGTTCCCCTTCTCTTTCTCATAAATACCCATTGCCTTTGTCTCCTAATCAAAACATTATTTGAGCTTTGACCTGAATCAGTGCTTCCGGAACAGCTATTCTTTGATCTCGAATAAATGCTGTTGCCTCTCACTTTGAGAGGCTTTTTATTTTTAGGTTAACGTTTTCATTCCAGATTTCTATAAGAAATTCCCTCGAATAGACATTCTTTGTCTCCCATCCCCCTTTTATTTTGAAAAATTTTAAATCTGCAGGTAAGTTGAAATAATACAATGAACATACATATTACCTTCACCTAGATTCCGCAATTGACATTTTGCCATGTTTGATTGTCTCTTTCCATGTGTGTTTACTTTTGTCTTGAACCATTTGAAAGTTGCAGCCTTCATTACATTTTGCACCTAAAAATTTTAGCATGTATCCCCTAAGAACAAAGATATTCTCTTTTACAACAATCAGATTCAAGGAACTTAATACCAATATAAAAGGATTATCTAATAAAAAGACTACATTAAAATTTCTCCAATTTTTCCTCAAATATTCTATGATATTTTTGTGTTGTTTTTTTTTTTTTTTGTCTTTCACAGCATTAGTATTTTTGCAGAGTCCAAGCCAACTGCCTTACAGAATGCCCTGCAATCTGGATTTGTCTGCTTTTTTTCTCATGGTTAGATTCTGGTTAAACATTCTTTGGTAAGAATATTATCCAAGTGTTGTTGTGTACTTCCCATTGTATCTCATCAGGGAGAATATAACGTCAGTCAATAATCACCATCAAGGATAATGTTAGATTCACTGGTGACGGTGGTATCTGTCAGATATTCCCACTGTATAGGTACCATTTTTCCTGTTGTAATTAATAAATAATCTACGTGGGATATTTCAGAGAAGACTTGCTCTTAACTACTGAATACAGTGCATCCAGAGTTAAAAATAAATGTTGACTTTGTATTAGATATCACTCCATAGCTGAAATGCAACACCTAATGTGCCCTACTTAATCTACTGAATGTTTTTTACAAGAGTTGTTGGAAGGCGGGGGTTGGGAGGTTAAGGTTAAAACTAACCCTCCTCTTTTACAAACCTCCAGCCAACAGAAATCTGAAGGTCATTCTCAAGGCTTTACTAACATATGTAATATTATTCAAGTTTTGCTTAGCCAATCTTTTGACCCATTAAAATAAAATGTACATTGAGACTTAAGAAGGCATACCAAAAAAAAAAGTTAAATATACCAAAGAGTATAACCCTATGTAGGTAACCCCAATGCTTAAAGAACAAAATTACATTAGGTAAATCAAAGGTTTGCTCTCAGCAAGTCAGTATCATAGATAGATCAAGTATCATGGATAACATGTAGCTTGTACTATTAAACTGTCAGGGTGGCATTTTCCTTATTGGCTACCATGAAGGACATAAATTTGAGAACACAGGACAAAAATAGATCTTCAAAGTCATCTCAATCATTTTTGAGGTCAAAAATACTCACAGCTTTAATTGGAAGTTACTAATTTTGATTAGTATAATGACAAGAAAACATACCCCTAACTCTCTGAGTGAATATTAAGCATGGTGAATACTGTGCATAAACCACCAAGCCCACACTCAGCGTATTCCTGTGCCATGAGAGGGGCGGCTCAGCTGTGAGTTCCTGTAGGGTGTTTTCTGTATTGTTTTCTCCACTGACTTTAAGTTCCATGAAAACAAGGACTTGGTTCTACTTGATCACCAGTGTCCAGAACAGTGTCTGGCACACAGTGGGTGTCCAATAATTACTGGTTGAATAAATTAATGACTCAAAATAGGGTTCTTCAAGGTTAGGTCAATTTAATACTTCAAGCAAGAGATATAACCCTGTGATCCCTCTACTCTCTTTTTATTTAATTACATAATTTGTTGCTTGGGAGCATGTGAGTAAAGAGGCCTTCTTAGCTTCTCAGTCGCAACCTCCAACAGCTTAGCTAGTCATTTCAGGAGAGACAGGCTTCAAGGCACACTTCTGTGTGCCAGATCAGGCCATGATTCCACTCCTCAAGGCCACGTATCTTTTCCTCTTATTTTTTTGTAAAGCAGGAACCAGGAAGGATGTATAATATTCTACTGTCCCATCCACAGTATGTTATCTCCTTCTGATATTTTCCATTGCTGAGTTCCTAAAGGTCATAGGGAAAAGATCTGTGTATTGTTAACAGAATATATAATTTGCTTAACATTTTTTCTCTACAATATTTTGTCTAGAAATATTTTGATATAAAATTTTGGATAATTTGCTTAAATATATGACAGTTAACCAAAATAAATGCTCTGCCCTATAAATATTAGAAGGTTTTTTGTTGTTGTTGCTGTTCATGTGCAGATGCTTTAGTTACAGGGAAGCTGAAATAATCAACTAGTATGTATGTTCTCTTGAATCAGGACCCTCTAGACTCAAAGATGGTAGACAGCACACAGTAGAGGAGAGATGGGGCAGGAGAGAGGCTCTCCTCCTAGAAGAAAATAGCAATAATAAAAATTAAAATATAAGAATAGCACTTTGTCCTTGTTGCATTGCTTATTACTTTTGTTTGCAACAGTCCTATGGAGTAACAACTATTATTCTCATTGTAGAGAAGAGGAAACTGAGACAGCAAGTTTGTGACTTGATGGCAAGGTGTCAAGCAAGGATTTGAACAGAGCATATATGACCTTGGAGCCCTCTTACTTTACCATTCACAGGGATAGTTTCCAAGTACACAGTAGATTGAGAGCCTGTTATTTAAAAGCACTGTCTGGCAAGTTTTCAAGGAAATCTTTGATCATTTCTTAAAGTACTTATGCTGGGAGAAACTGAGGGGAGATAACTTCTGTAAGATCTCTGCCCCAGAGTTCAAATAGGGAATTCCTATACTGTTGTTAAACATCTTTTGCTATCATTCACTTCTTATATCATCTCTGTCATTCTCCTTGAATACCTCTTTAGAGGTGAAACATCCCTAAATTTATGGATATAGTTCAATTCCTGAGAGGCATCTATTTGCTACTGTAGGTGAGATGAACAAGGGACACTGGGCACAGCCAGCCTTCAGCGTGGACTTATTAAATATTACCACTGACCCGCTTAGACTCACAGATCCAATGGTTCACTGTTTCTTTCATCCCCTTGAGAAAAATTAACGGGGGGGCAGGGGGGGAGAATACCTCTCCTCCCCTTTATTTTTTAACCTAAGGCTTAGAAAGAAGTAAGAGGTTGACATTCATCAAGCTTAATTTTATCTAAATTTTCTAAGATTTTATTGGGGGCAGGGCAGTTCTTTCTGGCAGCAGCAGCTCTCCAAAGCTACAGTTCAAATTCTGTCCCACTGAGGGCACAGGTTTTCTCTTAGATCCACCTTCCCCCACACTTCCCCAGACACATATAAAAATATTCAAAACCAGTTTAAAAAAGCAAGCATCTATTTTTTCTTTCTCGCAAATTAATTTCCCCTTAAAGTAGATGTGATTAAACTGCTGACAGGCAAATAACAGGAACTCCTTCATACAGGAGCATCTCTCTTCCCACTCCAGCTTAAACACAACCATCTAAATAAGGGCGCCTAACCTTTGGGATTTCAAGGACCCACAAATGAATGAAAATGCAGACTGACTGGAGGTTGACAAGTTTTACCTTGCAATTAAAAAAAAACAAATATTAATACACATTATCATTATGACTTCTTAAGGGACAATGTAACAGAAAAAAATGTAAGTACATAATTTCAGACTAAAGAATTTTTTTTAATTGTAAAGGTAGTTTCTGGAATTCAGTTTATTCACAGAAAAAAAACCCATCTGGTTCTTTTTCCCTCACTCTGCCACAAGTCAGTGAAAATGCTATTAGAGACTACCACTGGTCCTGGGGCTTACATCTGGAGACCACTGATCTGAGAAAAGTCTTTCCTAATATCTCCGTATCTTCTGTATCCACCATGAGGCAGAAATAATCCCCTTCTCCTTTCTACTCAAGCATTTTGTGAATACTTCCGTTATAGCACTTGGTTTCATTATTATTCCTGTTAATGTTTATCTAGCAGTTAGCCAACAAGTTCTTAAAGGCATAAAGATTTTAACCCTTTTATCCATCCACAGAACATAGAGCAAAGCCTAGAAACACAGCAAATGTTCTAAGCGTACTTATCAAATTAATTTGTACATGAGTCAAATGCAAAGAGAAAGTTCTATCCTTAGGTAAAACTGATGATCGTATTTGTAAACTGGCATACCACTTAGACAGTGGACTGTGGAGGGAGGTCCCAGACATATAAAGTTATAAAAACATTCTGAGACAGGACATGACTTGTGAAACTCTTAATGTTTTAGCAGGAAATGAAACTGAGATGGGACATCACTTGTAAATTCTTCATCTTTTAGCAGGAAATGAAATGGGACATCTCTTGCAAAGTTAATCTTTTTAGTAAACCTAGTTAAGTTTTCTTCTCTCCTTTCTTAGGAAAAAGGCTCTCTCCCTCAAATCTTGAGAATTGTCCTAGTGACTCAGATCTTCTGGCTACTGATAAGGGTCATCAGCCCATTGTTAAGCAGAAACGATGTTAAGCCAGGCAGGGCCCTTAGAGTGGGGGGGGGGGGTGCAGAGTGCAGACTTTAAGCCAAAGGTCTTTCTTTTTACTCTTTAAGAAACATATTAACCAAGCCTGTTTCCCTTTACTCACTTAATAGGCAAATCAATAATAGAAATTATAGATGTATGATTTAAATAACGAGTTTCCTTGTCTAGGGACTGAGGTGGCACTTTAGCAGGAAACCTAAGACCCCAACATGAATGAGGCAGAAAGGGAACGAGCTCCATGAAGTCCCTGTAGGCAGGGACTATGGCCATTCTTGGCAGGAAGCAGATATGGAAGAAGAGACCTCCCGTCCTTCAACATCCATACTAATAATAAGGGGATTCATGGCTCTTAGAAAAGAGGTAGGCAGGAAAGTTCGGGGGTTTCGAGTCTGCCTGCAAAGACACTGAGGTCATCCTATCTTAGAAGGGGTCCACCCTAATCAGCCCACATTTAAGCAAGCCAGAAAGCATTTTTTAAACTCACAAAGAAACCAGAAGGCAGAGATTTAGGTACCATTTTAAGCCTGTCACTCACACCTGCGCAATGAAGACAACGATCTTCAACTAACCTGAGACTCATTATACCATCATTATAATATGATGCATATGCTCGGAAGTTCATTAATATCATTATAACAGACTGAATTCTGGGAACAAACATGCGCAGAAAGCAAAATGATAAATCACTGAGTCCTGTCAATCTTAGTTGTCAATCAAGCCCACTCTTCTAAGAAAAGTAACCACCCACACAGCAAATAGGGATAAAAACCCCTGAGGATTTGTTACCAGACCTTTTGAGTCACACTTCTCTCTCTCAGGTCCACTTCCACTTCTGGAAGTGTACTTTCCCTTCTAATAAAACTTTTCTGCTGTACTCTGGTGTCTTGCTCAATTCTTTGTTCAAGACATTAAGAACCTAGACAACGTGCTGGGAGAGGACCCCACTCTTCAGTAACAATTCTAATACCACTGGCACACAGCAATGACTTGCAAATCTAAACTGAAGTTGAAATAACTAGTCAGCACCATTGTTGTCAAAAATAACCTCGGCTTAGAAACTTTTTTGCTGAATTGTGTTTAAACATTAACAATGACATCAATTTATACATACTTCAAATGAAAATGAGATTTCCGGATGCAGAAAAGAGTGAGAATCATCAAAAGGTAGGGTAACAGCCAGCAAGAAATGAGATCCTCTGTGTTCCTTTATCCAGGTGGTTTATTGGTAAGTCATGGATCTGTGATCTGACGACTGAACACTGAGCCAGCAGTTCCCTGAATCCAGGAAAACAACATGTCCTAATTCATTTCCCTGACAAAATTTGGCGATAGTTCAGCTATGTGGTAAAATATGTTCTGTAAAAATATCTTTATGGATTTTCTCATTACACTGACAAATGAGGGGTGAAATCATCTTATGAGAACCAGAATCACAAACAACTTTTATCCTTTATACACATATATTGTTAAGGGTGGAAAATTTTCAAGTGAGCCAACTTCTGCTTCTGTAATCTGCTTCCTTGTTTGATGGTAACCAGAGTGGTAATCCGCTCAAAGATATGCTAAGGGCCAACTTCTTCTGTAACCTGCTTGCTTGTCCTAGGCTTTACAAACTGCCTCTTTTGGGAGCTTGGGACTGATCTCCTCTAACCCTGCGTGGTAGAGAGTCAGTTGCCGGCCGGCTAATAAAGGCTCACAATTCATCTCAATTGGCTCTGTGGGTCTTAGATTCAATCGAACCACAACATTTGGAGGCCCCAGCGAGATTTCTCCAGAGGGGGAGATCTCCTAAGACCCACGATCCTGGCCACCTTGGGCGAGAACCTGCCCCGTCCAGGGGATGGCCACTGAGAGACGTTCCTCAGCCCTGGACACCAGGCAGACTCGCCCAGGACGGCAGGTGGACAAAAGGTTCAATTCTATAACAATTGGGCACGAGCCATCTGGAGCAGCTTCACCGGTGAGTCAGACTGCACTACAGGTACTCAGGTTTTTGGGTATCTGTCTGGTGGTGGGCTCTGTGAAGAACTAGTGGAAGGCTGGACACAGCAATACTTCCCTAGTTCAGTCAAGGTCTGAGATGTCAGACTCAACTTCTGGTTTGGGTACGCTAGCGTTTTGTGCTACCTGTAGTTTGTCTTGTTTGTCTATATTATGTCTGTCTGTCTGGACTGGTCGAATGTACTGTTACCTTCCTATTGCCTTAGTCTTCCTAAGTTTACTTACTTTGATTCTTTCCTTAGGTCTGGCCTCCGTGGCCCTGTCCAACTAGACTCTGGGTCAGAGGCTGATCCTGGTCCTGGCTTATTTTTTGGCTTTTGTGGGGATTTTCTCTTTTCTTGCCTGTTTTTACTAACATGGGTCAGGCTTCTTTTAAAACAGTACAGAAAGGTTTAAATTAGAATTTGTGGGCAGTGGGAATGCACTGAAGATTCTGATGGCAGTGACTTCCATTTAATGTGCGCTTTCGGTGTCCCTAGCAGTGTGCTAGGTGCTTTGCATTGCTGCGGCATTTAGCTTTTGACAACGTTCTTTCATTCAGTGGTTCAGCACCTGTCATGTGCCCGATGCATAGTGGTAGGGTGCTACCTGTTTTTTATTCTTGTTTTGCAGATGAGGAAACTGAGGTAGAGGAAGTTTAAGTAATTTACCCAATGATGGAAGTGAGTTTGTTTTTGATATTGAAAATACAAGAGTTGAAGAAGCTAATATGGGCCTGTTGAGCTAATCCTTCTTTATATTTTAGATTAGAGCAGGGAAGTGCAGTAGGAAAATGGTTATGTAAATAGGGATTAAAAGCGAAGATGTCATTGAAAACTAGTGAAGGGATGAATGTACATTTGTACTGGAGATTTAGGTCTAAAGAGTGACAACATAAATTTGATTAAAGGTTCACAAAGTATCTATAAAGCAGAATTCTAAATAATAAAGTCTCTTTTCTAACTAGTTCTTCAGTTTAGGCTAGAATTTATTTTTTATAGGAAAATAAATTTGTAAAAGAGCTCTGCTTTAATTGGTTTAGAAAGAAATAAGAAGTCTTCCTAAAATTGTCAGAAAATAGAAACTAATCCAAATGTTTTGTTTTTGTTTTGTTTATCAAGTCTACATGATCTGAGATAATCTTTGGTAATAAGGATAGTTTAATATTGTAAGTTAAGTAAAACTAGGTATGTCTTCAAGTTGTCAGACACACAATTAATTCTAGTATATGTAAATGAATTACTAGGAATAATACAAATGAAGGAAAAAATTCTGTATGCAAGGAAAATAAAATGTGTTTTGAGATATGAAGGATGTGTTTTTAAGAAAAAGGAGAGTAATTTTATCCTAAAATAATTTCAGGTTACTTAAAAGGCCTCTTTTGAGGCACAGAAGAGGAAAATAAAGGACAAAAACAGGTGAATATATGAAGTCGTAAAGGAAAAGAGAAAGAGAAAATCTTATTTTATATGGTCAAGTTGGCTAAAATTTATCATAAGGTTTTAAAATGAACTTTAATATCAACAGTGTACTTACACAAAACTGCAGTTTGGATTATTGGTCTGTTCCTAATAAGACACTGTAAAAGAGTTTTCTTTTCCTGTTGAGCAGTACACTTAGGAAACAAAGATTTTATATCTTATCAAAATAATTTGTTGTGCTTTATAGTCTTTATTATATAAGTATTATTTAATCAGGTGATCAAACCTTGTGACATTATGACAAATTTCCAACATAAAATCTAAATGGGATCTTTTGTTTTATCTCAAAATAACTGAGACTTCCCAGAGGGCACCTGGAAAATCTCGAAGGTATGGTTTTGTCACTTTGTAAAAGAGAAATGTTAAGCTAATTCAGTCTATTTGATATATTAAATTATATGGGAAGCAGTGTCAAGTAATAAATGATGCTTCACCTTTAGGTTACATTTTTTTGAATATATGTTACTAATACAAGTGTTTCAGATATTGTATAAAGTTCTTAAAAATTTGTCAATACTTTTGCTATCCATATGTCCTTATATAATGGTATCAGTCATAATTTCAGTTATTATAAATTGCTGTATGTCATGAATATCAAGAATAGACCTGACTATTCAGAAACAAAGGGCTTATAGAGAAGCAAAGGGCTTGGCTCTGATTTGGGCCATGACAGTAAAACTATTACAGTAATTAGATAGCTATGATTTGAGTTAACATGTGGTCTTGATATTGAAATTGGAATTTCGGATAACAGGAAAGATCTGTATAACTGGAAACATCAAAACCCTTCTTTCTCAGAGAAACCACAGGGACTAATCTCTCCTTTAGAGACTATTTTCTTGATCTATCAGCCTACCTGGGATGACTGTCAACAGCTTCTCCAGGTCCTTTTTGCCTCGGAGGAAGGAGAACGGATTCTCCGAGAGGCTGCCAAGACTGTGCATGACCCAAATGGGCAGCCCACCACTAATCCCACACACGTCCACCATGTCCTCCCGTACACCCGTCCACCTTGGGACCCCAACACTGAACAAGGTAAGGAGGCTCTCGATCGGTATCGCCAGCTTCTGCTCCAGGGCCTCTGGTCTGCCGCCAGAAAATCTACTAACCTTTCTAAGGTAAGTGAAGTCATCCAGGCCAAGGATGAATCGCCGGTGGCGTTTCTAGAACAACTCTTAGAGTCTTACTGGTTATACACCACTATTGACCCAGAGGACCCAAATAATAAAACCTTGCTTCTGTCAGTCGGCCTCAGATATTAGGAAAAAGAAGTAACAAAGGATAGGAAGGTTTAAGGACAAGAATTTGACTGAGTTAGCTGAGGTAGCCCTGCGCATCTTCAACAACTGGGATGAAGTTAATATCCCCTAGACTAAGAAAATGACTAAAGTCCTACTTACAACAATAAGCCCCACATTCAGTTCCTGAAAACTGCTGCTCTCAACCCAGCCACCCTGCTACGATCCCAAGCAGCCCATATACAACTGTCTTGAGATCCTAGAAAACGTCAGCTGCACCCTACCGGACCTGACAGACGACCCCTGGCCAAATCCAGAGGCCACTCTTTTCACAGATGGAAGCAGCTTCGTCACAGAAGGACTCAGGTACGCTGGGGCGGCTGTAGTGACTAATGAGACTGTTATTTGGGCACAGGCTCTGAGCCATGGAACCTCAGCACAACGGACTGAACTAGTAGCAGTGACTCAAGCTCTGCAGGGGGGTAAAAACAAGGCTGTTAACATCTACACGGACAGCAGGTATGCCTTTGCCATGGCGCACGTACATAGGGCGTTATGTAAGGAAAGGGGGCTACTGACCTCGGAAGGAAAAGAAATTAAGAATAAGGAGGAAATACTAGCCCTTCTTGAGGCAATTTGGCTGCCAAAGAAAGTGGCAATCATCCATTGCCCAGGGCACCAGAACTTGGGCTCTGAGGTAGCACAGGGCAACTCCTTCGCTGACCAGACAGCAGAGGAGGCTGCCCAAAAACCAGTGGGGCCAATTGACATCCTGCCGGTCCTATCACCTAGAGTGCTAACAGACACCCCTACCTACACTCCAGGTGAAGTTGAACTATGCAGCAAGCTGGGAGGAAAAGAGGAATCTGTTGAGTGGGTTAGGCTCCCGGATGGCCGCATTGTGGTACCTGAGGCCTTGAGCTGTGACCTCATAACCCAGGTTCACCAGAGCACTCACTTGGGAGGGACCAAGTTGATCGAACTGTTGAAAAGAGACTGTTACATTCCGGGGCTGCAACGAATGGCCAAGCAGGTATGCAGGTATCAGCCCGGTGCCATATCTGTGCACAAGTGAATCCAGGGCCCTCCAAGGAAATACAACAAGGGAAGAGACTTTGTGGACAGGCACCGGGGGAACATTGGGAATTGGATTCTGAGGTCAGCCCAGGAACCTTCGGATTCAAGTACTTGCTTATGTTCACTGACACTTTTTCAGGATGGACTAAAGCCTTCCCTACCAAGCAGGAGACCACTCAGGTAGCAGCAAAGAAATTCGTCTAGAAATAGTGCCTCGATTTGGCCTGCCCATAACACTGGGGTCCAACAACGGCCCGGTGTTCACTGCCCAGACCAGCCAATCTCTAGCAAAGGTATTAGGGATCAATTGGAAATTGCTTGCTTGTTCTAGGCTTTATAAACCGCCTCTTTTGGGAGCTCGGGACTGATCTCCTCTAACCCTGGGTGGTAGAAAGTCAGTCGCCGGCCAGCTAATAAAGGCTCACGATTCATCTCAATTGGCTCTGTGGGTCTTAGATTCGATCAAACCACAACAATATCTCCCATGAAGTAAAGAACAGAAAAAGTGAATTGAAATTATATTTTTTGCACTACCAAATTCAGGGAATGTAAATATATAGTTATGTTGGCTATTATTTTAATTTCTTAATAGCATCAAAAAGTTAATTAAATTATCCGAAAGTTAGAGTACCTTTAGTAGTGATTAAGTAGAGTTATGAAGCTACACAAAGTTTTTTTGAATGAAACTGGCAGCTTTGCTTATGTTCACTGACACTTTTTCAGGATGGACTAAAGCCTTCCCTACCAAGCAGGAGACCACGATTGTTGGTGCTCATTCACCCTATCTTCAAGATGAAAGAAACAGAAACAGCTCTGGGGACTGAACTTGAGCAAGTTTGAATTCAATGCTTTTGTAAAAGCATCAACATGCAAGCTCATCTACATTATTTACTCATTGTGGTCGGCAGCCTCCAAGATGGCCTCTAATGATCCCCCACCCCTGGCATTCATGCCCTGGTGGCATTCCCTTCCAAATTCACTAGGTTTAGTTTGTGTGACCAATAGGATAATACAGAAATGATTACACGATACTTCTGAGATTAAGCTTCTATCAGTGTCTCTCTCAGATCACATGCTTTGAGGAAAACCAGCTCCTGTGTTGTCAGAAAACCTATAGGATGCCCAGGAGGCAAGGAACTGAAATGTTCTGTCCACGGGACATAGGAATGTGCTGGAAGTAGAATCTTCAGCCCCAGGCAAGCCTTCTAATAACAGCAGCGAGACAGCTGACAGGTTGGCCGCGGCCTCATCAGACCTCACTGAGAACCACACCATTACGCTGCTTCTAGACTCCTGACTCTGAGAAACCAAGTGAGTAAATGTTTGTTGTTTTAAACTACTTATTTTGGAGGTGATTTGTTACTCAGCGATAGGCAACTAATATACCCATTGTGATCTTGCTAAATTAGAGAAAGTGAATCTCTGCTTCTTCATTTATAAGGTGGGGACTAATGTAAATAGAAACATATTTATACTTATTCTCCAGAATGAATTTATGACTACTTTTAGGAATGCATAAAATATAGGACAGCATAAATTAAAAGAGGAAGATAGAAAAACAAAGGTGGGATATAAAAAAGAAATGGGAGGAAGGCTAAAAATAATATATCACAGAACCCTGTAACTATGCCACAGTTCTGGCTCTGAAACTTTTGGTAATAACTCCAACCTCCCCCCATGCACAAACACAGACACAGTTATTTACTCAGTTAACAATTAAAAAAATAAAACCCAATTACTTAAGAGACATATGATTATCCTTAGTACTAACATGGATGAGAATCTCCTTGGGCTCTGCCCTAAAACAGATCCCGTGTAGAGTATAACTGAGGCCTTCACACCCATAGATACATGCGTGGTATCTCATACCACAGGCCCATAAATGGGCTCTCTCACAACAGTACCTGCTGTTACTACCACCATTTGGGGCACAGTATTACCAGTATTATAGCTCATCTCTAAAAATCGTTTGCCCTTTCCAGGCTAATACTGTTCGCTTTCTATCCTTACAAATATTAAGAACAGCCAATTTTCAGCCACGAACTTAATGGAAAGTTTTGGAAAACCCTAGATATTCCAAATATTTCCCCATACTCCTTCCATGACAATAAGAACCTCAGTGGACGTAAATGTCCACCCTCATGGTCACCCATGCACAAAACTTGGGGCCTCTTTAATACCCCTTCCTTTTTACCCTTTCTTACTTTCCTGGTCACCAAGTCCTGATGTTTTTAGTAATGTCTTTTCTGTCTGTTCCCTTCTTTATAATCCTGATGCCATTGCCCAGCTTAGACTTGAAACTCTTCACTCCCAGATTTAGGTAACAGTCCTGTCTTAGCCAGTTCAGGCTGCCATAACAAAATACGATAGCCTGAGTGGCTTAAACAAACTACCAACATTTATTTTTCTGTTCCAGAGACTGAAAAGTTGAAGAGCAAGATACTGGTCACTTCTGTTCCCTGGTGAGGGTGCTTTTTCCTGGCTTGCAGACAGCCCCCTTCTCTTATACGTTCTTGCATAAAGAGGGTAGGGCAACTTTCCTGTGTCTATTCTTATAACAGCAGTAGTCTTATCATGAGGGCTCTATTTTCAAGACTTCATCTAAACCTAATCACCTCCCAAAGGCCTTACCTCCCCATACCATCACACTGGGAATTAGGACTTCAACATAATGAATTTGAGGGGGCACACAATTCGGAAAGGTCCTCAGTCATTCCCAATCTAGCTTGATAGATATGACTGTCATACTTTTTCTCTCCTTTCATAATGACTTAGTCAAGTGTCAACATGGTCCAGACTACAGGAAATCAAGACTCAGCCTCTTGTTCCACCTCTAACTCCTGTTCTTCACCCAACACAGCTCCTCCACTTGGATTTGCTCCCTCTCTTCTCTGGGCCTTTCTATACTGTAAAACCGAGAATGCACAACCACCACCTCCGCTTTTCTGGATTCCAATTCCATAATTTAAACCTAGTTCAATTCCTAGCTCAGAGAATTGAGAGTCTCAAGAGACTCAAGAGGGACTCTAAATGTCAATTTGTTCAATCCTCAACCTCACCCATGCATCATCCCTTCATCCGTCCAACATTTACTGGGTACCTCCTAAACCAAATAAAATGAATAGGACAGGTTCATCTCAGAAAGAAGTCATGATTTGTACAGGGAGACTGGAATGTAAATGATTACAATATAAGTACAATGTTCAAGACATAAACAAAAGAGCCTTGGGAACACATTTTTTGATACTTGTTGTCTAGATTCTACTTGAACACCTCCAGTAACAGGAAACTCATTACCTAAAGGGGGAGCTTATTCCATTTTCAGAAATCTATAACCACATAAAATTATCATATTAAGATTAAATCTCACTTCTATACATCTATTCTAGCATTTTCAAATTCCAGAGTTTTCAAAGATAAATCTAGCTTTCTTTTCATATGACTGTCATTTAATTATTTGAAGACTACACCATGACTATCACTAAGCTTCTCATATGTTCTGATTCTAGGCCCTTCACCTCTGGTTCCACTAAAGCTTTGTTATACCCTTCAAAGTTTGGTGGGAACTCCCCAAGGCAGAATGCAGAAAGGCTATCCACCTCCTTTTGCAATCTAAGATCACATTTACCTTTTGTGGAAAGAAGGGGACACCTTTATTACAGTACTTCTTATAGACAATCATAATTTCCAGTGATTTTTTTTTTCTATCACACACCTTATTAATCTGTCCTCCAAAAGCCTGAAGCACAAACTTGAATGGCTCATACTGGGGCTTGTTGCATACTGTCTTGCATTGTCTGTTAATTTTTTATTTTTTATATCTAAGCTTCTATCCATAAGTTTTCTTTGGAGTAAAGATACTTTTATTTGTTTTCATATTATTCATATTTGCCCTAAATAAGTATATGAATGAATGAACAGTGTTAAGGCAGAAAAGCACTGTGGTATGCAGAATGCCCCTCTCTAAAAGATGTTCACACCCTAATCCCCAGAACCTGTGAATACACTATGTTAACAGGTGGAATTAGGGTTGCTAATCAGCTGACTTCAAAATAAAGAGGTTATCCTGGATTATTACAACCAACCTAATGCAATCACAGGGTTCTTTAGAAAGGAAAGCAGAAGAGATCAGAGTCAGAGAGTGATCTGCTAATGCTACATTGCAAGGTTTGAATATGGAGAAAAGGAGCCATGAGCAAGGAAAGCGGGCAGCTTCTAATGCTGGTTAAGGAGAAAAAACATTCTCCCCTAAAGCCTCCAGAACAAGATGAAGCTCTGCCAACACCCTGATTTTAGCCTACGGAGGGAGACCCGTGTCTGACTTCTGACCTCCGAACTGTAGGTTATGTGTGTCGTTTGACGCCACTAAATTTGTGGAATTGGTACAGCAGCCATTTAGGGGACTCATTTAGGTGCTACCACTTGGTGCTATTTGCCAGCCATCATTTGGCATTTTCATTTAATTATCATTAATCCTTATAACACATCTTTGATTTTGAAAAAGTTGAAGCTATTGGGTAAATCTGGAAAGATTATCCAGCTAGTAAGAAGCAGAGCTACGATATGAACTCAGGTCTCTCTGACTCCAATTCATATTCATTTCACAAAACCATGATGCCTTAAGTAGGGATAAAATCACAACCTGGATATTGTGCCTGAGTAATACTCTAAATAGTCTGATTAGACTTCCAGAGCTTATTGTTCCTAACAGAAACTAGATACATAACTCAGTAGCTATTATTAACATTTCTTTTTAATTTCTATCTTCTTTCTCTCCTTGAACTTTTCTCTCTTCCGTTGAGACTGCTTAAAAATAAAACATTCTAAAATAAACATAATTCTTAGCTTTAAACAGATTGTTTTGTATCATACAACCAAGTATGGTTTATTACTAGCATGTGAATTGACTACATCAGGTATTTATCTACAGATATTTATAAGATCTGGTTTCTAAGGAAAATAAGCTTTTATAGCCAACAACTAGTTTTTCTGAAAAAAACATAACCAAACCCTGCAGGACTCTGCCAAAAGTGGTCAGTCAGTGGTGATACACTGAGCTGTGCAAAATTTATTGCTGGTCACAGACACAATAAGCCTGGGTGGAAATTCTGCAATTACAAGAATATAGTTTGCCCTCAAATCCATCATGTAAATGTGAAACTTTCTTTCTATAGTTCCTTTAATTATCACAAAGCACTCAGCTGTTGCAATATGCCTCCTTTTTCATTTGAAATGAGTTCATTATTGATCATTATGTGTAGAAGTCACTATAACATAGTGCCTTAGGGCAAATGATTCTTCTACTTCCTACTTATGTGATTCTGGGGCAACTCACCCTGAGACTGTTTCCTCTCCTGTGAAATGGATATAAGAATAATACCTACCTCATGAATATTATGAGGATATACTAAGGCACAACCTGTTAGTCCTCACTGTATGCCAAGGCATGGGTTTATATCAGTGCACTAAAGAGACATGATTCCTGTCCTTGAGTAGTTCAAGTGTACAGGTAAGCAAAGAATGTTAGTTTTTTAAGAAGTGGTTTTTTTTGAGTTCACAGCATAGGGGGCCCTGCTGAAGTCTCCTGATTGGCACCTGCTTCAGAGGCACCCATGACCTGGCACTTATTGTAAAAAGTGCTCTAGACCCACCCCAATAACTCAGTTTCCCTGAAGGCTTTCTTTCACCTTTTACCCTCCGCATTTGGGGGAGTCTATCTACAGAATTACACTGAAAATTAACCTTACCAGACTACCCAATGGCTAGAAAATACCACCCCCCATGCATGTCATCCTTAGCATTTGATGATGCACCCCACTAGCAAGTAAATAAAGCTTATTTTTCCCCCTTGAACAAAAGTATCTTATGAATTCTGAGAACATATTACTTTAAAAATGTTAAATGAGACAAATGTGAAAGCACTAAAGCAGCCTCTGGCCCACTAGAGATAAGCTAGAATACCTATTGTTTCTTTCTTAGTGATTTGCCATTCTCAGTGCACAGCTTCAAGTACCTTAAGTTTCAAAAAAGCAACAATCATCACTGGGATGGTAATAAAACAGGTACCTATCACTTAAGTACTTTATAATTACTTGCTGATGTCCTATCCAAGACCTGTTGAGAAGTAGAAGCTAAGAGGAGTGTGGTAGGCCAACCTCACTTACCTCCAATTGCTAATTTTTGCAAAGGCCACAATGAAGTCACTAACCATCAGGCAGACAGCATCTCAAATCCACATGCAGGTCTATTTTAAGCTTTCTGGCTGGTACCACTAACATTGCTGGACCATCTCCATGTTGTCACAGCTAACCTCCAATATCCCCAAGGGTTTTATCACCCACCCACAAAAACAGCAGGCAAAACTGGTTAAGCACTTGCTCATTTCCAAGTTTATTCTAGGGCAAGAAAATGACTCAGTGCTAACGGTCTCATTCAGGAACTGTCTTTGCATTTTAACACAGAAAGCACGTATGTAGACAAAATAGGTATTTTTGCACAGCGTTTCCTTTGAACCGTACTATTTTTTAAGCCCCTTTCTCTCTCCTTGCCTACTCTTCTCTACAACAATCCTGGGTTTTTTCAGTGCTACTTTTCTGCACCTTTGAATGCTGAAGTGTGAACAGGTATTCTGGAGACTAAAATAGTCTGTGGGGACAGAGCAGCAAACCCAAGGTCTTGCTGTAGCCCTGGCCAGAGGGCCATGTGATGACAAACAGTCCTTTTGAAGCAAGCCTAAGTGAAACGGAGCTCCAACTAAAGAGAGGAAGCCAGGCCAGAGGAAGACATGGTTGAGATGTTAAAGAATCACACATCCTTCGTCCCCTAGTGGTACAAGCGGTTATATTGTCTGCAGGACTGGGACTTTATTTATAATATACATTTTATGGAATCATACAACTTTGCAATTAAATAACAAAACTTACACCTCTAAATGAGTATTTCAAAGTTATTATTTTGGGAAGCCTTTATTCTGATTCCAGAAATACCTTGGCATTGCCTTCAATACTCATGACAAATTATTTTGACTATATTTAGTGGTGGCAAATACCAGTTATTTGAGAGTGGCCGTTATTTTCAGAAACAGCCAGGTCATTCAGAACCAAGATTCTTAAGATGGAGGAATCAATACTATTTTGGTATAAAAACCAAGGTGCTAGTTATAGTAAAACAAGTTAGAGTTTCCTGTGCAGATCCCAAAATAATTTGAAAAGGTAATTTTAAACGTGATCTGAATAATGGCAACGTTGGTGTGGCATAAAGTATATGTTACCAAGGTGACAACTTCGAAGAGGTCATTGACAAAGCTGCACAGTCAGCGCTCTGGATCCATGGGTTTCACATTTGTGGATTTAACCAACAGTGGATTGAAAAGAGTATTTTTCATCTGCAGAATATGAAAATGCAGAGAGCTGACTGTATGCATTGTTCTGTGCCACTTTTTATAAGAGACTTGAGCATCCTGAGATTTTGGAATCCATAGGGGAGGTGGGGTGTCTGGAATTAATTCCCTGCATATACTGAGGGATAACTGCATACATTCTGGAGTACCATTACTCTATTTCTGCAATCATTAGGAAAAAGTTTATAGACAACAGACAAGCCTAGTATAAATAACCTCATTTCTGAGTCCGCAGGCAGAAACTCTTAAAATAATAATCCATTCTTAGCTTCAGTTAATTCTGGACTCCATGTCTGCAGAGTAGGGCAGTGACACTTCTTATGTAAATTAAATTGATATCGTCAGGTTCTAAGACTCTCCAGTATTAATATCTGAAAACATTTCACTTGGTGGTGTGGGTCTCCTACTCTCTAGGAGACCTTAATCTAAGAGACACAATGTCCTGGACACATGTCTATAATATTACTACCTCCTGCTTTGTACCTTCTTAGCATGACAGATATTTATATAAACTCACTTAATGAAACCCTGTTACTATTTTTATTCTTATCATCCATATGAGAGAACTGAGCCAGAAGGAAGTTGTCCAAGGCCAAACAATAAACTGCAGAGATGGGGTTGGAACCCCGGCAATCTGGCTCCAGCTATGCTCTAACAATATATCAACCTTATACTGCCTCTATGGGACAAAAGAAAGTCAGATACATAAATCAAACACTCAGTAGAAAAAAGGGCAGTGAAGAAGAAAAACTTATGGGAAGTTCATTTGAGAAGTAGAAAGGAAAGAGTAGAAAGAAGAAATGAGGCAGATGAACCCGTGTAAACTGGAATGAAGGCCACATAGAGTAGCCACAAGAGTTCAGTAGAAAACCTGGGGATGGACAAAAAGGCTCTCCTCTCATTTTATTTAGAGACGAAAGGAAGCTGGAAAGATCTGGGGGTCATGAAGAACCAGTTTCTGGCACTGTTTTCTGTTCTTCCTTGAACACATAAAAATCAGATTATATAAGATTCATAAAAATAAAACACAATACTGTTAAGATGAGTGTTTATACCAGCCCACATCACTTTGTGAACTTCACTGTTGGCAAATACGCTTAATAAGTCAAAGTAAACTCAGTATGTGAAGTTTTTAGAACTTAGTATCAATGACTCAGTTCACTTAAAGAGGGGAAATGTGTGGAAGGAGGCAAGTGAAAAAGCCCTTGAGATCTCTTCCCTTTAACAACGCCTCCCCAAACCTAACCTCATCTCACAGAAGCGGAAACTAAGTCTCATAAAGCGGAAATGACTTGGATTAAGATCCTGTGACTCCAAGTCGAGTGCTCTTCCCACTTCTGAAAGCTAATTCTGCCCTCTTAACTATTCGGGGCAAAAGACAATACTTATTTCAGAGAACATGAGCACACACCTACAAGGGAAAGAA
Source organism: Eidolon dupreanum (assembly GCA_028627145.1). Lineage (NCBI taxonomy): Eukaryota > Metazoa > Chordata > Mammalia > Chiroptera > Pteropodidae > Eidolon > Eidolon dupreanum. The sequence goes on along the minus strand of CM053511.1, from coordinate 29,895,244 downwards.
TTCCTTCATCACTACTTCCTCTTGCTGTAGTTTAGACCGGCTTCCCCCGTCCCGCCCCCCGCCCGGGGACCTGAGAGGTGTCCAAAAAACGACAAAAAAACATCCGAACTAATGCTCCTATAATGTGCAAAATATCAAATGAATGGGGCAACACTCTCGGGATGCTGTGCCTTAGTTTCTACGGTGGGGCGGCAGGGAACTTAGTTTCCGGTTTGGCGGGGAGCCGCCCCCGCAGCCTACCGCTAGAAGGTTGAGCACACCAGTGAGGTGCCCGGGAAGCACGGCCGGTACCCTGCCGAAGTGCCAGACATTCGCGAAAGTCCGCCTGGCAGGGAGCAGCCGGTGCCCGGGCCCCCCGTGCGGTGGGCTGCTGGGGTCGGCCTCGTTGCTTCCCCCTACCCTGCACGCGGCAACCCCCCCACCAACCTCGTCTTCGCCGCACAGCCCCGCAGGTCCCTTCATCATCAGCCCGGCGCAGCCCCACCTTCCACCGCGCCTCCGGGCTCTGTCACGTGAGGCGTGCCCTTGGAACCAATGGGTGGCTCGTGCCGAATGGAAGGGATTGTCTGACCCTCGTGACGCCACAAAGCTGGTGGGGAGCTCACAGCTCTTCCGCCCCCCGCACCTCAGCAGCCTGTCGCTCTCTTCCCCGCCTCCTCGCCTCTGCGGCAGCCAATCAAGAGACAGGAAGCGCCGGGCCGCAACGCGTGGGCGGGGCAGGGTGGCTACCCTGCGGGGCGGGGTGAGGGGTGAGCTGGCGCTGGGCGCAGGGCCGCGCTCCAGGGAGTTGCACCCGACTGTGCGGAAAGAGTGCTGGTGGTGCTGCCGCCGCGGTCGCCTCCTCGGTGGGAAGAAGTGGCTCCTCCCTTGCTGTGCCCGGTTCGTATTCCCTGCTCCCGGTCCCGAGCCAGCCCGTCCGAATCCTCCTCCACCCGCCCAGAGTTGTGAGGGGGCGCCGCGCCTGGAATGAGGCGGCCGCGGGCGTGCAGAGAGCGGGCGGTCGGGCGGCGGCCGGGGCGCGGTGGAGACAAGCCCCGGGCGCCAGGTGCGCGCGGGCCTGGAGGCGGCGGGCGGGGTGGCTTGGCGGCGCTAGGCTCAGGGTGGGAGCCACCCCACTGCGCCGGCTGTCAGCGCCTATGGCACCCGCCGGAGGGTGAGCTCCTGGGAGGTGCGGCGCAGGCGATATGTCGTCTCTGCCCGAGGGTTCCCCCTGACACACTGAGGAGTCGGGTGACCCCCACGGGCAGCCCGCCCTGGGCAGCCTCTGGTCTGGACCGAAGCCGTCGGCATGTGGGGCCGGGTGGGGCTGGCAGCGGGCGGAGGATGCGGCGCGCCCGTGGACTTAGCGCAGGGGCTGGATGGAGGGGATGGTTCTGGGGCGCTCTCCTGCTCGCGTCTGGGCCCCTGCCGCCTTGGGCTGTGGCTCTGCTTTTCTCGTGGGGTGGGTGGGTGGTTTGGCTGGTTGGTTGGTTTGTTTGCTTTCCTTCTCCCCCACCCGTTTCTCCCTCCGTCCTCTTCCTTCCTCCCAACCCAGCCCCATTCACTAGGCTAGTTTGAGACCTCGCCCCTCCTCCGCTCCCGCCTTCCCTGCCGCGGCCGCCTCTAATGAGCATCTCTGCATTGCTTTCAATGGGCCGGTGCTGCTGTCGCCGCTGCTGGCCGCGCGGGTTGTGGATGTTGTCGGCTCCGTGTTGTGATGACAGGAGAATGTGTGTGTGTCCCGGGCCCAGACGAATTGGTAGGTATTCACTTAAAGATCTGCGTTGGGTACCCAGGAAGGATGGTGACTGATTTTGTGTGTGGATAGTTTTAGGTGGGTCGGCATGAAATTAAGGGCAAGGTAGATAGAAAAAGGGGATAAAGGCTTCTTGGATGGATGCCTTGGTGAGTGCAATTTTCAGCTAGGGACAAAGGAAACTAATCAAACAAGTGTTGGCTTGGGGCTTCTGAGTCTTTGGAAGGAAACCTGTTTCTTCGTAAACATAATGGGAACTGTGAAATAGTTAGGCATTTCCAGAAAATGCTGAAAAATCTTAGCCTTTATGCAGGGTATTTAATGCGATCGGATTACCTAAACTGAGGTTCTGACACATTTAATGACTAGTATATCATTTTTTTTTTCATTTACACCAAAAGCTTTGCAAAGCAAAAGAGCTCTAGAGTCTGTGCAGTAACAGCATCTAATAACTAATTTGTTCTATGGGTTTACTGATGAAGTGGAATCCTTTCTTGGCATAGGCTCTGCAGAGCACATCAGTGAGAATGGGTCTCACTTCTGTGTCGGGTTGCAGTGCATCTTTATTAGTCATTGGCAAAATCGGCCAAATTTTCCTAGGAGGAAGATGCTGCATACAACATGGCTCAGTCTGAATCATGGGATAGAAACTTTTCAGTGAAAACGTAGTCAAAAATAACTTGAAATTTTGACATAGCTCCAGTTTACTAACAACTGCACCTTGTTGCTGTTTTTGGCCCAGTCAAGAGTTTTCTACTTCCATTAATTTAGCAAGATAGTTAACAAAAGTTTTGTTTTCATGATTTTGTTGTTGAATCACAGAATATTCAGAAAGATACTCAGAGTGGTTTCTGAAAACATTTGAAAGTACTTAGACAGCGAAGGGTATCTATCAGGTTTGATGGTGAGCATATATGACCTGTACTGGTGTAGATAGGATGCTTATTAATCACAGAATGTGGTTTTCATGAATTTCATCTTCCCTAAGAATGTGTCTTTTGATACCATGTTGGGAGTTGAGGGATTGAGATACAATCTCAGTTTATATAATAACTGAAAGATACAATTGATAAAATTCACTGCTTTTTTGTTTAAAATTTTGAGAACTTTTGCTTTGAAGGTAAAATGTGTATTATTTGAACATTTAAGTGCTTTCTGTTTGTATGTGTTATTCAAAGCATTTGCTGTATGAATCATTAGTTTTTTTGCCACACGATATTTAATTCATTTTGTAATCAACTACAGAAACAGAAAAAAATTCAAAACAAAAGGATTTAAGAAAAGTGCAGATTTCCTGGCTTATTTCTCAATTAGACATCATGTCAGGAAACCCTGTTATACATCTATCAAATCCCTCCTTCAAAACTTACACACAAATGTTCATGTGCAGACACATAGTACTTTGATTCAAACTACACTCCAGAAACACACATTTGTTTTTTTTTTCCTGTAGGATTCTTGAGTTTTAAAGTAAGCACAAATATAAACTTATGGAGAAAATTTCTTTTCTTTTTTTTTTTTTAAGATTGGCATCTGTTTACATTTTTAGTAATAGAAAATCTTTGTGCAGAGCATACAATGAATTAATGTGCTTTCTGCATGCAAACCTAACAAGATATGGTTTATGTTTGCAAGCCAGTATCATGTGGCCCAACATTTGAGCACATCTCCTGGCTCAGTCATGTACACTTAACCTCTGGATGACTTTCAGGTTCAGTTTGAAGTACTGTTATTTAGGTGGTTAGTCTTGATAGATTCCTGTTCTTCTGGAATTTCTACTTTTCATTACTGCATTTTAGAATAGTTATTGATCTTATTTCCAGAATTCTAATTTTACCTTTTATTGCTTATTCTTGTCTTCAATTTTGTAAAAAAAATCCCTTTTTAACTAGTACAGTTAAAATAATGGTACTTTCTATCACTTGCAAAACTGCTCCTATATAACTGCCTTATGTCATGCTTATTACAAAAGCAAACAAAGATCAGTTATTCTGTTTGGTTTTCTCTGCTCTCCCACATCCCACTTGGCACTTTTTCTCCAATAACTCTTTAAAAGAGGGTATGCAAAAGTAATGCAATGTATAGCTAACACTCCATGATATTTGTAAATTTTTTGTTCCTTAATGGGCTCAACCTTAGGAATAGCTGATATTAAGATTCATTTGGTTTTGTTCCCATTATTTCTTTCTGTTTACTGCATTTATTTTATTTAAAGTGTTTGCAAAGCCTGTTTCTTTATAGGCCAAATGAGTACAATACCTCAAGAATTCAGGGAAATGTTATTGAGGAAGAAAGATTATTTCTCTTGCATAAGTTTTCTGGGTTACTGGTAAACATTCATTAAATTTTCAAATAAATGCCCAACAGAATCTTTTCAGTGTCATATATTGAGTGATATGATTTAATTTTATTCATGATTATAATTCTCTACCATTTTTATCCAAACCTTAAGATTCTTAGACTATTATTTTATCCCAAAGACAGATAGATACCTTTTTTAAATGTAAGAGAAAATATTCTCTTACATTCTAGTGGTAAATTCTACTTGGGATCCATAACACATGAAAATAATCTTCCTGTAGCTTTTTCTTATGGCTGATAAGCAGAAGAAAATGCTAACGAGTAAATTAAATTCTAGCACTGAAACTGTTTATGTTACTAACAAAGTTTTGGAGCTGCTAGAATACTTAATTATTATTATTTTTTGATCATGAAGGACACAGTAAACAACTGGTAATGAAACCTGCATTTAATTTCAAAGCCTCACTTCAGCAAACACTTATAAATGCATAGAATCCTAGAAGAGGCCTTAGATAGCATCTGTTCTGATGTGTTCACTTATAACTTAGGAAAATGAGGCCCAAAGAGGTGAACCAGCTTTTACAGGATTAATTTGGTAATTTGGTGGCAGACCTATGTCCCTGAGCTCATCAGATTGGTGCAGTGGTCTAGAAAGCTTTTTTTGCAGACCATCCACTGGGGTATATGAAGGTAATATTGGAATTTTTTATTCATTATGTAAAAAAATTTGTGTATGTTATAATGAATATTAGTACAGTAGCATATGTGTATAGCTTACCAATAGTTTATGAACATACTTACGTTGAGGATGCATCCTAATACTTTTTTGGTGATATCCCCGTGTCATCAAATGCTAACAATTGACCACAGATCTAGAAATAGGATCTTCATAAAAGGGAAAAGTCCCTGAACAATATGGGAAATCCAAGGCCTTTTTTAAGGATAGAGAGAGAGAAGGATGATTGGCCAGCTGGACTGTCACTGCATAATGTTATATAACATTCATCTCCTCAGCTTTCCCCAGCCAAACTATCATAAATTCTGCATAGTTTGTGCTATACAAGAAATATGAGAAAAAAAAAAGTAAAGTAAAGCTGGACTGCACTTCAATCCTAGCTCCATAAAGGATTGAGACATGGTGCTCAACGAATATACCCTGTAGAAATAGTATATGATATGGGTATAAAATACAGTGCCTCATAGCACAGGGCTTAGTATGTAGTTTCACCTGCTAAATAATTGCTATAAAAGCAAAATAGATTAAGTAATCTGAAATATAACATTTTTTGTGTGTATGTACCTGTGTAATTTGCGGTCTAGGAATCCCAGTCAGAAGTTCCAGCCTGCCACTGTTCTCTGATGCCATGCCAGCACCCACTCAACTGTTTTTTCCTCTGATCCGTAACTGTGAACTGAGCAGAATCTATGGCACTGCTTGTTACTGCCACCACAAACATCTCTGCTGCTCATCCCCTTACATTCCTCAGAGTCGCCTGAGATATACACCCCATCCGGCATATGCTACCTTTTGCAGGCCAAAGGAGAATTGGTGGCAAAATACCCAAGGAAGGAGATATGCTTCCACACCACAGAAATTTTACCTCACACCTCCACAAGTCAACAGCATCCTGAAAGCAAATGAATACAGTTTCAAAGTGCCAGAATTTGATGGCAAAAATGTCAGTTCTGTCCTTGGATTTGATAGCAATCAGCTACCTGCAAATGCACCCATCGAGGACCGGAGAAGTGCAGCAACCTGCTTGCAGACCAGAGGGATGCTTTTGGGAGTGTTTGATGGCCATGCAGGCTGTGCTTGTTCCCAAGCGGTCAGTGAAAGACTCTTTTATTATATTGCTGTCTCTTTGTTACCCCATGAGACTTTGCTAGAGATTGAAAATGCGGTGGAGAGTGGTCGGGCACTGCTACCCATTCTCCAGTGGCACAAGCACCCCAATGATTACTTCAGTAAGGAGGCATCCAAATTGTACTTCAACAGCTTGAGGACTTACTGGCAAGAGCTTATAGACCTCAACACTGGGGAGTCAGCTGATATTGATGTCAAGGAGGCTTTAATTAATGCTTTCAAAAGACTTGATAATGACATCTCCTTGGAGGCTCAAGTCGGTGATCCCAATTCTTTCCTCAACTACCTGGTGCTTCGAGTGGCATTTTCTGGGGCCACCGCTTGTGTGGCCCATGTTGATGGTGTCGACCTTCATGTGGCCAATACTGGTGATAGCAGAGCCATGCTAGGTGTGCAGGAAGAGGATGGCTCTTGGTCGGCAGTCACTCTCTCTAATGACCACAATGCTCAGAATGAAAGAGAACTGGAACGGCTGAAATTGGAACACCCAAAGAATGAGGCCAAGAGTGTGGTGAAACAGGATCGGCTACTTGGCTTGCTGATGCCTTTTAGGGCTTTTGGAGATGTAAAGTTCAAATGGAGCATTGACCTTCAAAAGAGAGTGATAGAATCTGGCCCAGACCAGTTGAATGACAACGAATATACCAAGTTTATCCCTCCTAATTATTACACACCTCCTTATCTCACTGCTGAGCCAGAGGTAACTTACCACCGATTAAGGCCACAGGATAAGTTTCTGGTGTTGGCTACTGATGGGTTGTGGGAGACAATGCATAGGCAGGATGTGGTTAGGATCGTGGGTGAGTACCTAACGGGCATGCACCACCAACAACCAATAGCTGTTGGTGGCTACAAGGTGACTCTGGGACAGATGCATGGCCTTTTAACAGAGAGGAGAGCCAAAATGTCCTCAGTATTTGAGGATCAGAATGCAGCAACCCATCTAATTCGCCATGCTGTGGGCAACAACGAGTTTGGGACTGTTGATCATGAGCGTCTCTCCAAAATGCTGAGTCTTCCTGAAGAGCTGGCTCGGATGTACAGAGATGATATTACAATCATTGTAGTTCAGTTTAATTCTCATGTTATAGGGGCATATCAAAACCAGGAATAGTGAGTTTCTTACCCTGTTGACTCTCAAATGAAGTTGATTTACAGGGTAGGTAGATTTTTAAAAGATACTAAAATAATAAGCATTTCCAGTGGGTCATTCTAAACATTTACCCAGTTCATCTTGTAGTTAGTCAAGAACTCCAGTTGAATTGGCAGCAGGGCGGCGGGATCATGAGAGTCTCATTCTGCCTGGCTCAGACCTCACACCACCTGCATTTGAGTCAGGTCGTTTTCTTATTGCAGATGTCTTGTGACATTGGCTTCTTGTATCAATCTGAGAAAATCAGAATGACCTGGCAAATAGGATCTTGAATAGGCCAAAAGCAAGGATTTTGCTGGGCATATTCTTTTGGTAAAAGGGAGGAAACAACAGTTCACACCTGCAAGCCCCTTCTATCACTAAGATTCCCGTGTACATGAGAACATTCATTGCATGATTTCCTAGATATACAATCTATGCATTATTTATATAAATTTAGTTTAACATGAAGTGGTTTTCAGATCCACTTTAAACCACAGATGACTGAGAATCAGGCAATCTGAATTTGTGTTTGTGATTCTTTGGAATATTTTCAAGATGGAAAAGCAAACTACTCCCTTCCCTAGCCAATTACCTAATGTCATTGAAACATTTTCTATTTTGCCACACACTTGAAGACAATAAAGGATTTTAGTTTTATCTACTCTTATATTGATGTTAAATAAAAAAGATTTTTTTAAATTTGTATTAATGGAAAGGTTTATTTAGTTTGAAATAAAAAGATCTAGAATAAAAAGAAGAGACTGATATGTTCAGCTATTGTCATTGATAGCCACCAGCATATCATTCTTACCATGTAATTCCCAAAGGCTTGGCATGTTGTACGTGTGTGTGTTGGGCGGGGGGAGAGTGCTGCTGGGAAGTCATACTTCTAATTTCATAGTGATAAGGATTTCTATCACTTGGAATTTTAAGGATGACATAAATAAGTTTACATATCAATTTGGGGAGTAAGTTTTACCATTAGGTGTTGAGATAGGAGGAAGTTTTGTTTTCCCCACTTAGACATAAGGCAGTTAAAATATTTGGTTTAAAAATTACTAAATGCTTTAAACATTGTAGCTTATAAATAGAAATACTAAGATATGTACGTGAGAAATTTTAAAAGGTAACTATTTTGCATGTCTGATGCTTAATAGAACACATAACAGCATCAAGTGTTATTTGCAGCAGTCTGTAATTATTTGCAGTCCCTTCTAATGCTGTATTGAAGTAAATGAAAGTAAATATGTTCAAATTGGCTTTTTGGAAACTTATTTGATATGTAACAAATGGCATTTTCCTGTGTTTAATGGTGATCTGTGTATAGCTGTACATATATTTTCATCACTCTAGCATCACCGTTACAAGAATGGCTTTGACTATGTTTGATATTCATATAGATTTTAATATAGAACATCAGCTTTCCTTTGTGTAATTAGTTGAGGGTTGTTTAGGAGTCCTTTCAGATTTCTGTAGAATATGAACTACATGTTCAAGGACTCTGGACTGTGGACACTACAACAATGTAGAACTGACTACAAAACTTATTCCTGTTGAAAAATAGACTCAGGAAGATTGCAACTCAGAACATCATAAATATTTGTTTTCTGAGGTCTTCTTTTCCCCACATTTTTTTTGTTTGAGTGTTTTTCTTTTTGTCAGCTTGGAACTTTTCTTCCAAGCAGCATTTTGGAGTGGGAAAAGGCTGTACTATATATTTATTTCTAAATGTTTTTTTTTTTTGCCAGAGGCTTTTTCTTTTAATGAAATATATATAGACTGTAGTAGCAATTAAAACCTATTTTCAAGCTATTTTAATTTCTTTTGATCACTATAAAGAGTTCCATAATACTATATACGTAATAAAGTCTCCTCTTTATATGGTACAGTATATATAAATTTAATTTCCTGTGGTTACGATGAACATTATTGCCATTATTACACAAGAAACTTGGTCTGCAGTCTGAAAGCTGGTCTACTTTCTAGAATGAAAATGCAGTGTGGTGTTCACATTGTTGAGACAAAAATAATTGGATGTTAGAAATCTGAATCTACTATCATTTGAAAGCAGTTGTGATTTTATTGTAATTGGTTGTCACAGTGATCTTATATCTAGAATTAAAGAATATATGTAACCTTTCATCATATTTAGCCTTTCTTAAACTTTTTTAAATTAAACTTTCTAATATACATATCAACATCTGTATTTATATTTAATCAATGGCTCATGATATTTATAATACGCCCTTAATTACATAAATGAATGGTGGTATGGTACACAGTACTTGGTAGAAAAACTGTGTCTGATAAAAGATATATCTGATTGAAGACATAAGAAAAGTTTATATATAATATAGAGTATGGTCAGAGAAATAACCCACAGTGAATTAAAGCTTCATATCTGCTTTCTGAATGGCCTCTGTTTTTTTTTAAATTAAATTTATTGGGGTAACATTGGTTAATAACATAATTTTCAGGTATACAAGATTATAATTCAACATCTGCATATTCTGTTGTGTGCTCACCACCTGAAGTCTGGTTTCCTTCTGTTATCATGTACTTACTCTCCTTTAACCACTTTGCCCTCCTCAATCCCTAGTTCCTTCTGGTAACTACCATTCTGTTGTCTGTATGTATTGGTTTTTAATAATAGTAAGATTTATTAGATTCTTTCTATAGTGGTAGAGTATAACTTAACTTTAGGATCTAATAATTAAATAGTACTTTTTTAAAAAGCCGAGGTATTATTTTCATTCAATAAAGTACACATATTTTAAATGTATCATTTGAGATTTGGTAACTACAACCCTAATAAAGATATAAAACTTCCATTGCTTCAGAAAATTCTTTCATGCCGCTTTCTAATTAACCCCTCCCCACATAACTTGTTTTGATTTGTATCGCCATAGAGTAGTGTTGCTTTTTATAGAAATTCATATAAATCATGTGTATGTACTCTTTTGTGACTGACTTTTGTTCACATTTTTGAGATTCATTTATGTTATTGAGTGTATTCATAGTCTTATCAAGTAGCATTTCATAGTATGAAAATATCACAATTTATACATTGTTCATAGGCAATGTTAATCCCCTCCCTCTCCCTTTGAAAGCTAACTTTTAGATTAGCAATTCTCAGGAAAACTATTTGGTTGAAGTGTAGCTTTAACTTTGCAAATACATTTATAAGTGACTTTTATCTTCTATACTTTAAAGGTAGGACTTTTTTTCTAATGCCCTTTAAAACAAGTGATGAAATTTTTTCATGGTGAAAAATTTGGAAGGATTGGAGAGTGTTCCTTTGCTATTGACCTCTCTGTGTACCGAGATATTTGAGTTAATATTATTCCTTGAATGATTGAGCTAATGACTCCTAAAAGAAAAAGGCAAATTACACCTTGTTTTTTGATGGTCTTGGTTTATCACTCCATCAGCCATTGCTCTATGATTGAGATGAGGAAGGAAATAACTTGAATGCTGACTTAAATTAGGACTGGGATGTTACGACTGACTTGAGTATTTCTTCTTTTATTAAACAAGATTAACACTGCTAAGAATGAGTTTCCCTATTCTCTAGTCAAATATACTGAATATGGGTTCTTGTTAGCTTTGTCCTTGGGGAAAACAAAAGGGTCTAGGTAACTATATCCTTAGTCTGTAGGTTAACATATCTTAATTCTGACCTTTTTCATAAATTAATAAAACAATAGCTATTCATTATAGAATTTTTCACATCTTCAAAAGCTGAGTCCTGGACAAGCTGAGTAGATAACATCTTAATGACATGTGAATTGACTTGTTACAATACGAAGGTCATTTCCTTTCAGAATTTACTTTGAAAGGCAAGCTTAAACCTATTAAATTCTGTCTGCCCAGTTCTTATGACAAAATTTATACCTTGGATTGAATACTCACAATATATAAGCATTGTTTTCTAACTAGCTCTCAAATTACAAGCCCTCAAAGTAAATATATTAAGAATGATGAAATTCATGCATTTCATGTGCCACGAATGATTAGCCAGTGCACATATTTTAAGGACCACAAAATTTATGCTTCATTTATTTAGGTTCATAAAATATGCACATGCTGGGTTTTAAATTGTTCGAATAATTTTTTAACTTGTTTATCAAGATTTTCAGTTTTTAAAGCAAGGCCCTTGCATTTTCCTCTTTGAGCTAACACAATGTTGAATAAAAAATGTTCAACATTTCTTTATTTTTACATTACATTACATTTATTTTACATTATTTTTACATACAATCAATTTAAAAAAAACGTGAACTTTAAGAAATTATTTTATCAGAAATTAACGTCTCAATCCAGGTGCAGAGAAATAGCTTATTCCTGTAGCTATAGTTTTATTTATTGTTAAGTTCCAATTATTACTGAAACTTGAACTAGTTTCCTGTTGCAAAGAACTAATATTTAAAAGTTTAGACCCCCTGCCCCAAAAATGTCTTTCTGTGTTCCTTGGGAGAGACCTGGAATGTTCGATTATCAAGTAAGTCAACTGGACACAAGTAAATTCAAGTCCCTCTGTAAAACTTTGCTAAAGGGTCCCTGTTCAACCCCTGACATCCCCACTCCCACCCTGCCTTGAAGCTCCTAATGCACAGTATGGGAGAAGTGTTCTTTGAGAGCCCACCAAGAACTGTAGCTGCTATTTATTTCTAAGTTCCAGGACTGAGTATTTCATGTTGGTTCATCTTAACAACCACAAGGGGTGGTAGAGAGAGAAAGTTTTCCATCTGAGACTCTCCCCTAGAGTCACACTTCTCTGATTTTCTAAGCCCTACCCAGTTCACTGACCTTCTGCCTGCAGCACAGACTCCGCCAAACTGCACAATCAAATTTTACTACAGTGCAAGGAGATTAGTGAGCACATTCAGCCTTTCGGAAACCTGAAACGTTGGGTGCTGAACAACAAACAAGGAGCCAAGAAGAGTCAAAGAACCAAAGACTTTATCTAATTAATCAGTTTGTCTCCTTGAAGGACTAGAACAGTGTGGTTGCCTGGCAGTGTTGACTTGAGAGGCCAGCCTTCTAGTGTGAAAGTTGAGAGGAATAGGAAATGTGATGAGACCTGAGAGAGGAAGGGGAAAGTAAATAAAAGCTAGAGAAGAAAGAGAATGGTGTCAGGCAATTTCTGTGGAGATTAAAGGCAGTATTGGGGGCAGGGGATATCAGATCCTCTGATACCTTGGACCAGTGACAGGGATGAAAGCAAAGCAGAGGAGAGTAGTGAGCCGAATGGTGATGAGGTAAAGGGTTTTTAAAAACATTTTTAAGCCCTTATGAAATTGTGTATTTTATGTTAGGGCAGCAACAGTTGGAATGCAAGACAGTTTCCACTAGCATGGCCATTTTGTCTCACCTCATTAGAAAAAAGGAAGGAAAGTCTCTGAAACTGACCATACAGAAGGGATCTGTGGTGCTCGAATGGACAGTTTTCTGAAAAGAACTTTGTTTAGAAATTATTTTTTCTTGTTCCAAACCTGGGGACAATTATAACAGTCTAATTTAGCTTGATTAAAACAGAGATTGGATCACTAAAGCCCTGGTATTAGAAGAAACACAACTGTGAGGCTGAGCAGACCAGAGAGAGCTCATTTCTAAAGCAAGGCCTTGCAACGGTGAAGTCAGTTCCCTGGGGCTCTTGCTTAGAAGGACTAAGATGACACAGGTATTGTTGCCAGAAAGGTTCTTGTCTTACTCCATAAGAAAGAATTAATTCAAGGGTAAGACCAACGGTTGGAGAGCATGGGGGTCCAGTGACCAGATTCTTGTCCTACTCCTCAAGAAAGAATTCGAGGGCAAGGCGAACTGCAAGCAGGAAAGCGGCAAAAATTGTTAAAGCTAAAGTACACACACTCAAGGGGTGGGGTGGGGGTGTGGTGCAGGCTTACTAGAGAAAGAGCGAGTGAGCAAGATGGCTGGTTATGAATTTTTTTGTTTTCCCTGGAGGCGGAGTCCAGGTCCTGCTTTTTCTTCATATGGTATTTCCGGAACTGTCATGGTGTCACCTGCATGATGGGGGTTGCCAGTATTTGCAATGAGGTGAGATGATAATGATATTATAATTAACCAAATGTCTACCTTAGCCAAAGATAGTGTCTAGGCTGGAAAAGATCGGTTTTTGGGTTTTTGGTTTATTCCCCCTCCTGGGGCTAAAACAGGGAGGGAGGTCTGAGGAAAGGAAAAAATTTCCAGAGCCATATCCTGGAGTGGTAGGGGCTTTCCCTGCACTGCCTGTCCTGCCTCAGTATAACTAGAAAGCACACTGACCTCATAGCCATTGTAATACTAACAGTAACCATCACTACTTTTTCTTGAGCACTTAATTATGTGCCAGGTCCTGGAAAGCAAACTATGTACATTTTCTCCCTTAATCCTTGTGCTGGCTAGTTTCTGGACCCTCAACCCCTTCTCAAAGCCAGCTCTGCTCTGTTCTGTGTGCCAGGAAGCTGAGCCCTACAAGCTATACCTCCCAGGTTCACTTACCTACTGACTGCCATTTCAGCCAATGGGTGACGCCAGTAGGCAATGGGAAGGTAGGATCAGAGAAACACCAGGAAATATCTTCCTCGTTCCCTCCCTGCTTCCAGCTGCATCTCCAGCCTTAGCTGTGCCGCTCCACACCATAGTGCTCTCGCTTCCACCCCCTCCACACCTGCCTCTTCCCCCTTCCAGTTCTCAGTGGCTCAGGGCATACTATTCCTCCCTTTGTCCTTTCAGCCTTAAGAATGATAATGGCTTCCTGCTGTTGCTTGTCTCTGAGTGCCTTAACAACATTTTTTGTTCCCTCATCCTTGCTCCTACCTCTGTAAGTAATCTGTTCATTTGAAAAATCTGGGTGAAATCAATTTTCTGCCAGGACCTTACCAATGTAATCCTCAAAACAAGCTAAAGTATTATCTTCCCTATTTTACCTGGCATACAGAGGTGAGGTCACTCATCTAGTGTCATACAACAAACACACATACCTATGTATTTCAAAGCCTGCATGTTTAATCATATTACACTGCTTGTCCTTTCCATCTAACCAGAATGATCCCTTTGGAATCGAGGAGACCTGAGGACTATCAAGTGGCCAATACACAAGTGACCCCTTGAGAAGCAGAAGCAAAGATCTTCAGAAGTAGCAAAGACTGATATAGCTTAGCAGTTAGTCTAGCACAAAGGGAATACAACCACTCAGAGATGGACAGAGTGCTCCAAGTGAGGACATAAACAAAATTGTGGTTTTATAGATTAGAACCATAGCTGTCTAGTTGAGCAGTGCATTGCTATGTCCAGGTATGTAGTTTCTCAGTTCCCCAGTTCACTTGTTGAAATATTTATTGAAAATTTACTATAGTCTTGGCACTGAGGATAGGTATTTGGGGTAAAAAGTACAGACTGCCTTCAAGAAGCTCACAGTTTGGGAAGATACATGTGTAAAAAAACACCCTTAAATGATCAAGAATGGCTCAGAAATGGAAGCAAGTGTAAATTTCAGCAGTCCTGGTATGCCACAGGGACATGGCAGGCCCTGTCACAGGGAAGTCACGGGAATTTCATTAGAAGGGACAATGCTTGAGCAGAGATTTGAAAGGTGAAAAGTATGCTAGGCAGAAAAGGATCTGGGAATTATATTTCTGGAAGAAGAAGAGCATGTGTCGAGGCACAGAAACATTAAACCATACTGTGTGTTTGAAGATCTCAGTATTTTTTCATGACTAAAACATGCATTACAAGGGAGGGAGAGCATGGTGGGAGATGAGGTAGAAAGAAAGGAACCAGAGAAAAGAACCTGTAATAAAAATACAGCAATTTTGAGCAAGTATTGTTGCATCCAGCATACATTTAAAGATGGAACTATTTTAGAAGGCAGAGACCAGCCAAGACAATCCAGGGATGCAAGAGCTGGTGGGAGCAAGGGTAGGAGGAAAAAGTACAAAACAAGGCCTAAGAGAGCCATGTCAATCTTAGATCTGGCTTTTAGCCACTTGTAGGTGGGAGATGTGACTAATTCTAAGTGAAGGATTGGTGATTAAGTAAGAGAACATCCGTGTGATTTACATATTGCTATTAGTCATTTATATACCTATATAGTCACATTTGGCAACCTATATAGGTATAAGTCATTTATATACCTATATAGTCACATTTGAACTATGTTTAGTTCAAACATAGTCATATTTTCATTCCTCTCAATTTCTTGGTTATATAGTGCACCATCACTGAACTCAGGTATAGGGCAACTTGGCAACTGAACCTGAATGGCCTAACCAGTCACTCTTAAAGTCTTGGACTATTATACCTCAGTTGAATTGCCAGCCCCCAGTGGGTTCAGTCCAATCTAGCAAGTGTCTATTGGATTTTGTCATTGTTTTAGGTACTTGGGATATGTGGTAACCAGCCTCCAAGATGGCTCCAAATGACCCCGCCTCCTATAATTTACTCCCAGGATTGATTTTTGTGACTAATAGAATATAACAGATGTGATAATGAGATGTCACTCCTGAGATCAGATTATAAAAGACACTGTAGCTTCTGTTTTGGTCACTGTCACTCTCTTTCTCTTGGATGATTCACTCTGGGAGGAGCCATATTGTAATCAGCCTTATAGAGAGGGCCTTGTGGAAAGAGACTGTAGCTTCCTGCCAATGGTCATACAAGTGAACTTTGAAGCAGATCTTGCGGTCCCAGTCTAGTCTCCAAAGGCTGCAATCCTGGCCGACGGCATGACTGTAACCTCATGAGAGACCCTGAGGTAGTAAAGCTGTTCCCAAATTCCAACCCTCATAAACTGTGTGAGAAGTAACTATTTTAGACACTAAGAATTGAAGTAATTTGTTATAGTCTTGAGAATATTATGTTTGGTCACACAGACATTGCTCATTTGACTGTTTCCTAAACAGGTGATGGCTTCAGTTTAAATATCTGCTAAACAAGATGTGCAATGACCAAAGAAGTCATATGTTTAAAAGCTATCTGGATTTTAAAAGGAAAAGGAAAAAGAGGTACATCTATATGCAGTTTTATGAAGAGATTTCTGACATGTGAGTGATAAAAATCAAGTTGTATAATATGATTCCACTTATGTTAATTATTCTAGGCATAATTTTAGAATAGGTTTAAGACTTTGTTTATATCATATAGGCAATAAATGCTCACTGTAGAAAATTAGAAAATACACATAAACATAATTATAGGTAATCCCACCTTCATCTTGTTATTCAGCGATAATTATTAACAATTTAGTGTATATCAAGAGACAATGTAGTATAATAGAACCAACACTGTCTTAGACACAGATTGACCTGGATATGTTTCCCAAGTTGACTACTTCTTAGAAATTATTTTACATATTGGTACCTCAGATTTCTTATTTGTAAAATGGAGATAACAATGGTACTTTCTTCATATGCTTCTTATGAGGATTATATAGAACATTGTATATAAAGTGCTTTTGGGAGCTATTTTCACTATTATTCTTCCAGATCTGTTGATATGCAAATATATCTAAAATATAATCAGATTGTACTGTTTGTATTGATTTGTAATCTGTCCACTTAATACGATGCAAGTATCTTTTTAGATAGCCCATGTTCATGGATTGGAAGAATTAATATTGTTAAAATGTCCATTCTTTCCAATCCTTATCAAAATTCCAGTAGTGTTTGTCACAGAAATAGAAAACAAAAAACCTAAAATTCATATGGAATCACAAGAGATTCCAAATAGCCAAAGCAATTTTGAGCAAGAACAAAGCTGAAGGCATTGATCTCAAAGCTATAGTAATCAAAAGAATATGGTACTGGCATAAAAACACATATATAGACCAATGAAACAGAATAGAGAGCCCAGAAATAAATCCATGCATATATGGTCAACTGGCCTTCCGCAGGGGTACCAAGAACACACAATACAGAAAGGATAGTCTTTTCAAAACAGTGCTACTGAGAAATTGGATATTTACATGCAGAAAAATGAAGTTGGATCATTATCTCACATCATCTACAAAAATCAACTAAGATGGATTAAAACCTTACATAAGGCCTGGAACTATAAAAATCATAGAAGAAAACATGAAGAAAAAATTTTTCTTAACTTTGGTCTGAGAAATGATTTTTTTGGATATTATCCCCAAAGCACAAAATAGAAAAATGAGTTTCAATCAAACTGAAAACCTCTGTACAACAAAGGAAACAATCAACAGAGTAAAGAGACAAACTACAAAATGGAAGGAAATATTTGCAAACCATACATCTGATAAGGGTTAATACCCAAAATATATAAGGAACTTAAACAACTCTATAGCATAAAAACAAATGACTTGATTAAAAAAATGGGCAAAAGACTTGAATAGACATGACCAACAGGTGTAAGAAAAGGTACTCGACATCTTAGTCCTCAGGGAAATGCAAACCAAAACTACAGTGAGATATCTCACACTTGTTAGAATAGCTTTTTTCAAAAAGACAAAAGATAACAAGTGTTGGTGAGATTGTAGATTGATTCAGCCTTTACAGAAAACAGAATGGAGGCTCCTCAAAAAAATTAAAAACAGAACTGTCATATGATCCAGCAATCCTACTTCTGGGTAGATATCTAAAGGAAATGAAATCAGTATCTCAAAGAGATATTTGCACTACCATATTTATTGCAGCGTTATTTACAGTAGCCAAGATATAGAAACAATGTGCGTGTCCACCAGCAGATGAATGGATAAAGAAAACATGATGTATAGATATATAGATATATAGATATAATGGAATATTATTCAGCCTTAAGAAGAGAAGCAAATTCTGTTGTTTGTGACAACATAGATGAACCTGGCGGACATTATACTAAGGGAAATAATCCAGATGCAGAAAGACAAGCACTGCATGATTTCATATGTAGAATCTGAAAAGGTCAAACTCATAAAAACAGAGTAGAATGGTGGTTACCATGGGCTAAGCGTGGGAAAAATAGGTAGATGTTGGTCAAAAGGTACAAAAATTCAGTTATGTAGAATGAATAAATTCTGTGGATTTAATATACAACATAGTGACAATAGTTAATAATACTGTATTGTATACTTGAAATTTGCTAAGAGTATAGATCTTAAGCGTTCTCACTTCCAAAAACAATCTTAACTATGTGAGGTGATAAATATGTCAGTGTGATTGTGGTGATTATTTTTCAGTGTGTATGCAGTCCTGACTTTGTATACTTCAAACACATATAATTATTATTTGTCAAAAAATTAAGTCAATATGTGACAAATATCTTTTAAAAATAATCTGAGTAATCTATTTTTTTAGACATGCCAAAATATATTTAACCAATATCTTAATATTTTTTCTATTTTTATTGTATTATAAATAATCTGAACTAATATTTTAGTTTTATGATATCTTTTTTACTGGATTTGTTTTCATAGTTAAAAAAATAATTTGATAAAGAAGATGTAGTGTACACACACACACACACACACACACACACACACAATGGAGCACTACTCAGCCATAAAAAAAATGAAATGACAACAGATTGATGGTTACTAAGAGGGGTGAGAGGGAGGACAAAATAGGTAAAGGGGATCGGGATCAAATGTATGGTGAGGATGGAAACTAGACTTTTGGTGGTAAGTGCACTATAGTATATATAGCTATTGAATTATAATGTTGTACATCTGAACTTATATAATGTTATTAACCAATGTTACTTCAATAAAAACTAATTAATTAATTAATGATAAGTGGCTCCTTTGGGCTGTATTTCATTCTCTTGACTCCACCTTTGACTTGGTAGCAGAGTATATTTCCATTCTTTAGTAAATGTCCGTATAATATGACTAAGTGATACTACTGCTCTACAGTCTTTAAGTAGACAGGTGAATACTTTACAAAAACTACCAGCCTGAGACCCATTCCCTTACCTTTCCCTGTTCATCTCCTACTTCTTCGCTTCCTGCCTATTTGAGGCTCCTACACCACCCAACATTTGCCTTATTTTTCTAGCCCTCCTTTCTGAACTCCGGTCAGAAGAACAACCTGGTTGTACCATCACATGCCTCACAATGGTGCTAGGCTGTTATATGTCACTGCCCACAGCTTTGCCAGTATTGGTTCAGTCAAGAAAGGGTCTAGCTCCAGAGTGATCTGGACCACTAAATCCTTCAGAGGTAGGTAACCATGACCAAGCCCTCATTTCTTGTTGCTAGCTCCTGAACTGGCTTGAACTGTACTTTCCCTCTGTGTTAGAATACCAGATACAATCACCAGGGATCCAATTCTGGAATGGTGGCAGAAGGAGCTCCGCAGACCTGCTCCCCAATAGAATTGCTTCTTACAGACAGGTTAAACAACTATAACTGGTGAAAATTATTTTTAAAAACCAACCATTAAATAATCTCTGGAGATTGTCCGAAGGGTATAAAACGAATGATGAAACACTTATTCAAGAAAATTTCTAAATCTCAGTAAGAACCATGAGAGTCTGTGGTATCTGAGCTATGACTTTTCCCTGCCTCTCCTTAATCCCAGCTCAGCATGACAAGAGCTCCACTCCAGGTTGTCATGGCCAAGCATATGGTTCTCCTATTGCCCCAGCTCCCTGACAAAGACTGATACCTTTCCTGGAGGGCAGGCTGCCAGCATTTCTCAATTTCTCAGGTCTATGTTGCAGGGGCCAAATTCCAAGTGAGGTACAGCCATGGAACTGGGGGCTCCCTTCCTTCACCCATCCCTTCTGCTAGGACAGAGGCTATACCCTAGACATGGCAGGTCAAAAATACCGGGCCCCCACTGCCCATGTCCCAGCTTGCTTAGAGGGCAAGGTTTCACTCTAGAGAGACAAGCCTAAAAGCCCTTCTCCTGCTTCTGCTGCTAACAAAGCATGAGTGTCACTTTGTGAGAACTGTGCCACTATTCCCACCACCAGCTCTAAAGGTTTTCCCACAAGAAGAGGAAGACCATAAGAACAAACAGCTCTCCCCAAAACTGACTTTATTTGAAGCAGAGTGTGGTGAAGTTCATGGCTAAGGATGCTCTTGGAAACAATGACAGTTGTAGTGATAAGCAATAAAAGGAGGCTGGTAGCTTCATGAGATGAACAAATTAAATCATAGGTCAGCTGATTACCAGAAAAAAAAACAGGGATAGAGACAACTCAAAGCAGCCCTTCTGGAGTTGGAACAAACCTCAAAGACTGGCGTCAAAACTACTGCAAAGGGATCTGGAGCAATTTATGTAGCAAGATATTGTTAAAAACAGTGGAGAGCAACCAACATACAATTAATGCAGCCTAACAGCTGTATGTGATACCAACAGAGCCAGACAGCTTAACAGAACAGAGAGGCCAGGATAAAAGAGAGCTCTGCTAAAATTACTATCTTCTCAGGGTGATTGTGGAAATGCCCAAATTGTGCCCTGAATATCAACTTCAGAGGTTTCACACTGAGGAAAACAGGTTTCCTTAAAATAGTCCAGCTAAATTACTAAACAAATAAATAAGCAAACAACACGACACAGTCCCAGACAGGGGTAGGGGAGAACCAGGATCTAGCTTTGTTACAATATATTATTAAAATGTCTAGTTTTCAATAAAAATTTTCAAGATATGCAAAGAAACAGGAAAGTGTGGCCCATGTCCAAGGCAAAAAAGAGCAGGCCACGAAAACTGCCTGAGAACGCCCAGGTGTCAGACTTAACAAAAACTTCAAAGTAGTTATCATAAATATGTTAAAAGAACTAAAGGAAACATGCTTAAAGAAATAAAAGAAGGTATGATGACAACGTCTCATCAAATAGAGACTGTCAATAAAGAGACAGAAATTACAATATACATAACTAAATAGAAAATCTAGATTTGAAATGTACAACAACCAAAAAGAAAAGTTCACTTGAGGGCCTTAACAGTAGATTTAAACTGGCAAAAGGAAGA
This sequence comes from Eidolon dupreanum, assembly GCA_028627145.1. Classification (NCBI taxonomy): domain Eukaryota; kingdom Metazoa; phylum Chordata; class Mammalia; order Chiroptera; family Pteropodidae; genus Eidolon; species Eidolon dupreanum. Next base: position 29,874,292 of record CM053511.1, on the reverse strand, counting down.
ATCAGAAAACTTGAACATATATCAATATAAATAATGCAGTCTGAATAACAGAGAGAAAAAAGAAAGAAGAAAATGACCAGATACTCTGAGAAATATGGGACACTATTAAATGCATCAACATATGTATAATCGGAATACCAGAATGAAGAGAAAAAGGAACAGAAAAAAACATTCAAAGAAAAATATAGCTGAAAGCTCTCCAAATTTGATGAAAAATGTTAATCTTGAAAAATAAACACATTTGGAGGACTCACAGCTATAATCAAGACCGTGGTACAAAATAGTCATGGGGATGTAAAATGTAGCATAAGGAATATAGTTAATAATATTGTAATAACTATGCATGGTGTCAGATGGATACTAGATTTATCAGGGTGATCATAAGTTATATAAATGTGTAATCACTGTTGTACACCTGAAACTAATATAATATTATATGACAACTGTAATTGAAAAAAATTTTAATTATTAAAAAAAGACATGGTACTAGTATAGGTTAGACATATAGATCAACGGAATCTAATTGACAGTTGAGTAATAAACCATCACATTTATGGTCAGTTGATTTTCAGGAAGGGTGCCAAGAAAATTCAACAGTACCATTTCAACAAATGGTACTATTACAACTGTCTATAGCCACATGCAATACAATGAAATTGGACACCTTCCTTATACTGTACACAAAAATTGACTCAATATGGATCAGAGATCTAAATGTAAGAGCTAAAACTATAAAACTGTTAGAAGAAAAATAGGAGTAAATGTTTGTGACCTTGCATTATGCTAAGCTTTCTTAGATATGACATCAGAAGCACAAGTGACACAATAATCAATAGATTGGAATTGGTCAATACTAAAAACTTTTGGGCTTCGATGAGACACTATTGGAATGGAAGAGAATATTTACAAATCATATATGACAAAAGACTTGTATAAAGAATATATAAAGGACTCCTTCAATTCAGTAATGAAAGACAACTAACCACAATTTAAAAATGGGCAGAGGATTTGAATAGATATTTCTCCAAAGAAAAGATATATAAGTGGTCAGTAAGCACATTAAAAGTGCCCAGATGACTAGCCATGAGATAAATGCAAATTAAAACCAAAATGAGATATAACTCTACATTCACCATAACCTACTAGGTTATAATCTGAAAGACAACAAAGATTGCGAAGAAATTGGAACCCCCGTACATGACTAGTGGGAATATAAAATGGTGCAGCCAGTTTGGAAAATCATCTGGCAGTTCTTCAAAAGTTTAAAGCATGCAGTTACCATAGTACCCAGCAATTTCACTCCTAAGTATATAACCAAGAGAAATGAAAATATATGTCCACACAAAAACATACAAAAGTGATTATAGCATCATTGTTCATAATAAGCCAAAAAGTGAAAATAGTCCAAATGTCCATCAACCGATTAACGGATAAATAAAACATGGTATATCCATACAATGAAATATCATTTGGCAATAAAAAAGGATGAAGTATCAGTATATGCTACAACATGGATGAACCTTGAAAGCATATGCTAAGTGAAAAAAGCCAAGTACAAAAGGCCACAATTGTATGATTCTATTTGTGTGAAATCTCCAAAATAGGAAAATATGCCGGGATAGAAAATTGATTAATAATTCCCTAGGTTTGGTGAGAAGGTTGGGGAGAACTGAAGTGTGACTGCTAATGGGTATAGCATTTGGGGGGGTTGGGGGAATGATGAAAATGCCCTAAACTGATGGTTACACAACACTGTGAATATACTAAAAACATTGTTTATTTAAATAAGTAAATTATATGGTATGTGAATCATATCAATAAATCTGTTATATTAAAATAAAAGTAGCAGTCTTGTAGAAAGAAGACAGCTAATGGACACTCTGGAATTGAAAAAGTACAGAACTGATCATTTATCCTCCTCCTCCATCTCTGCCTTTAAACCACCTGGTTCTGTTTCCTTGGAGTCTATGGCACATATTAAAATATTTAGAAATTTTTGTTTCTTTTACATGGCTGATATCTTTCCTCTCATTACGTACCTTGCAAATTGCATCTTTCTATCAATACTGCAGATGTGACAGGAACAACACAGGCTGTTTAGTTTGTGCTCCCCTGTGTAAACACCTGAAAACTCATGTATCCCACAACACTTTGTCAAAAAACTCTGTGCTACATTAGAACGGTTTCTTGCAGACAGGTTAAAAGATCCTGTTTTGTTTGAAGCTTTTTACACATTGAATTTCAGGATATTTATGTCTGCATATCAACCACATCTTTAAGAAATGATCTACACATGCACATCTGGTTTATGTGTATTTGTTATGCAGTGTCTATTGCTTTTGACTGCCATTTTTTAAACTCTTGGAATTCAGCTCTTACAGTAGAGCTTTATATTGACTATGGTTACATTCTTGGAAAATTGCCTTGCATAAAAGTGTTTAATTTCTACTGAATAATGAAAAGTACAATATATTCTGTCATAATTTATAGGTTACACAGAATTTGGCAAATCGTTGGCCTGGATAGCTGAGAAAGTTCTTGAAATAGTCAAAGAGAATGACTCCAATTTCCTCAATATAACCTGCTCACAGAAGGCAATATGACAACTTCATTATCTTGTTTGAGAATACCTCTAGAGTCACAACCCATGTGGTGTAGTCTCAGAATGGATTCATATTGGAAGTACTTCTCAAATGGGCATTTCAGTTTTACTCTTCTAAAAATTTAAAAGATTCTAAGTTATAATTTGTGGTTAATCTTTGAATCATCTGCCCTGAACTCCTCTCTAGCACCCAGTAAATCCTAGGGGCTTCACATGCTCACCCACGGTCCTTCCCTTTGGCCCCTCTATGAGTGATCCACCACTCCACATCTTCATTCCCCACCCCGTTCCCAGACATGCAGTTGGCAGCAGAGGCAAAGGAGGAGGCTACAGGGCAACACCCAAATGATTTTGTCTAGTTGAATTTCAGTCACGTTGAGTTTCTGAGGCTTTGGATTTTATGTTAGTGTTTTATTGTGTATTTTTTAAAATAAAGATTTGTAAAAAAAAATAGTTTTTTAAAAAGTGTGTTATTATCCTTTAGCAAGTTATCTTTTTATAGATAGTGGCTTATGTTTTCCTCATGAGGTCCCTTATTCCACTCTTCATCTGCATCTGAGTATTATCATCACTGCATTCCACTTCCTCTACCACATTCATTTGTATCACTTCCCTTTAGGCCTGGCCCACCCAGGGGCACAGGCAGAGCTTACAGACTATGGCAGCCAAGCCCCGTTGGCGGGCAACAGAGCAGCTGCTTTCTCACTTTGTCCCAGCTGCTCCAGGGCTTATGCCTGTTTAGAGGTGACTCTGAAAGATGGGGCTTCCCTTTATATGCTAGTCTCCTTGTCTGGCACATAGTAGGAGCTCTATTAAAGGTGATCTGGCTCCACATTTGTAGCTCAGTGGCAAAATTGCCCAGCTCTTCTTCACTGCGTCAACAGCTCTCTTACAATAAAGTGGAAGGTAATGTAGACGAAAGCTGGCTACCAACACAAAAACTGGGTGCAAAGTTCATATTTGTTCACTTTGTGGGACAGTTCAAACTAAGTTTACTGGGTCTGGCATCTTTATCCTAAATTCAGTCTGTTCTTCATTCAGGGCCGCCTTTGCCCATGTCCTGAAGTGGAAGTGTCTCTGTTTTGGCTCACTTAAATTTCTTTAGTTGCCACAGAAGCTTACTTTTTGCAGAAAGAAATGTTTTCCTTCTCATGGAAAACTGAGCTTAACCACCTTTAGAGACCAAGAAATTGAGCTTTATGTCTATGAGGAGGGGCAGCCAAGGCTGGGAGGGGCTGCTGCCAGATTCTGCCTCTGCCCTTCTTTTTGATTTAATTATTGCCTAAAACCTAGAATGAGATGAAGGGTGCTTCCCACTGTCACCTCACAAAAGATGCTTCATTGCTTCGTTAGCGTTTGTGAACACCAAACACACAAACACAGCCAACCACTTAGAGATATCAGAAAGTCTCAGGGTAGACTAGACAGTGGAGTGCAATTCAGCGCAACATGATATTTTAAAATATGGTGCTCTCAGAAATAAATAGACTAAAGGAAGATGGCATTAAGTTTAAATTGTGGTATAAAATCGATGTTACAGACATTCAAGCTCTAGAGGTCTTCACAGGTGGGATACAGGTGAATTCTTTGTTATTTAAGGGAATCTTTCAAATTTTTCTTCTAAATTTCTTCTGCAGAATTTAGACAGCTACAAAACAATTGCTTGTATTTGGCCAATCATTCAATATTTATTAAGTATCTACTACACACTAGGAACAGAATTTAATTCTAAAATATTTAAAACAAGTGACTAAAACTTCAGCTCTTGGCCAAACATAAAAAATTGTGCAATTTTTTAGATGCTATCTTATTTACCAATCAAACTGTATTTACTCAGAGTGGATAACTGCTTGATCTTCTTCCTCCCTATCCCCCATGTCACCTGGCAGGAACCAGAATGAGAGAAAGAGTCAGAGGGTGCTAGTTTGTAGCCAAATCATGTATTAGGCTTAAGCATATCCCTTTGCTTATCATCTTGCAAGTCCTTGGTCGCATCCCAAATCTATTCCCCAGAACAGCTATTCCAAAGTGCCATCACTTCCCCAAGCATCTGCTAAGTCTTCCTCTTTCATTCCCCATCTCCTCTCAACAGATGGCTTGTCTCATACTGAGAACATTGAGATGAAAACTGGCTTAATTTTCTCCTTCCCAACTAAAAACCAGCTAAAGTTATCTGTTTCTATGTCTCTCTTCCACTCTAGTTTTAAGGATTATCTCTTTACTAGTATTGTTGATCAGATCCCCTTTCAGCTTCTCTGGAGTAGATTCACATCTTGAGGTGGAGATTATATTCTTAAATCAGCATATATGCAAAACTCACATATAGTCAAAATTACTCTAGTAGATTTCTTAAATCACCTATAACAGTCGGTCAAATATGGCTTTGGGAATCCAGTCCTATAGAGAAATATGTGGGTGTGAGTGTATCACACAGACAGTAATATAGATATAAGGCATATATATTTTACTAGGTATATACTATACAATATACTATACAAGGTATACAGTAATATATAGTACAAAATTCCAAAGAGGGATTATATTGAGAAAAATTAAGTAAGCTTTTTGGAACATGAGCAAATTTATGAATATTCTGATTTTCCATTTAGTGTCACAATCCTAGTTTTTGTGGATAAATTTATTAATTTCTCTCTTATCCTCAGTTCTTCAGTTTCTTCTTCAAGGTTGTAGTAGAGCCATCACTAGCCACTAGCATGAATAATGCATTTTACTATTTGTGTATGGTCTAGAAACCCCTAATTCATCTATACCTTCTTTGGTAGGTTTTCACAAAGAAGCTTCCCTACTTGTAGGCAACCTCATTGAGAGCAATGGTCCACAGCGTTTTCAGCATTATTTAAATTATTCTTTCTTTTTCTCTCTCCCTGCCTCCTTCCTTGTTAGAAGATTAGGCTGGGTGGTACGTAAGAGAAATCTGAAAGTGTAGTGGCTTAAGTAAGAAAGAATTTTATTTCTCTCTCATAGAAAAAGTAGGTGATGCAGGCCTCTTTTGATGGCTCCACAGTCATCTGAGACCAGGCTCCTTCTCCCTTTCTGCCCTCCCATTCTAGTTCATGGCATCCATCCTTATGGCTGCTAGAGCTCTAGCCATTGCATTGACATTCCAGACAGTAGGAAGGAGGCATAAAGAAGGAGGTGTTCAGGAAAATTTATCCAAAACTTTAAATAAAGTGAAAGGTTGACTGTGTGTCTTGCAAATGTCATAGTAGAGCTTTGTCAACTTCCTCCAAGGGTTATCTCACTTAGAGAGTAACGTACTTTAATTACTGTTGATTAGGGTTCAGACTCTAAAATTGAAGAGATGTTAACTTTTAAAAAAATGGCTAGATGCAAATGAATTTTTCTCAGAAAGTATGGTTTTATTACCTTAAAGAAATTTACCTCTTTTCTATCTAACCTAATATTCTTATTTTAGGATTTCATTTTTCCTTACTGAACCAGTTTTGTCATCTTGCTGGCTCCCCTTATTAATAAATCAATTATACTTTGGCATGTGCTTGGATGATGTATGGGAATTACATTTTTTAACATTCATATGTTTCAGCAGAAGGAAGGATAAAATGGTGTTCTCTTAGCTGAGTCAGTGATCTTTCTGCATATCCCACCTAACATTTCTACTTATATCTCATTGGCCAGAACTTAGCCATAAGGCCACACCTACCTGCAAGGAAGGGTAGACAATGTAGTCTTTTGCCTAACTGCATTGGTACCCTGATGAAAATTAAGTTTCTCTTACTAAGATAGGGATGCAGAGATTAGATAGCAGAGAGCAAATGATAGTCTTTGCTACAAGAACATAGAAACATTGATTGTGCCCCCTGTAACCTGTGTTTTTGCCTCTTTCTCTATCTTGGCTTCTCTCCAGCAGCCTAAGAGTAACTCAAAGGGTTCCAATAGCTGTGACCCCTTGTGCCTGATATCTTCTGTAGCTATCATGACAACATTTCCTTTTTAGAATCCCAGTTAAAGTTCTAGAGAGAACAATCTCACTTGGCTTTACTTTCTCACCTCCTCTTCCTTGTTCATCCACTTTCATCAGACTTTTCTTCCTCTTGCCCCACTAATCCTGCTCTCACAGGCTACTGCTGATCTTCTAAACAACAAACTCACATCAACTGCATCTTGCATAAAGCAAATATTTAATAAATGATCACTGAATCTTTTGTCTTCTTAGTTATTCTTTCTTAGAACAGTGTTATTTTCTATTCTTCTTAATGGTAAAAATAATATTTTAGTTTTATTATGGACTAAATAAACTCTTTTGACCTGTTCATGGAAACGTAGTTCTTAGATATAGGTTTGGTTCTGTGAAAAAATGCATCCTAACAGCACACTTTGGAAATGACCTTTTCGTAGGCTCAGGTCTGTTTATTCAATTCTCCTCTCTATTAAATACAAAAAGAAATGGGATGTTTCTTGCTAACAAAAAGGAATTTCACTAGCTTGTTTCTGCAAGCACAACAGAGTCAGTGGCAAGATGTTTACCTGGCTAACTCCTAAAGGAAAACTACCCATTTTGAAACTAACAAGGGAAAAATACTAATAAGATTCTTGATAATAGGTTTTCCTGTTTTTGAACCTTCCTCTGATTCTTTCTCAAAACAGAGATCTATTTGCAAGTTCAAATTGTCCTAAACTAGAGAACCTGGTGTCCCAAATGCATACTGTCCATAAGCCTTTCCTACTTTGCCTGCTTTATGTATCACAGAGGGAGGGCTTCTCTTCCAGGACTTGGGGTCGGACTATAGCAGCCCAGGTGGTTAAGGATTACCTGCTGGATGTGCTTACGATTCCCCAGTGTGGCAAATTCCATCCCATTTCAAATGCTGCCTCGTTTTTTCTCTCATGCTCCTTTGAAAAGCCAGCACACTAATGAGGAACAGTTTCTTAGTGAGTACATCATAGGACAGTAAGGGGGAAGGTGGGCTTTAGGTGGACTCAAAACTTTTCTTCCACCCCTTCCTCCCAGGTTTTGGGGGACATACCTGGAGGTAAGAATGAAAGCTTGGAACTTGAGTAAGCAACCATCATCTGCTATATCTGAAGAGTATCTCCAATAGGGAGAAGGCAAAACTCCCAGGGAAGAAGTTGGTTGGTTTTTAATCAGCTGGAGTTTGTCTGATCTGCTAAACTCTAGGTTGGAAATTTGTGGACCCATAAGCTATATCTGGCCCTCAGACATGCTATGTTTGGCCAATACAGTGTTTTTGTGTGTGTGTGTTTGGTTTTAATCTTTAAAATACAATATTTAAAAGGAAAATTTCATATAAAAATCAGAGTTCTGGCTTTTTGATGTTTTTCTAAGCTGCTGCATTTGGTTGGAACTGAGTTGCTATCACCTTTAAATGGAGTTTTCCCTCTGCATTTTGTCACAGTCTTCATTTCTCCCTATTTTGCACCAAGCCACTTCCCTCATTTACAAATACCTACTGTGCCCCTGTAGGCATTTTAATTTAAGATTCCTATTGCAAACGGCCAGAGAAGGAGAAGGAGGAAGGGGTATAAGGGAAAACTTCACAGAAGAGAACTTAAGCTGGTCCTTGAAAACTGCATAAAAATCTTCTTGGTATAGTGGAGAAATAAGGCAATCCAGGTAGAACAAGCGGGCAGAGAAAAGACATACATTTATACGGTTATTGGGAAGAATCAAATAGAACCTCAAGAAATGCTAGAGCAATCTTTCTGCATGATCTTGGATTTCAACAGACTTTAGTTCTAATCCAGCCTCTAAGTCTGTGTGACTTTAGGCAAATTATATTTCTCTGAGCCTCAATTCATTCATATGTACAGTAGACATAATAGTAGCTTTGTTATATGGTTGCGACTACAGAATAAGGTCACATAGACTTTTATATAAAAAAAATTTATTGAAGAATACTAGATATACTCAAAAATGTGCATATCATAAATATACAAACATGGATTTTAATAAACTGAACATAATAAACAGATCTGGGTCCTATAACCAGCACCCATATCAAAAACAGAAGATAGAAGCACTCCAGGAATCCTCCTCATGCTCCTTTCTGGTCACTGGCCAACCCTTCAGAGTCACCACTCCTCTGACCTTTAACAGTATGGATTAGTTGTACCTGCATTTGTACTTTATATATAAGGAATCTTATTAGCAGGTATGATTTTTACCCCACTTCTATTCAAAATTATATTTATGAGATTCACCCATACTGTTTCATGTAGCTGTAGAATAGATAGATAATTCATTTTCATTGCCATATGATATACCATAATACAAATACTCTATTTATTCATCCACTCTAGGTTAATAGACAGGGAATTTTCTGGCTTAGGCTCTAAAAAATAGTATGGGCTTCTGAGAAAAGAATGGCATAGATGATAGAGGCTCTGTATATCCCTCCTGAGAACAAATCAAAGTTGTAACAGAAACACGAAGCAAATAGCAAGCAAAGTTGCCTGGGATCTAGATGAAAGGAAGCACTGCAACTAGGGAAAGAAATAATTAATCAACCTGCAATAGTAGAAGGTAGGAGGAGTAGAAGGTAGAAGACTAGAGACTGTCCCGGTCCCTAGCAGCTGAGTGGGACATAGGCTATGGCAGTGGTAGCTGCAGACCCCTCTTAAAGGGGTCATGTCTGTGACTGGACTTCGCAGTGACGGACTTGCTTGCTCTGAGCACCTGTGCCAGGTTGGCCCCACGGAGAGTACTAGGGACTCACAGGGGGACACTGAGATGTTGCAGTGAGGGCTGGAGGTGAGGATCTCTACCAGGCAGAAATGCTGGTGGTACTAATTTTTCCTCTGGTGAGCCTTCCCCACTCCCAGTATGGGGACTCAGCACCAGGAAGATATTATTGTATGCCAACAATAATAAAGCTAGAAAAAAAAATTTCCAATTTCTTACGTGATAGTGTGTTCAACTTTCAACACCTTGGATAAATATTCATAATTTACATTTTCCCAGAAGATAATCCATTAAGGATTTTTAATTTATTGGTTCTAACATTTCTCACTTTTAATATTTTGTGTTTATTTTGCTTTCTTCTCTGTCACTTAGTAGATTTACTGGAGGGCTTTTTTGTTGTCGTTGTAAGTTCATTTTTTGCTATTTTTTTTTCAGCAAAGAAATAGGTCTTAAACCAATTTACAGTTTATTTGTTTTATAATTCATTAACCTTGATCTTTCTTTGGGTTTCTCTAGGTTACATTTCTAATTTCTTAATTTGAATAACTTAATTGATTTGAGATTACTTTTATTGTTTAATAATGAAAATACATAAAGTTATTTATCTCTGAGCATAGCTTTGATGCTATTTCATAAATTTTTTTAAAATTTATTTATTTATTTACTTTTTATGGTGACATTGGTTAATGAAATCCAATAAGTTTCAGGTATACACTTTAACAGTAAGGCATATATATATATATATTCACACTGTGTGTTCACCTCCCATAGTTAGATTTCTTTCTGTCACCACATATTTGACCCCCTTTACCCTGGCTGCCTTCCATGTCCTCTCCCACCCCCCCATCCTCTGGTAACCACTAGTCTATAGTCCATGTTCATGAGTCTCTGTTTGTCCTATTCATTTCTTGTTTTTAGGTTTACATCTCACCTATAAGTGACATGTGATTTCAACTTTTCCTGCCTGGCTTATTTTGCTTACCATGAATATCTTGAGGTCTATCCATATTTTAGCAAATGGCAGTATTTCATCTCTTCTTATGGCTGAGTAATATTCCATTGTATATATGTATCACAGCTTCTTTATCTAATCATCTATCGTAAGGCACTTCGGTTGCTTCCATGTCCTGGTCACTGTGAACAATGCTGTTATGAACATCAATGTGCAAATATCTTTTTGGATATGGGTTTTCAAGTCTTTGGGGTAAATACCCAGTAGAGGGTATTTTCCATAGTGGCTGTACCAATTTGCAGTCCTACTACCAGTGTATGAGGGTTCATTTTTCTCCACATCCTCTCCAACATTTGTTATTACTTGTCCTGTTGATTATAGCCATTCTAACAGGTGTGAGATGGTATCTCAATGTGGTTTTGATTTGCATTTCCCTAATAGCTAGCGATGGTGAGCATCTTTTCAAATATTTGTTGGCTATTTGTATGTCCTCAAGGGAGAAGTGTATGTTCAGGTCCTCTGCCCATTTTTTGATTGGATCGTTTGTTTTTTTGTTGTTATTGAGTTGTATGAGTTCTTTGTATATTTTAGATATTAGGCCCTGATCAGAGGCGTTGCTTGCAAATATGTTCTTCCATTCAGATGGTTGTCTCTTTACCTTGTTGACAATTTCTTTTTCTGAGCAGAAGCTTTTTAGTTTGATGTGGTCCCATTCATTATTTTAGCTTTTACTTCCCTTGCTTTTGAGGTCAAATTCATAAAATCCTCTTTAAGTCCAAAGTCCTTGAGTTTAGTTCCTATGTTTCTTTCTATGCATTTTATTGTTTC
>CM053511.1:29728563-29862728 GCA_028627145.1 Eidolon dupreanum | reverse complement strand
AAGGGAAGTAAAAGCTAAAATAATGAATGGGACCACATCAAACTAAAAAGCTTCTGCTCAGAAAAAGAAATTGTCAACAAGGTAAAGAGACAACCATCTGAATGGAAGAAAATATTTGCAAGCAACGCCTCTGATCAGGGCCTAATATCTAAAATATACAAAGAACTCATACAACTCAATAACAACAAAAAAACAAACGATCCAATCAAAAAATGGGCAGAGGACCTGAACATACACTTCTCCCTTGAGGACATACAAATAGCCAACAAATATTTGAAAAGATGCTCACCATCGCTAGCTATTAGGGAAATGCAAATCAAAACCACATTGAGATACCATCTCACACCTGTTAGAATGGCTATAATCAACAGGACAAGTAATAACAAATGTTAGAGAGGATGCGGAGAAATAGGAAACCTCATACACTGCTGGTGGAACTGTAAATTGGTACAGCCACTATGGAAAATAGTATGGAGGTTCCTCAGAAAACTAAGAATTGATCTACCATATGACCCAGCAATCTCTCTACTGAGTATTTACTCAAAAGACTTAAAAACTCATATCTGAAAAGATGTTTGCATACCAATGTTCATAGCAGCATTATTCACAGTGACCAGGACATGGAAGTAATCGTAGTGTCCTATGATACATGACTGGCTAAAGAAGCTGTGGTACATATGTACAATGCAATATTACTCAGCCATAAGAAGAGATGAAATACTGCCATTTGCAACAACCTGGATGGACCTCAAGATAACCATGCTAAACGAAATAAGCCAGACAGGAAAAGTTGAAAATCACATGATATCACTTATACGTGGTATATAAACCTAAAAGCACAAATGAACAGGACTAACAGAGCCTCATGGACATGGACAATGGACTAGTGGTTACCAGAGGGCATGAGGAAGGGGGGAAGGAGAAAAAATAAATAAAATGTTAAATAAAAAAATTAAAAATAAAAAAAATAAAATATTTTTTAAAAAAGAAAAAAAAATTAACAAATACGTGATGCTGGTTTCGCTAATCCCATTTGCAGAGCAATTCTGTGGCTTGCCCAAAGTCAGCCACAAAACAAGGGACAGAGCTGAGATTCAAGGTCAGGCCTACCAAGTCCTAGACAAGTGCTCTTTCTAATATTTTATAAAACCTGACACAAGTCTGGCTATTTGGAAAGGTATAAAGGAAATATACCTTCAGGTGGAGTATCATCACCTACCTAAATAATGAGAGAAAAGTCTGAAGGAAAACACACTAATAGGAAATCATGATTGTCTCTAGGGAGATAGAAGTTAGTGGGGGGTCTTGAACCACACCTGTAATTTTTTTCTTTCCTTTCTTTTTTTTTTTTTTAAAGAGAACATATTCATATATTACTTGTCTCGTTAAAAATTACATTTATAAAATGAGCACTACCAAAGGATTTTCTGTACTGTATTCTCTAGTTGATGAATTTTTCCATTCTAGTATTTGGGATTAACATTGACGTCTTCCTTTGCTGCTTATTCAAAAAAAGAAAAAGAAAAAGGAAAAAAAAACAAGCAAAATACTTTGGCCTCAGGTTTTTAAAATACTCACCATTATACTCAGTATTAAAACTAATTGAACTGAGAAGGTAGACTGTGGCAAGTGAAGTGTGACAGTGACTAGACTACTCAATTTGTTGTTTTTTTTTCAATTTATGACTCTTAGTCATAGACCATTTGTTTTGACTGCTTTTTCTATTTTTGTGTTTATTTCTAGTCATAAAGCATCTGGTCTGTATAATTAAGGGGAGCTGAGAAAATATAATTAGCCAAACATGCAAGAAATAGATGGAAAATCTTCTTTATGACAGAAATGTAGCCCCAGACTGCATTTTTTTTTGGATAAAGACCTTATTCACTGACTAATAGTTGTTTGTTAATACAGTGAATTTCTCCATTCCTTGAAGGCATTCCTTTGTAGCTTCCTCAGGTGGTTGATGTGTTGAAAAACCCACCTGCACAAGCTGCTTTGCCTCACCCCAGGCCCCTTCCTGATTCTGGATACATGTATAAAATGCAATACTTGTTGGCTTAAGAATGCCTTTAATGCATGTATATGAGCATGCTTAAGGTCTAGTTCAAAGGTAAATGCCATTTGAACTGATAAGAAGAATGCCAGAGGAAGAAATCAAAGCAACAAAAGCAGCAACTTCTAGATAACCGTGATATGCCAACAGGTGGACACTATGTCATTTTCTAGAAAGGATGAGGTTGGAATGTGAATACACATGTTCAGACTTTGATGCCTTTTTGACAAAATCCATGCTCAGATGATACAATTGAGTGTCCATACTTGGGACAGACTGATTACATGTTATAGGTTATAATTGATATCATCATTATGGAGTTATAATAGGGAAAGATTGTTATAACCACAAGGATGTGGACAGTTTCATATGTAAGGATATATGTGGAGCTTGAAGAATGAAAGATTTCTAAATAATTCTGTTTATGCTACTCCTTGGATGTGCTTTGTTAAGTGCTGAGTAGGCTGATCTGAAGCAACAACAAAACACAAACCAAATGCCCCCAGCAGGACTGACTGTAATCTGTGACTGCAAATGGGGCCCCTGGAAGAGCGATAACCCATATTTCATTACCCCAGTTGCTGAGTAAAATACTAGGAAGGCACAGGGCCTCTGGAGTCAAAGCATCTGTGTTCAAAGCCGGAATGTCATTCTCCCCTACATATAACCTTGGGCAAGTTGCTCAATCATTCTGTCCCTGTTTTACTCACTTGTATGATACCATGGCGCCTGTTACGTAGGCTGGTGGCCTATGGCCCTGCCTACAGAACAAGGTGACAGTACCTTGTCACCACCTCCAAGTCTCACCATCATGCGGCAGTAGACATTTCCTGGGATGAGGGCTTGTTTGACTCACAAGCACCCTCTTTCCTCTGGCCCAGATAGTCCTAGCTGATCTATGTAGACCTGGCCTCCTTCATGGATTGGTAGTTAAGGAGTTCTCCCTTGAGCTGTGCTGCGCCAAGCAGTACCTGTCCTCTGTGAACCTGAAACTTAGAATAAACAGGCTCAGAGGTTGTCTGTTGCTGGAGCTGAGGCATGCTAACAAGAATGTTTCATGAGTTTATGCAATGGCCACATTCCCAGACACACCTTCTTCAACTTCTGAGTCAGCTCCTGTTCTTCAAGAGCTGGAGGGTGGATGCCATCCCCATTCAGAGCACCTTGCCCACCTCTACCACCTCACTGAGGAGAGGATTAGTGCCTTAAAGTACAAATTCTCTGCCACTCCCTTTGATTGAAAGGCTGTACATAGCCTGTCCAATGATTCTTCCTAAGGTGAAAGTAGGTGTTTTGCTTATAAAGCTAGAGCAGGCAGAAGAATTATCATCTGGAGAGGAATGGGGAACATTTGTACAATGATCAGCTCTCCTATTTTCCGTAGTGTTAGGCATTAAAAAATGTCACAAATGACTTCACTAGGGGATTATGGACAATGTACAGAGATCCAAACACATCTACTTATTTGCTTCTTCTCTTGAGTGCCATAATTGTGGGACTAGTTGGGAGGCAAAACAACATAAAGAAAAGAACAATGGTTTTGGGGTCCAGGCAAACGCAGGTTCAAAAACTTATGCCCCGATATATGTTCTTGTGATCACAAGTGATTTAGCTAACTTCTCTGAGTAGCATCAGTTCCATTGTCTGTAAAATCAAGATGGCAATGCAATATCCATGATACCATTCAGGACTCTTTAAGTTGCAAGTGATAGAAACCCAACATAAACTTGCTTAATCTGAAAAAGAGACTCTATTAGCTCATGTAACCCAGGCAAGGAAAGCCCTGAACTCAGAGCTGGCTGGATTCAGGGACTGGATCACCACCAGGACTCTGTCAAGTTCTCATCTTTGATTACCTCTGAAAATTGGTTTCATCTTCTCCTTCTGAATATGGATGGCATTCAATGACATGGAACACGTTCTAGACACATATCTTTGCAGATAGAGACCTTTGTTCTTTGAGCTTCCGCTGAAGACTTTTCTGGGGAATGTGATTCCTCTGCCAAGGATCTCTGCCAGCCATGGATTAATCATGGAGCCAGTAGGAGGAGGTACTATATCCTTGGTTCAGCCTGAGTTGTGGGACAGCCCTGTGGCTAGGTGTTGGCATAGTGAAACTTTCAAGGAAATCACTCAGAGCTGTCCCAGTGTGTCCACATCCTTGCAGTATCTTTGTGATTTGAAGGAAGTCACCTAGTGAAGCACCTGCTGCTGGAATAGTCCCTCTGCTGACAGGCCTCCTAGAGGACACTTTGGAGAAAATATGGGCTTCTTGGCCTCTCTGTTCCCCTGACACTTCAGACGCATTATGTGCAGCTTGGCACTTAATAATTCTCTCCACATATCTTCCTGACTCACTGTTTCTGCAGATGGCCCTACCCTCAGGCCTGAAGCCATGCCAGCACCTTCAAGGCCTTCGCAGCCTGACACTGCTTCTACAGCAGCCACATGGCCCTCATCCATGTCCTCTTTTCCATTCCCAAGATCATCACTGTGGTCTGTTATCTGTTACCTCACAGCCTCCTAAGCAGAGCAAACTCTGCCCTTGTCACTGCCCTGACAGGGATAGCCCATCACCTCTCAAATGAGGGAAAGACTCCACAGGTTGGCATTCAAGGACTGCCATAATATAATCCTGAGCAACTTCTAAGCCACATTTGCAGGTATTGGGTGTTACTAAAGGGTAAACAAACAGGAAAAAAAACCTGTGAGGACCATTGTAAGAAAGAGAACAGAAAGGAGGAGGGCTGACTGGTAGCAAGTTGCTAGGCAACCATGCAGCGATGAAAGCAACCTGTGCTGAGGCTGATGATGCCAGAAGTCAATGAAAATGCCTGCATCCTTTGATTTATATTTTAGTTGGAAAAAACCACCAATGTAGGGTGATATCAGATGAAATTTTGTAAAGGCGTTTGCCCCCAATACTTAATATATTCAGGCTTAAATTTTCCTACTTTGATGGCAAAAAAAAAAATAATACCTATAAACTACATTGTTTTTATTGGGAAATTTGTTGGGAGGCAGTTGGTGGGTATAAAGTGGAAGAGATTTTCTAAGTAGCAAAAAAGAAGAAAATGAAAGTCATTATTCTGCTTTTCAAAACTAGTTGCTGTTATTTCATGATGGTTTTCCTAGAGACTTTGTTTATATATATTTATAAAGAAATAAATTCTGAACTCGGGCCTAAAAGCCCAAATGAAAAACATGCCACCCTCAGCTCTGAGATACTGAGTGTTGGGTGTATGAGGCTAAGAGGCCATGCTTGCCTGCATTCTTCTATTCAAGACTGTCTTTTCAATCTGCTGAAAAAGAGAAGTTATATACAGACACACATACGTGTGTACATGCATGTGTACATACAAATGTGTATATGTGTACACATATTTAAGAAAAATTTGAATCAACTCAGAGTTTTTATTTACTAAGCTGTTTTAAAAAATCACAATGAATAATTATTGTCAATGGGCATTTATTTACTCTTAGAAATGCTTGCTAACATTCCTGGCACCCAAACATAATTAATATGGAGAGGAGCATAGGAGACGCAATGCAGGGACGACTGATAATCCAATTTCTGTTTGTCATCACCTTGGCCCAGCTCAGCTGCTCAGGCAAATAGATGAAGGCCGACGATGTGGGCAACAACCAGTGAAGCTCCAGATTTAGCATCTGTGCACCAAATGACACATAGGTCAAAACCAGATTTTTCAAGTCCTGCTATGGCTGTAAAGTCCCAATTTCCCTGTGCTTCACATCCTGTTCTATTATCATGAAAAAGAACATCAAAAGAAATGCACATTGATTGATTTCCCTGGATGACTTTTTTTTTCTTTCTGGTTCTAAGAAGTTTCTCTTTCACTTTCATAAGCCTGCAGCTAATTTAGTATTTGAAATGTGAGCTTATAAAATAAACGCCCGTGAATACTCTATAGCCATGTTTGGTTTTGCTGCTCTCTTGAAATCCTCTTCTGGTTTTGTTAATATTAAGAACAAAAAAAAAAGAGAGATGGGGACAGGGGAAAGAGACTTTCCATTGTGTTTCCAAAATAACTACTTCCATACAAACATCAGAAAGGCAAGATATTCTAATATTGCAGTAACCATTTTCAGGCACCCAAAAACAAGTCATGCTACAATAACTTTAAAAAAGATTGCTAACAACATAATCATTACCTTTTTCTCCTAGAGAAGTCAGAACTGTCCAAGCACTTTTAAAGACTATAAGCTTTTCTGTGCCCTTAAGAGATTATCAAATTTCGATCTTCATTAGAATGCATGTCAATATTTCCAGAGGAGAAAAAGTGCTACATGAGTTTAAATGGCGAGCTTATGATCACCAAGAAAGGAAAACTATATTTATTACAGGTGTGATAACTGCTCTGTATTGTGTGCCTGGACTAGTATCTTCACCAATTTATTCATTTATTCATTCACTCAATACATATAATTAGCAATGAACATGACAAACAGGATTTCTATTCTAATAGATTTTACAGGCTGCTGTGGGAGGTGATGGAAAAATGTAGATGGACATTTAATAAGTACTTACAGTGTAGTTAGTTTCACAGAAAAGGATGAAGTACTCTATATAATAGTCAGAACTACCCTAGTGTTGCGGAGTCGGTTAGGAAGAAGAGTCGGAGTCTGGAAATGCTTTTACTCTCAAGGATAAGGGAGAGGGGATGGCAAGGAATGGCAATGCTAGTATCCCCCACCCCTGTCTCCAAGGCTTTTTATTCTCTCTTACAAAGCTGGCCATGTAATTTATTATTAGTTACTATCAGGTTAGTAATTGCAAACTACAGCCAATTCCCAGACTCAGCCTCAAGGCCACTACCGTGTTTTCAGCTAATTCTTCTTAAGTAACTTTTTCCCATCCTTGTCTCCAGAGCAAGAAGTCCCAGAATAGGTCAGGTGTGTGCGCCCTCCCTGCAATGTGTCCTTGCGTGCAAGTCCACACCTGCTTCTGATGACCTTGTTGCTTCAAGCACCAGGCATCCTGCCAGGACTGCAGGCTTTTCTCACAACACCCTAGTCTGGGAATGTGTATAAGATTGCTGCTAAAATAGCCACTAGCTTTTCCTTACAACCCTCTAAGTACTTGCCACTCCAAAAAATGGAATATATTTTCCCTGCTTTTAATTGGGCTGGCCTTGTGATTTGCTTTGATCGGTAGAATGTAGCAGAAGAAACACCATGTGACTTTCAAGCATAGTCTTTAAGGCAGCTTACAGCTTTCAGTTTCACCCTCTTGGAAGCCAACCACCATGTAAAGAAGTCCAGTTGGAGAATCTCGTGGTGGGGGAGAGTGGGACCCAGTTGGCCATCCCAGCTGAGGTGCCTGACATGTGAGTGAAGCCATCTTGGATTCTTTAGCTTCAGCCAAGCTAGTTCAGTCAATGCCATGTGGAGCAGAAATGATCTGTTCCCACCAAGCCCAACTCCATCACAGATTCATGAACAAATAAATGGTGATTGTTTTACGCCCCTACATCTTGAGGATGTTTGTTATGCAGCAATAAACAACTGAAACAAGGCGTTGAAGAGATTTTCTGAAGGAAGTTCTATTTTAGCTAAGATTTGAAGAGTGGTAGAATTTCCTCTTCAGAAAAGGGTTGGTGTTCCAGGCAGATGGAGCAACAAGGGAAGAACCCAAGGCTAGAGAAGCATGGTGTGGTCAAGAATTAGAAGAAGCCCAGTATAGCTGGATGTAAGGAAGCTGGGGGTGAGTAGCGAGTGTGGAGGCTGGAAGGTAGACAAGGGCCAGACCATACAAGCCTTATAAGTAAGAAAATAATATACACGATCCTTCCTTTCACCCTGCATAGTTAGCTTAGCAAAAAAAGGAAAGTAAAATCTTGCTGCCCAGAGGGGAGAATTCCATCTCATGGACCCTGCTAGCTATAACACAAAGACACATTGAATTCATTTCCAAGAAATGCCTTTGAGCATCAGTCATCTTTGTCATGGAAAAAAAGATTCACAGTGCTTGTCTACTAGACATGAGTCAATGACATGCACCCCAAAACACCATATTTCAGTGGCCCACATACCCGTCAAAATCTAGAGGGGACTTAGTGTCAGGCAAACCTATGTTGCCTCAGGCAAGTCACTTAATTTCACTGAGCTCCGTCTGTAATATTGTAATAATAACATTCCCTCTATAGGATTATTGGGGTCATAAATGAGAAAAATGTATGTAACACACTAGTTACTAAAAAAAAATAGCAAATAAAAGGAAAATATCGATTTGGGAGGAAGATGGCAGATTAGGTAAAAGCAGGGTTCATTTCCTCCCAGGTCCACATTGAAATTACAACCAAATTATAAAATAATCAACGTGGTGAATCACCTGAAGTCCAGCTGATGGTAATACCTACATCTGCTAATATAAAGGAGCTACATTGAATCCGGTAGGAGGGGTGAAGTTCGAATCTGGCTGGACCCACATCCACAGGTAGTGGAGGAACACTGAGAGGGAGAGCAAGGCTTCAGAGGCTCTCCTGAAAGAGGGAGGTCCTGGTCTCATTTGGGGGCTCCCCAGCCCAGGGAAGAGGAGATTCCAATAACTCTGACTGTAAAAACCAGAGGGATTCCAGCCATCTGGGTGAGATGGAAGGACACTGAAACCCTAGATGCTCCTTTGAAAGACCCATGCTCAAGCTTTCTGACCTGTGGACACTCACCAGGGACACTGGCATTGGATCAGAGGCTTGCATGGGATTCATTCTGAGAAAGTCTGCATTACCTGGCACCAGAACGAGGATTGGAAGGGCAGCCACCATTGTGCCTTAGTCTGGCCCCTCTACCAAGCAATCTGCAGACCTCGCCAACTTGACTGTGCAGACCCCTCGCACAGAGCCATTAGGAAGCACCGACCATAGGGGATCAGCCTGCCCCACCAAACCTGCAGATTGCCAGGGGCTTTTGTTGCCAGATGGTTGCTAAGCCCTCCTCTGATTCAGGACTAAACATTCCCAGTGGGTGGCCAGTGCTGTGAGCTACACTTCTGAGATAGGATCAGGCAGATCACTGCTGCCAACATGAACTTGGGTGGATCTTGGGGATCTGTGGGCCAGTCCCAGACAGCAGCTGGTCTTCCTGTGATCTGGGACTTCTGCGGGAATGTGCTAAGGGTTACCAAAGTTGCAACAAGACTGAGGCTGTATTGATCTGACTGCCACTGTCTCTCTGAGACCCTGCCCCACCCTACGCAGAAATTGTCCCAGGTAGCCCATTGACAGTGAACTGCCACAGCCTTACCCCTTCCCTCCCTTGATCCCCAATCCCACAAAACTTTTGTCTAGTACAGGGTGGGCACTGCACAGAAATCAGTGGCAGGCAGACATCTGCTGACTGCGAGAGTTGTTATATTGTGTCTGGGGAGCACAGGGGTTGTGGGACCACCCCAGATGGCAGCTGATCTCACTGTGATCTCTAACTACAGCGGGAACACCCAGGTGCAGAAGTTTCAGCAAAACTGAGGCTGTATTGGCCTGATGGCCCTTGTCTCCCTGAGATCCTGCTTCACCCAAGCCACAAAGTGTCTGCAGTCCATTGACAGGCAGCCACCCATGTCCTGTTTGGCTCTGGAGTTGTGCAGTGCACAGGCAACAGACCTTGGCTAGTGCAGTGAGCTATTTTGAGGCAAACAGTTGTGGGCAGACCACTACTTCAATAGCTCTTGGCCTGATGGCCCTTGACTTCCTAAGCTCCTGCCCCATCCAATACACAAAGTGCCCACTGCACATTGATAGGCAGCTGCCCCTGCCCTGGGGTGGCGCATTCAGGCCCAAGGTGGGCAGCAGCTGACCTTGCTATAAGTGGAAACTTGTACAGGGAACCATAGAGACAGTGTTGGCATGTAAACTGACACTGCAGTGGCAGGGGGAAATTTACTCAGTAGATCCAGGAGACTCCCAGGGTCTCTGCTCTACCCAACACACATATCACCCAGATGCTCATCCAGTTTCAGAAACTTACAGGCAACCAACAGGCAGTGTCAGGCCTTGAGGAACACTAGTCCCTCTACTAAGCTGACATAGGTCAGGACAGGGGATAACTGACTGCTGCCTACAGCATTGTCTCTTTTACTTAGCTATTGATCCAGCATAGGGAACAACCATCTGCAGATCACTTTGTAGTTCCCACCGGGTAGCACTGAGCAATGAAAAACAGCAACTAACCTTGGCCTATGGGGGAGCCCCTCCCTAGGGGCCACAAAACCAACACATCTGGAGGTTGGCACCAGATCACAACAGAGCAACTCCTGACTACTCCCATTAGTGGTACATACAAAGGGTAGTTGCAACAAGTACACAATCCTGCTAGGGAAAATTCCATTCAGTGGGGTCAGCCCCCACACAACAGCTCTTACCCTGTGAGTGCAGCCAGTTTCCACTATTAGTCAGCCTGAGCGTTAATCCTATCCACTAATGTATTAATAACAATAAAAGCTTGGCATCAATAGAAGATCACACACAACCCACACAAAAGATCACTTCTAGAGCCCCTAGCATAGGGGATCAGGGAGAGTGTGCCACTGTGCCACACAGTACACCTTCCATATTAGGCCATCTGGCCAACACTGAGATTAAACCAATATTCCTGACACATAGAAACAAACACAGAGAGGCTAATAAAATGAGAAACAAAGAAACATGCCACAAATGAAACAACAGTAGAAAACTCCAGAAAATAAGCTAAATGAAATGGAGGTAAGCAACCTACCAGAGACAAAGTTCAAAATAATGGTTATAAGGATGCTCAATGAACTTATGGGGAGAATGGATGAGCACAATGAGAACATTAACAGAGAGATAGTAAGCATAAAAAAAGGACATAGAAACCATAAAAAAGAACCAGACAGAAATGAAGAATACAATAACTGAAATGAAGACTACACTAGAAGGATTCAACAGCAGATTGGACAGAGCAGAAGATAGAATCAGCGAGCTGGAAGACAAGGTAACAGAATACACTCAGTCAGAACAACAAAAATAAAAAAATAATTTAAAAAAAAATGAGGATAGTTTAAGAGACCACTGGGACAACATGAAGCATAACAATATCTGGTTCATAAGAGTACCTGAAGGAGAAGATTGTAAGCAAGGGATTGAGAATCTATTTGAAGAAATAATGACAGAAAACTTCCCTAACCTGAAAAAGGAATTAGACATACAAGTTCAGATAGAACAGAGAGTCCTAAACAAGAGGAATTCAAACAGACCCACACCAAGACATATCATAAGTAAAATGTCAAAGGTCAAAGACAAAGAGAGAATCTTAAAAGCAGCAAGAGAAAGGCAGCTACTTACAAGGATACCCCCATAAGAATGTCTGCTGATTTTTCAATGAAAATTTTGTGAGCCAGAAGGGACTGGCAAGAAATATTCATAGTGATGAAAAACAAGAATCTACAACCACAAATACTCTACCCAGTAAGATGTTTGATTAAAATGAAGGGTGAGAAAAATAGTTTCCCAGACAGAGAAAAGCTTAAGGAATTCATCATGAACAAGACAGTATTACAAGAAATGTTAAAGTGACTTTGGTAAAAAGAGAAGGGGTAAGAAAGAAATAGAAAAACAAATATGAATAATAAAATGGCAATAACTATGTACCTATCAGTAATCACTTTAAATGTAAACACATTAAATGCTCCAATCAAAAGTCATAGGGTAACCAAATGGATAAGAAAACAAGATCTATACATATATTGTCTGTAAGAGACCCACTTCAAATCAAATGACACTCATAGACTAAAAGTAAAGAGATGGAAAAAAATATAAACAGAAATGGAAAAAAAAAGCCGAGGTAGCAACACTTGTATCAGATAAAATAGACTTTAAAACAAAGGCTATAATAAGAGACAAAAAGGGGCATTCCATAATGATAAAGGGATCGATAAATCAAGAGAACATAAACCTAGTAAACATATACACACCCAACATAGGAGCACCTACATACATAAAGCAATTATTGACTGACATAAATGTAGAGATCAACAGTAATACACTCAGAGGAGGGGACTTTAACACCCCATTGACACCAATGGGCAGATCCTCCAGACAAAAAATCTACAAGGAAATAATGGGTCTCATAGACACACTAGACCAGATGGATTTAATAGAGATTTTCAGAGCATTTCACCTGAAAGCAGCAAAATAGACATTCTTCTCAAGTTCTTATGGAACATTTTCCAGGATAGACCACATGTTAGGACACAAAACTAGTCTCAATAAATTTAAGAAGAAAAATGAATGAATGAATGAATTAATGAATAGATAGATAGATAGATAAATAAATAAATTTAAGAAGATTGAAATCATATCAACCATCTTCTCCGATCACAATGATATGAAACTAGAAATAAACTACAAGAAAAAAACTGGAAAATATACATGGAGGTTAAATAACATGCTACTAAACAATGAATGGGTTATTAATGAGATCAAGGAAGAAACCAAAAGATACCTTGAGACAAATGAAAATAAAAACACCACGATTCAAAACCTATGGGACACAGCGAAAGCAGTGCTAAGAGGGAAATCCATAGCAATAAAAGCCTACCTCAAGAAACAAGAAAAAGCTCAAATATACAATCTAATCTTACACTTAAAAGAACTAGAAAAATAACAGCAAAGCACAAAGTGAATAGAAGGAAGGAAATAATAAATATCAGAGCAGAAATAAATGAAATAGAGTTCAGAAAAACAATACAAAAGATTGATGAAAGCAAGAGCTGGTTCTTTGAAAGGGTAAACAAAATTGACAGACCCTTAGCCAGAGTCATCAAGGAAAAAAGAGAGAAGCCTCAAATAAATAAAATCAGAAATTAAAGAGTAGAAATAATCATGGACTCCACAGAAACACAATGGATCATAAGAAAATAGTATGAGCAATTATACACCAACCTGGAAGAAGTGGACACATTCCTAGAAACATACAATCTCCCAAGACTGAGTCAAGAAGAAACAGAAAATCTGAACTGACCGATTACCACCAATGCAATAGAATCAGTAATTAAAAACCTCCCCCCAAAAAACAAAAGTCCTGACTGGACCAGATGGCTTCACAGGTGAATTTTACCAAACATTCAAAGAAGAATTATCACCTATGCATCTCAAAATTTTCTAAAAAATTAAAGAGAGACGGCTTCCTAACTCCTTTTATGAGGCCACCATTACCTTCATACCAAAACCAAAGACATTTTACAAAAAGACAACTATAGGCCAATATCTCTTATGAACATTGATGCAAAAATCCTCAACAAAATATTAGCAAACCAAATTCAGCAATACATTAAAAATATCATAAACCATCATCAAGTTGAATTTATTCCTGTGATGCAAGGTTGGTACAATATCTGTAAATCAATTAATATGATACACCACATTAATAAATCAAGAGATAAAAACCATATGATCATATCAATAGATGCAGAAAAAGCGTTAGACAAAATCTAGCATCCATTTATGATAAAAAATCTCAGCAAATTGGGAATAGAGGGAACATACCTCAACATAATAAAGGCCATACATGACACACCTACAGCTAACATCATACTCAATGGGGAAAGACTAAAAGCATTTTCCTTAAGATCAGGAACAAGACAAGGATGCCCACTTTCACCACTCCTCTTCAACATTTTATTGGAAGTCTTAGCCACAGCAGTAAGACCAGAAAGGGAAATAAAAAGCATCTGAATTAGAAAGGAAAAAGTAATGACGACATGATATTATTTAGAGAGAACCCTAAAGATTCCACCAAAAAACTCTTAAAACTAATCAATGAATTTAGTAAATTAGAAGTCAGTGGCATTTTTATACACCAATGATGAACTTCCAGAAAGAGAAATTAAGAAAACAATCCCATTTGCAATTTGGATTGTTTTCTTAATAGCATTGAAAACTACAAAATACCTGGAAATCAAATTAACCAAGAAGGTAAAAGACATTTTCTCAGAAAATTATGTCATTGAAAAAAGAAATTGAAGAAGATACAGATAAATGGAAACATATACCATGCTCATGGGTAGGAAGAAACAATATCATTAAAATGGCCATATTACCCAAAGCAATCTATAGATTCAATGCAATCCCTATCAAAATACCAATGACATTTTTCAGAGACTAGAACAAATAATCATAAAATTTATATGGAATTATAAAAGTCCCCAAATAGCCATGGCAATCTTAAGAAAGAAGAATAAATTTAGAGGTATCACACTACCTGATATCAAATTATATTACAAAGCTACAGTAATCAAAACAGCATGGTACTGACATAAAAACAGATACTTTGATCAATGGAACAGAATAGAGATCCTGGAAGTAAATCCACACCTATACGCTCACTTAATATGTGACAAAGGAGGTAAGAATACACAATGGGGTAAAGACAGTCTCTTCAATAAATAGTTTTGGGGAAAATTGGACAGATACATGCAAAAAAAGAAAAAAAAAAGAAGTTGGACCACCTTCTTACACCATATACAAGAATAGACTCAAAATGGATTAAAAACTTAAATATAAAACTCAAAACCATAAAACTTCTAGAAGAAAACATAAGCAGTAAACTCTCTGATATTACTAACAGTAATTTCTTTTTGGATATATCTCCTCAGGCAAGGAAAACTAAAGAAAAATAAACAAATGAGACTATATCAAACTAAAAAGTGTTTATACAACAAAGGAAACCATCAACAAAACAAAAAGACAACTGACTGATTGGGAAAAGATATTCACTTATGATACATCAGTAAGAGGTTGCTATCCAACAATATATAAAGAACTCATACAAGTCAACAACAATAAAACAGTCCAGTTAAAAAATGGGCAGAAGACCTGAACAGATACTTCTCCAAAGAAGAAATGCAGACGGCTAATAGACGTATGAAAAGATGCTCAAGGTCACTAATCATCAGAAAAATGCAAATTAAAACAACGATGAGATACCACCTCACACCTGACAGAATGGCTATCATCAATAAATCAAAGAACAACAAGTGTTGGCGAGGATGCAGAGAAAAGGGAATCCTCATATATTGTTGGTGAGATTGCAAATTGGTACAGCCACTATGGAAAACAGTCTGGAGGTTTCTCAAAAAATTAAAAATGGATATATCTTTTGACCCAGAAATTACTCTTCTGGGTTATTATCCAAAGAAAACCAAAACAATAATTTGTAAAGATCTTTGCACCCCAATATTCATGGCAGCACAATTTAAAATAGTCAAGATATGGAAGCAAAATAAATGCTATCAACAGACGATTGGATAAAGAAATTGTGGTTCATATATACAATGGAATATTACACAGCCATTAAAAAAAATGAAATCCTACCATTTGCAACCACATGGATGGACCTAGAGGTTATTATGCTGAGTGAAATAAGTCAGACAGAGAAAGATAAATCCATGATTTCACTTACATGTGGAATCTAAGGAACAAAAAGAGCAAACTAATCAAAAACAGACTCACAAATATAGTGGACAATCTGGTGACAGGTAGAAGGGAGGGGAATTGGGAAGCTCGGAGAAAGGGGTGAAGGGTTAAAGAAAGACTAATTAGTAGTTGATAGATGGTCATGGGGATGGGGAGCATGGCATAAGGAATGTAGTTAGCATTAATATATTGGCTAGATAGAGATGCAGGGGAGGGAGGGAGCAATTGGGGGGATCATTTTATGAACTATACAGATGTCTAACCAATGTACTGTATACTTGAAACTAACTAAAATACATAAATTAATTTAAAAAGAGAGAGAGAGAAAATATACAGTTATAGTTCAGAACAAGGCAAGGCATATCTAGTTCACGGCAGAAGTGGAATTTAATCATTTAAGACAACAGGAAAGTACTATTCTTTTGCCTTCTTTATTGTATTTATTAGGAAATCTATTTCTGTCAGTGGCTGTAGACTATCTTGAAAACAAAAATCACAGTTTGTGTTATTAACAAAGCCTTCCCTTGACTACTTCTCCACTCTCGTTGACATGATAGGTAATTAACAACACATTTTTTTGAGACTTTGATGCTGTGATGTTCAAATGTGCAACAAGAAATATAAAGGAATGGTACTTGGTACTTACTATGTGCCAAGCACGGTGTATGCATAGAGTCACCTAACTTCCCCAGCAAACAGCAGTGATCGGTATTAATCTTCTCATTTTGCAGATGAGGAAAGTGAGAGTCAGAGAAGTTACTGAATTCCCTGTCACCAGGTCCCACAACCAGAAAGTGCCAGACCCAAACTCAACCCCAAGTGTGCCTAACTCCAAAGGCTATGTCCTTTGCCATGGGCCAAGCCACTTCCTTTTCACATATCTGTTTTTAGATGTGCTGTCATTTCTGAAGGAAGTTGTCTCAACTCAAATATTATGAGATCTCACAAAAGGGGCCTTCAGTGTCCCTTGAAGGACACCCGAAGTTAGTGGCTATGTTTTTAAAGCAACTGATACATCAAAGTAGATGAACTCAAGAGAAGTGGATTATTTCTTGGGAGAAGCAGCACAGTGAGCCAGTATAGTCAGTTTATAGTAGCCTGTGCTCAAGAAAGCCAAGATGAGATCTTACAGCAATGACCATTATGCTGTGGCCTGTTTATTTTACAATTTGCTAATCTATTTGAAGCCTGTCAAATTGCCTGTGAGTCAATAGAGGTTTTCACTAAGGGCCATTTTTGTTCCAGGATTTTTGTTGGTGGCATTGCAAATTGGTACAGCCACTGTGGAAAACAGTCTGGAGGTTTCACGAATTCTTCCATGTTGGATTGCATTGGAAAGGTGGAAATGTCTATGGGTAACTGATTCCTCTGATCTTGAGATTAAGCTCACAGACACCTAAGAATGAAGGTTAAGACAGTCCAGGCTGAGAAACTTCTTCCAAGAAAGGAAGGGAAAAAATATTTGTTCAATTTTGTTTTGTGCCAGGAAATAGGCTAGGAACTTTCTCTTATGTTATCAGGTCTAAATCTGTCAACCCAATCTATCAAGGCTAAATTTGGCCTGAAAACAATTTAAGGAAAATTCCATCTTTATCACTAGTACCTGTTAGTTGTGGAATAGCAGTGGCTGAGGTGAGTAGATATCCATTCGTTCATATATCAGAACACTTGATTAACTTGAGGTGTGACATGCAGAGCAAGAACTGGGAGAATTACAGAAAAGAGCTGAGTAAACAGCAAAGAGAACATTTCAGTGCTGTGGTAAAACATCACGGACAAACTCCAGAAAAAGAGGGAATATCCAGCTATTGCTGGGGGTGGAGGGTGGTATGAACAGGCTTTGCTGAGACAGCAGAAAGGTGGGTAAAGCCAGGAGGAAGGGACAAAAACAGACCCTACAAGAAGCAGCCAGAAGAGGTGACAAAAGTAATAGACATTATAATGACTACAGTTTTCCTATCAGGAGCCTGAACCAGGTAAATATCGAGCCACCTCTTTGATATGAATAGGAAATAATGGCACCACAGTTTCCTTTCTGAATACTAAGGACAAATATGAAATTATGCTGTCTGCAATACAGGATTAGTGCACATAATTTAGTCCTAAAATTAATCCTGAAGTCAAAAAGCTTAAAGGAAAATGGAACAAAAAGAACCAGAGCCTCTGAGACACTAAAGAAGGCTCTTGCAGAGGAGATGACACTTGCCTGAAGTAGTCAACAGATGGAGCTGGGGGGCTGCAACACTTTGATTTCAGCAGGGAGCAAGATGTTTGTGCAGAGAGGCTTCCTGCCTCAGCAGGAATCAATGATGTCAGATACACGCTAATCAAATATATACACGTATGCCACACACAGTCCTCTTAATGTTGTCGGAAAAATATGATTCTAGCCCAAATAAGGCGTGGGCAGCTGACTGCAGTGATATGTTAGGAGCCTGTGGAGGCTCTAATACTAGGACAAAGCCGGCCCTTTTTCTACCTTCAGTCCTTGAGGAGGGTCTGTGTCCTGGAGAACCAGAGGCTGGGCCTCAAGGCATACTCACTTTGGAAAACACAGGAAATCTGTCTCTTTAATTTAATTTAATTTATTTACTTATATTAGTCTCATTTATAAATGATCTCATCTACCCAGAATCGGCATTTTCTATAACAAAGAAAATGTTTTTGTCCATTAATGGAATGAAAAATCAGCTAGAAATGTCCCCATTGTGGTAACCAAAATAACTGGAATCAACTAGGATCTGGAGAACCAGCCTAAAACCAGCAGCAAGACTATGGCTTCTGTGGAGAAAAGGGGCAGCCACTCCTCCCTGCTGAGGAGCAGTGACAGGGTTTAAGCTCCATGAAGGTAGAAACCTACTGTGTCTGACTTGACTCCTCATTTTATTCATTCCATCCCTGGAATAGTGCTCAGCACACAGTAAGTGCTTAGTACTTTACTGTTGATGGAATGAATGAAGAAAAGAATGAATTAGAGTCATCGTGGCCTTGGAAGCCAGATAGGAAGACTTTGAGCTGAACAGATCTATATTTAAATTCGATCTCTTAAGTCCTGTCAGTGACAATGTACTAGGTAAGTTATTTGACCATCTTTTGGCCATTAGCTCTTCAATAGTAATAAGCTGTATTCATCACTGTATTCTCAGCATCTGAAAAATAATAAATACTCGATAAGTATTTTGTTTAAATGAGACTCTATGTCTCAGTTTGCTTATCTAAAAAGAAGTACCATAATATCTACATCGTAAGATTAACTGTTATAAAGATTAAATGAGATAATATATTCAAAGTTTCTGGCACATAAGAAGTGTTGAATAAATATATGGTAACTATTATTTTTGTTGGAAAACATTGCTGCTGCCCTCTGTCACTATTCTCCAGGTAATCCTAATGTGAACCTGAGACCTAACACTATGGACTTCTTTAAGGACTTTGTAGTGACTGTGCTCTGCTGGCCCTCTCTTTCTCACCCTTTAAATGTTTAAGTTTGCACTCAGACACCAAGGGGTGACTGACTGAGGAGACCTTATCAGAGGTCATTACCCACTGTAGTACAAGACTGCACAGCAGCCTCAGTGATCAGTCAGCAAGAAGACAAATGGGTTCCCATCAGCCAGGCCTGTTTCCAGCCACCTCCTTAGCCCAGGGTGGGCACAGAAGGAGAACAATGCCATCTGAGCTCAGTCCTCCGAAAGGAGCCACAAGACCAAACCAGATTTCAGAGGCCTTCCTATTTTCCTTCCAGGGTGCTTAAGGATAGCCTTGCCTGGAGAATTTTTGAAGAGCCATGCAATTCTGTGTTTCATTAAGATAATAGCAGAGAAAACCCAACAGCAGCATGACTACTTGAAGATCATTTGTCTGTTCGAATGAAGATGGATTAGAAATATCTTTTAGGGAAGAGGCAATGATGATGAGACTGCATTTGTGTGGTATTTTGAAATTTCTTATCAATTTTCTATTTATATTGCCTGCTTTTATCTTTAAAACAACTCCAAAAATTAGGTACATAAGGCACTTTTAATCCCATATTACACATGAGAAAACTGATATTTAGGTTTAGCTGATTATCCAGACTTGCATTTAACTTGTTTTTATCTACAATGCTTTTAATGTACCATCCAGCCTCCTCACTCCCAGTTGAATTTGAACTAAATAGAAGAAGCTAAAAATTAGGATGCCAACCTCCCATAACAGGAACAAATAGATTGTTGTGGTTAAAACCTTCCTTCTCAGGAAATGTCACTTCCAAATGTTTTCATTAAAAAGACTCAAAATTTATATCCCGTAGAAGTTAAATCGGAATCTCTCTCCTTTCAAATTCGAATAATTCATATCAAATATGTGACCACTATTTCTCATGCATTTGTCTTCTAAAATATATATGAAGAAATGTTCTTAGAGAAATAATTTTCTCTAAAAGATATATGAAAAGTTATCTCCTATAATTTGAAACAATTTGGCCCGTGATTGATTCTTGGGATAGGTGACAGGTGCTTCTTTCTTAAAATATGTTTTATAAATTTCATATTTATTTACTAGCTTGTAAGCTTTGACATACACATGATCTAGAAAACTAAACTGCCTTAAGATGAATTTAGCTGTGATTGACTTGTTTGTTGAATTTAACAGCTGCAAAATTTGCAAAGTGAAGTTATAATCACATACATCTATTCAGAAATAATACTTGTCACAAAGTCAATATCTTTTTTTTGTATTTTTATTTATTTATTTATTTATTTATTTATTTATTTATTTATATTACGGTGACATTGGTTAACGAAATCTAAAAAGTTTCAGGTGTGCAATTTAGCAGTAAGGCATATGTATTTGCACTGTGTGTTCACCACCCATAGTTAGATTTCTTTCCGTCACCACATATTTGGCCCTTTTACCCCATCTACCACCTCCTTCCCCCTCTCCTCTCTGGTAACCACTAGTCTATTGTTCATGACCATAAGTCTCTGTTTATCTTGTTCGTTTGTTGCTCTTAAGTTTATATCTCACATATAAGTGATATCATGTGGTTTTCGACTTTTTCTGTCTGGCTTATTTCTCTTAGCATGATTATCTCAAGGTCCGTCCATGTTGTCGCAAATGGCAGTATTTCATCTCTTCTTATGGCTGAGTAATATTCCATTGTATATTTGTAACACAGCTTTTTTATCCAATCATCTATTATTGTAGGACACTTCCATGTTCTGGCCACCATGAATAATGCTGCCATGAACATCAGTGTGCAAATAACTTTTTGGATATCTTTACTCTTGTTTCTGAAAGAGATTGTTGAAGAAATTGGCAATAGCACAATCCCTTTTGTTAAGATGTGAGAGGCAACAGTTTATATCTGGAAAGCTATTGGCTTTGGGATTAATTTTAATGCAGAACTTCATTAGTTCACTCATTCATTTATCCAAAAATCATCCTATATGTCAAGCATTGCTATCTTGGCATAGATGATGGTGAATAAAACTTGTGGTTCCTGTCCTTGTGGAATTTAGAGAGTAGTGGTTTTACTCACTGTATGTCCTTAGGCAAGTTACAGTACTTTCTGAGTTCTGTTTTTAATTGTAAATTATATCATAATGGATACTAAAATGAATGAAGATATTTTCTTCACAGGACTGTAGTGAAAATAATTAAAACAGTATAAAGCATCTGATTCATGGCAGATGGTCAGTAAATACTGCTGTTTGTCTAAATCAAGTTCAGCAGCAGAGATCAGTAGAATCCGATGACCTCTGTATTGTAATAAAATCCCCACAATTTGACTTTTATCCTCAAAATGCTGTTCACCAAAACTGCTCTCTCAGACCTACTATAATTGGAGATCTCAGCCAGCTTTTCTCAAGTGTCATCCTCTTCCAGCTCTTGACAGAGCACTTTGCGTTACTAGTTATGGCCTCCCACTTGAACTCCTCCCTCGGTTTCCCTAATTCGATGCTTTCTCTCCGAGTGTTCGTTCTACTTTCCAGCTCCTTGTCCTCCTCCTCCTCACCCTATTTATATGTACTATCTCAGTGCACATGGCACGCACTTCTTCGTCAGCCACGACCTTTCTTCTGCACTCCGGTCCCATATGTCCAACACCCAATTAGGCCTTCATCTGAATGATTTCAGAATTGACTCTATCATCTTCTCCTCAGTGGGGACACCTCCTCCTTTCTATTTCTATTCATGAAGTCATTTAAGCTTTCAGACTCTGGAATTGGAAAACCTGGAATCTTTCTGGACTCTCTCTGTCCCTTAGTTTCCTACATCCAAACAACAATCACATGTTGTCGATTTGGCCAAGTCTCCTGACTCTGTCTTCTCCTTCTCCTTCCCATCACTCTGTGCAGCCCCTCATACCTCCTACCCAGACTACAGGGCCTTCAGTCATGGCCCTTCTCTATCTTTCTCCAAGCCATCTCACTTATTGCTCTAGACTCAACTCTATTCCTAAAGCCCACCTCTGATCACCTTGCTTTGTTGCTTGAAAAATCATTAATTGTTCCCCAAAGAATACAAAGTCATGTCCAATTTCCTCAGTTACTCTTCACAGTCTGACTTCAGCTGACATTTTTTTGTCTTAGCAATTTGGGAACCTCTAGCCTCCTCCCCACACTCCAATAATTTATAGTGCAGTGGGGAGGGAGGATCAACACTAATCAATCATCACAGGAGCACACATCTATAAATTATGACAAGGGTTCTGAATGGTAAAAGAGGCTGCTTTCAGATCATAAAACTCAGAGCCTGGTTTGGCCCATTCAAGGAACTGACAAAGGTTGGAGAGACCTGAGCAGAGGGGATAGTGTTTGGGATACATGCGGCAGGAAAGAAGGTGGGGCCATGCACTCAGGGCTTTAGGAAGACCTTGTGTAGATTTTGTTCTTTCTCCTAAGAACAATGGGAAGCCATTGGATAGTTTTAAGTGTAATCAATGGGATGAGAATGCATTTTTAAAAGATGATCCTGTGGCAGGTAAGCTTCTAGAGAAGGGGTCTTTGCCTTTAGCTTTTGGTGACTCTCAGAGTGCCTGGAACAGCATCTTCTAAGATTAACATTCTGTAAGGAGCTATAAATGAATACCTGGACAAAAGGAATGAAAGCAGATGTAAAGGAAGAAAGGAAGTAAAAAGGAAGAAGGGGAAATAGGGAGAGCAAGTTAAATTGACTGGAAAGAGGGAAAAGCCATTTGATATTCAAGGCATATGTATAAAATAATGAGTTATGTTCATACAAATATTCCAAGTATGGGCTGCTGCTTCACAGCTGTCACCACAAGTGGGCAGAAACCCTGTTGGAATCTGGCTTTGTAATTGCCTTCAGAGGCTGCTTATCAGTTACGCACCTCAGATTTCATTGCTCTACCGTCGAACTTGGTACAAACTTTGTCTATTTTCTTTTTCATGCTTCTCCCCATGCCTATATGTTCTTTTGATATGCCTCTTTATGTCGTTTTCTTGTATTATAAAATATATGCCTCTTTATATTGTTTATTTGAGTTATAAACTTCTAGAAGAGTGAGACCAGATCTTTTAAATAAACTAATAGGAAAGGCAGCTGTTATGGAGCTAGATATCTGGGGACTTCTCCTATTTACTGTGAAGGCGGGGGTAAGGGTGGGGGTAGAGAGGGAGGTGAGGGGTTGAAGAGTTGCAAAGAAGACCAGAATCAAGGCAGAGAAAGGAGGCTCCTGCCTTTCTTCTTTTTCCTTTATCTAGTACATAGGATGTTGAGCTTTTTGAAAAAAAATATATACTAACCTAGAGAGATAGCTTTCATATAAAGAGTATGGTGCAGTGGTTCAAGCATTAACTCTAGAGTCAGAATGCCTGGGTTTAAATTAGGCTGCATTACTTACTAGCTGAGGGGCCTTGGACAAGTGACTTAACCTCTCTGTGCCTTGATTTTTTAATCTGTAAAATGTGCTGATAATATTACCTATTGTATATGGTTGTTTACAGATTAAATGTGGAAGGCTCTCAGAACAGAACTGGCTCATGGGAAGCGCTAATACTTTTCAACTGTTTTTACTACTAAGAGGGTGCCTACATTTGTGCTTCCTCCAACTTTAAGATCCTTTTTACCCAAAGATTTGAAATTACAATTATGAAATTTGATGCACGTTTTTAATTATTTTTCTACAGATTTTGTTTTGATGGCCCATTGAAACATAATTAGCATCATGCAAATATTTCTGTTAGGACTAAAAACTGCCTCCAAAATTTAGCACAAAGAGCAAAACATGAGTCATCATGTGACCGTGAGAAATCTTTGCGTAAAATAAGTGAGAGATTTTGAATAAACAGTAATTATGTAGCAAAAATCTAAGTAACAGCTGCAGGGAGTATTGAAACAAACAGAGCCTAGAAGTTTGTGTAAATGAAAGATGTAACCTGGTAAAATAATTTATTATCTGGAACAACTGAAATACCAACTTTATGTGTATCATCTGTATAGGAAATTTAAGGAATGAAAAAACTTCTATGTCATCTTAAACATTTATTGCCACATGTTTACTTTTCAAAGGTATGTGTGATGTCGGCCAGCTGTGGTTTACTGGTGTGGTGTATGTAATAGTAAAACATATGTATATTTATTTGATATTCTCACAATTTCCAGTTATTTCCTAGCCTGAGTATGTTAGTAATTTTTCATTTCCTCATTGTTTTTATTTAATAGCAATTTTTGAAAGAATTTCAGCACTTTAAGTTAATGATGAGAGAA
This sequence comes from Eidolon dupreanum, assembly GCA_028627145.1. Taxonomy (NCBI): domain Eukaryota; kingdom Metazoa; phylum Chordata; class Mammalia; order Chiroptera; family Pteropodidae; genus Eidolon; species Eidolon dupreanum. The sequence goes on along the minus strand of CM053511.1, from coordinate 29,838,512 downwards.
CAAAGAACTCGAGAGAGAAGGAGAGAGGAGAGAGAGAGAATGGAAAAGAGAAGAATAAACAGTAGAGTTATGAGCTAATAAGCATAAAAATTAAGTAAAAATCTTGCCGATGTCTCTATTATGAATTTTTAGTCAAATCTTTTCTTATTAAAAATTCACACAAGAAGATATTGAGATAACCTCTGGCCAGAGACAAAATCATCTTTGCGTGACATCAACATGACCCACTTGTGTAGGCTCTTGGGGAACAGAGCAGAACCTTCAAATGTTGGAATATTTTCCATCCATGTTCATAAGGGTCTGGACATGGGAAGAGAAGATACAACCTTCCTCCCTACAAAGTTCATTCTGGGTGTTTGTCCTCCTAGAATTGGAAAGTTCATAATCTGCCTCTTTCTAATTGCTGTTTATACAAATATATTTGTCAGAGTTCAACAGAGCATGGACAATATGAAGAATGGAGAGGATGTCTAATAGAGAAGGGTCATAAAAATTCCCCAAATGAGAAAATCATGAGTAGATTTGTTGCACGACTCCTCTTCTTTAAGAGCCTGCTCTGTGTGTGTGTCATTGCTTTTGTACAGCTCTGTGAAAAATGCCCCCTAACCTGATATACTCGGCCATCAATAATTCAAATAGGAAGAAATGATGATCCTTCCACATCACCCCAATTAGTCCTCAAGGATTGTCTTTTTATTTTTTAACATGACCACGGTAGCTTCTAATAATTTCTATAGAAAAATAAATAAATGAATGAACAGTTTCCATTTTCCCTTAAGTTGTGGTGTAGAATGGTAAAACACATGCATTTGTGAAGTGTTGGACTATATAACATGGTATTTCTTCTGAGGTAAACAGTATGATAGGATTTTATTTTTGCACTATTTTAAAGACGAGTAAAACAAAGACTCGGAGATCTCCAGAAGAGTCAGAAATAGAACTTCCCATTCTCAGCCAATTGCTCTATATTACAAATCACCCCACATTTGAAGTTTTGACTGAAACTATCTGATTCATAGAGAAGAGGCCTCATGCCCACTAGGTATAAGAGAAAAGAAAAAGAAAAGGGCAATATTATCCTTTTATGTCTTAGTTCACTTTTCCCAGTTGAAAGCCAAAGTCTGGTAGCCCAGGTGAAAGGGGTGTGTGGGACTAAACCTGTATCCTCTGAGCACACAACAAATTAACTGAAGAGTATTTGCACTGAGCTGTCATTGTGCCAAGCAAGAACCATTATCACAGACCAGGCTGGGAGGAGGGTGGGCTTGATTTATTCACTACAGTGGCAAAAACAAGTTGAATGAAACTAAAGCAGACTTATAGTTTATTGGGTTCTTGGACAGCCAGGTTCTGGTGCCTGTCATATTTACTCAGCTCTTATTTCTGAGACTGAACCAAAGTTTAGACACTACAGAATGTTTTTAATTTTTTTCTCCAAAGCAATAAACTCTAAACAGTCTTAGGTATCAGTGTATTTGAATAGTACAAGAGAAACCCCAGGCAATTGGATTTTCAATGAAAAGAAAATTGAGATTGGCAGCTGATAACCATGCCTGTCATTTTTTAAAAATCTTATTTTCTTTGGCATTTTGTAGTTTCATTATATGTCTGAGAGTGGGTTTATTGTTATTTATTCTATTTGCAATTGATTTCACTTCTTGAACCCAAAAATTCTTCTTTCATCAATTTCATAAAATTCTCAGCCATGATATATTCAAATATTCTCTTTTCTTCATTTTCTCTGCTTTTTCCTTTCTGTAACTCCTATTGGATTTATGTGGGACATTTTATTTGTCCTCCATATCTCTTAACATTTTTGTATTTTTCATCTCTTTATGTTCCTGGGCTAACCGACTTTGGATGATTTCCTCAGATCAATCCTCCAGTTCACGAATTCTCTTTTATTCTATGACTTATTGTTGTTAACATATCTATTAAGTTTTTAAATATATTTATTTCATAGTTTAAAATTTTTGAAATAACTTATTTTTAAATAATAATAGAAAAATATGAAGGTGAACAAATAGTACAGAGAGTTCATATATACCCATTGTTCTGTTTCCCCCAAGGGCAACTTATTAAATAAGTAGAGTGCATTACTGAAGTCGAAAAATTGATTAGCACAATGCTATCAACTAGACTACACATTTCACAAGTTTTTGCATATACTCGTATTTAATGTCTTTATTTATAATTCTATTCCATTTTATCATAACTATGGATTCATATAACTAAAACCACAATTAACATACAGAATTGTTCCATCACCACAAAGGAACTCTCTCATGCTACTTCTTTATAATTACACGCTCCTTCCCCCTTCTCTGAACCCTGGACAACCATTGCCTGTTCTCCATTTCTCCAATTTTGTCATTTTGAGAATTTTATATAAATAGAACTTTATAATTTGTAACCCTTTAAAATTACTCTTTTTCCACTTAGTATGATGCCTTTAAGATCCATCCAAATTGTTGCATATAAAAATAGTTTATTTAGAGAGTTTTTTTATTCCAAATATAAGTCCCTTGATAGGCATGTGATATGAAAATATTTTTCCTTCAATAAATTTTAGCTTTTATTGCCACATTTTTTATTTATGTGAGTTCTATTTGGTTCTATTTTCAAAGTCTGCCTGATCTTTTTTTCAGAAATACTTGTACTTTTTTCTTAAGACCTTTAAAAATATATTTAATTCTTTAAATATTTTTATGGTTTCTATTCAAGATTTACAATATTTAAAGTTCTAATGATGCCTCCTGTACTGTTTGCTTACTCTTTTTCTAAAGAGTAAGCAAAGTATTATGAACTTGTCTTCATTAGAATTTAATCTTTGGAAATCTCTACAGAAGCATGGTAGGGGTATATAAAGGTGTTCAAGAGAGTTTTCATGCTTTTGTAAGGTACTCCAGGAGCATCACCAGCTAAGCACATTATTATCTCAGCTTAAAGTTTTCTAGATCTTACTCATGGCATGAATTTGAACACCAGATAGTTATGTGGTTATAAGTCATCAGGAATATCTTTTTTTAAATCTCACACACACACACACACACACACACACACACACACACACACACACGCCACGCTCCAATTAAAAAATGGGCAGAAGACCTGAATAGATATTTCTCCAAAGAGGAAACACAGATGGCCAATAGACATATGAAAAGATACTCAAGGTCACTAATCATAAGAGATTAAAACCACAATGAAATATCACCTCACACCTGTCAGATTGGCTATGATCAATAAACCAAAAAACAAGTGTTGGCGAGGATGTGGAGAAAAGGAAACCCTCATGTACTGTTGGTGGGATTGCAAATGGTACAGCCGCCATGGAAGACAGCATGGAGTTTACTCAAAAAATTAAAAATAGAACTACCTTTTGACTCAGCAATTGCATTTCTGGATATTTATCCAAAGAAAACCAAAACAATAATTTGTAAAGATCCATGCACCCCTAAGTTCATGACAGAGCTATTCATAATGGCCAAGATATGAAAACTTCCTAAGTGCCCATCAGTAGATGATTGGATAAAGAAATTATGGTACATATGTACAATGGAATATTACTCAGCCATAAAATATGAAATCCTACCATTTGTAAAGATGTGGATGGACCTAGAGGTTATTATGCTGAGTAAAATAAGTCAGACAGAGAAAGATAAATACCATATGATTTCTTGTATATGCAAAATCTAAGAAACAAAGGAAATGAACAAACTATACGAAAAATGACTCACAGATACAAGGAATAAACTGCTGATTGCCAGAGGAGTGGGAGAGTTGGAAAGCTGGGTGAAAAAGGTGACAAGATGAAGAAGTACAAATTAGTAGCTACAAAGCAGTAATGGGGATGTAGAGTACAGCAGTCAGTCAATGTTATTGTAATGGCTGTGTGTAATGCCAACGGGTGCTAAAGTAATTGGGGGCGGGGGATTATTTTATAAATTATATAAATGTCTAGCTTTTGTACTGTGCACCTGAAACTAATATAATTTTTTAACCTCCTACACAAAGCTAATAGATGGTTTAAGTTTTATTTTTTAATTTTGTACTGCTTCATTCTGGCTTTATTTTACGGTTTCAGTTCTAACTTCCTGTCTCTAGGGCTTAAGGCTTTATCTTTCATTCCCAGACAAGGATTATTATCCAAATTCCTTTCCTGAAGTAGCTGAAGCTTTAGCATTCATGTTGACCTCACTGGTTTTGATATCCCTCATTATTTTTGGTAACTGAGGATTTCTCTTCATTGTGAGCCCATCTCTTCATTTAAAAATTATATTTCATTTTAAAATAGTATATTTATAAATATTCACTATATTTTATCTAACATTTCTTGAGTTTATTAATGGATGAGTTTTCAAACTATCTACATGAGCATTTTCCCATTAGCTGTTAGTAACAAATTTTACAAAAACATATATGACTCCTTTAGTTAAACAATATGAGTATTTATAATGCAGATATAAGGCTCTGCATGACCTTGGATATAAATATGCTTTGAGAGTGCAATTACGAGATTCTAGCTCTCAACTCAGGTGTTGTAACTGCAGAGGTGCCTTCCTTGACCAACTCCCAGCACAAGTTACTTTCTAACTCTTGCTTTAATTTAGTTTCTTCAAAACACTCACATATTTTTTCTTTTTTTGATTCTTAAGATATATTTATTATATGTCTCCTCCCCACTGGAATGTGTGTTACATGAGGTCAAGCACCAGATCAGAGCAGAGGAACAGAGAGTAAGTTTATTCATCTAAGGAGTCACCAAGATATTGGTGATGTGGACATATGCAGTATGATCAGGTAGCTAGAGAGATTGTCTTCTTAGATTTTGAATAAATTCCTGAGGTCAAAAATTTGGCAGAGTTTCTCCAGCTCTGGCTGAGGTTAAAGAGATCTGGTCTGGGGCACAGAGTACAAGGATTATTTACCAAACTTCCTGCAGCCTGAATAAAAAGGCCACTGAGAGCATCCCTTTGATCTGATTTCTCAGATCAACAGCAGGAAACCAAAAGTGACTAAAAGTGTGGCTGTCCAAGTGTTCTACATAGCAAACATGGGCATTTTGACCTCTCAGAAGAACCACCCTTCCTTATAATTAGTGAGCTGGCCTTCTGGTTTATACATAAGTTTCTTGCAACTTTTGTAAGCAGATTAGTCCCAATGAGCCTCATGCAACATCAAGTTCAATGTCTGTCCAGCTTGGTTAGGGCAACAAACTAGTCTCCAAGACCTGTGCTTCTTCAAAGTTCATTCCTGGGCTGGAAGCATCAGATGACCCAAGAAGCTTATTAAAAATATCTATACCTGGCCTCCCATCCAGCCTTCCCTGATATAGACAGGAATGAGGTAGGGAGAAAGAGGAAGAAATCTGTGTTTTCAACAAGCTCCTCTGATGAGTCTTATGCAGCAGATTTGGGAAACATTGTCATAGATCATTTTCTTTTTCATCCCTCTTTAACTAAAATGTGCATTTTTTTCTTTCCCTGCCCCAAAATAATAATACTGATTGCAGAGGACTTAATTGAGTTTAATGCAATCTTTAGTGCTATAGGCTTAATGATTTCATGCATAATTGCTTTTTGAAATAAGAGCTTGTTAGTGCGAATAAATCTCGGCAGTGTTAGACCTTCTCGTTCTTTGGAGCAAAGAGAAAGGTCATATTCAGTTCCAGTGACCTTTCACTCATGCTTCTGCACCCTCTCCCACATCTGATGCCTCTTTCCTATCCACCCAGGCTACAAAAATGTATGTAGCTATCAGATAACAACTGCTTCTTTGCATGATTTCAGTTGGCCATGGAAGATTCCATAAGGGTAACAAGGTTTTTATTCAGAATTCTACTCCTCTTCCAGCTACTCTCTCTGTAGGAAGCATCTACTTTGGAAGCTGGAGAATCAACCAGATTTAGTATATGGACTTTAGAGTACTGTGATTCTGAATTCCTATTATTTTTTGTGGGGAAGAGGGGAGAGTGAATTTTGATACATTAACCTCTACTAAGTATTATTCAACTGGGAAAAGAGAAAAGGTATTAATAAGGGATGGAGGGACTAAACAAGCAATCAAATATGGCTTTCATGCAAGAAACTGGGTTGATGTTTTTTTTAGAATGGCTGCTTTAGAGAATATTTTTTTCTCCAAATTAACCTACTTCCTAGAATTTACATACTGATAGGGTTTAATATTATCTTGAAATAAGTAAAGTGGAAAGACTTAAAGAGAAGCATAAGTTACTGACAATCCATAGGACCCAGAATCTCTTTCCCCAGAACCAATTCTGGGGTTAGAAAAAACAATTTTCATTATTTAATCTTATTATATTTGAAATTTGAGGATGATAGCAGCCCCTGATCTGGAAATAGTCTAATTCCATTCATTCGATTCTTCGATTTTATTCAACAAATATTTGTTGGTTGCCCGATTTGTACAAAAGATTTCTGAAGATAAAGACTGCAGATTTCACAAGAGTTAGGATTATCTTGAAAGCGTATTTATTCAATGTTCTTTAGAATGAAGTCTAGGAACTTACATCACTTGGGGTCATGCGGACTTGATTACCAAGTCAATATGTTTTGGCATCTTACAGGACTTACAATGCTACTCCCATGCCTTGTGATGGATTGGCAACAAATATTTTCTCCCAGTGCTTCTGATAAAGTTGTGGAGGCCACAATGCAGTGAGTTGTGAAAGTATTGTACAATTCCCTCACAGAGAAGTTTGCCTGCAATTGAAAGAGGGTCATGTGAGTCTTTGAAAAGCTTTCGCCTATGAAGCACTTGCAACCAAGCACCTATGTACATAGAAGGGCCATCTAATGTAAAGTTGGCAACAGATTTCTCAAATGTTCTGTTGAACTTTCACCCTTCAAGACATACTAAATATGTATTCAGAAATAGCACCAATTATTTTCTATTTTCAGAAAAAAAAGACAAGTTTAAACAGCTCATTAAACAGAGTGTAGAATGGAGTAAGTAAAGGGTTAAGGCTAGCACTTCTTTTTCCCTCTTAATTCCAAAACTGTCATGAACAAATTCATAATGATCCATTATTTGGTTCTGCATTAAACATATTACAAATATGTATATCTATATATTTATTTCTGTTTAAAAATAGCTTCCGACCTCTAAAGTATCTCAGTATGGCAGACATATGAAACAAGAGTATCTACAAAGATTTTACAAATGCAAGTGACTGCATAGCAAAATACGTAAGAGTGATATTCAAAATCGTAACAACCATGTAACCAAGACACACACACTGGTGGGTACAGGCTTAGATATAATTCTAGAATATGTGGACTATCTTGAAATAAGCAAAGTGGGAAGACTTAAAGAGGCTGACATGGGCAGAGATCAAGCTGGGAGGATAAAATGTTCTGGGTACATCAAAGTAGGTTTTTTTGGATGGAAAAGGTTTGAATTAGGTGGTGCGTAATGAGAATATGTTTTGGCAAAGTGCTGAACAAATGCTATTTCAAATAAGAGGTGGGTACAGAAGATTAGGGTGTTAAACTAAGACATTACTGGAACATAAAGAACTGGAGAAAATTGTACCTATTGGTTCTCCTCTCAAGGGGAGATCTACATATGTTTGGGAGGAATATTTTCATAAGTTGCTTGGAGTGGTGGGGAGAAGATCAAGGGCCTTGTAAGCATGTTCGTGATCAATAACAATACCTGGTCTTTGAACTTTGTAGTTAGCTGCAAGACCTTTATTTTGCTGATTGGGCACTGTTTCTAGTGGTCCTTCTCCCCGTCACTCATTCCCATCCTCAACAATCCCATTCCAGAGCTTAATCGCCTTAGAAAAATGTTGAACAAATGTTTAAAATATAGTGATGTGAATATAAGAGCCTCTCCAGAGGGCCACATATCTCAATCCTGCCAATGTGTGGGAGCTCAGATAGTATGTGAGGGAGCAGGAGGGTTGTTTACGGTAGAGAAAACTATTCACGACAAAGAGAGAGAGATATAGTGGGCAGCATGACTTGCTAGAGAGAGCACAATATTTGCAATTAAAATACCTGTACTCCAGTCCCAGCTCTGCCACTAACTACCCATATAATTTGAGTATGTCAAGAATATAGATGGTTTTTTATTTATCTTAACATCACTGGAGTTTAGCACAGTGCTACAGGTCATGGAGACACTGAATAAATATTTGTTGATTATATGAGCCTATGAATGAGTAAATAAGTGACTGCTCTAAATTTCTGTTTCTTCATCTGCAAGACAGGGATAAATATAACATCTTCTTACAATAGGTTTCTTTTTTTCTTTCTTTCCTTCTTAGATTGAAGGAGAGAATACATATGTATGTAAGTGCTGTAGAAACTATAAAGAAGCCTCTAAATGCCAATAGTTTTATAGTTAGTCTATAATAGTAGGTCAGTGGGTATAGAGTCTGCCCATGTTAAAGTTGAATGTATATCTCAAGGGATAGGGATTCTAGCATTCTGCAACTCCTGTTTTGAAACCAGAGTTCAGAGGACATGTGTCCTACATCTCCAAGTTGGAGAACACTGAGTCTGTAATCATGACCAATACTTTACTAGTTTATGGCAAAATGAGGAAAACGAGGATGTTGTATTATGTTTTCAAATAAAGCTATCTACATGCAAATTTGAGGACTATTTGTTTTTTCTTTTTGTTTTGTTTTGTTTCTTGAGATTATGTTCTTCCTTCCTTTGGTGCCAAAATATTCTTTTAAAAATGAGATTAGGGCAGTAGTAGACATTTATTTTGAACATCCTTATCTAGCAAATAATAAGATGGCAATTCTATATTATTCCTTCAATATTTGTTTGCAATATTATTCATTCATAAATCCCGCAAGTTTAGCAACTATTACCCCAAGAGAGTTCTAGAAGGACACACAAGAATTGAGGGCCCCTGCTTCAGTGCTATTTTCTCATCCTTCAACTTACTAAAGTTTGACAGTCATAAAGATAGAAATTCTTTAGGGAGAAATAAACCATGTAAAGCCTTATCGGAATGTTGTTCTGATGAAACATGAGACACAAAATTAATTTTTTTGTTTTTGTTGGAGTTTTAACATCTGTTATTAATAAAGTAAATGACTAAGAAGTCTACACTTGAGCCATTTTTCATTTCTGTCTTTCCCAAGATAACTTATAAAAAACTTGTTTAACCAGATTGGATAGGGCCAACCAGATATTGAATAACATCTGACTTTGATATCTGAGTCAGTCCACAAATAAAGATTGAAGTAAAAAAGAGGCCACTAAGAATTTACAGGTGGAGTTACCTTTCATTGTTTTTAACAATTTTTTATTCAATTTAGTGTGTGATAGATATTTGCATCATCCTGAAATTATTTGTCCACAAATCATTTTTTAGACCATTCCATTATTTTTAGCTCTTATACCTCCTGATTCTCCTTATGATAGTTTGCCCTTCATGTGGTTTGTAACTTTTGATTATGAACTCATTGTTAGCAAGGTTTTTTTTTTCTCCCCTCCTTAGGTGGTTCTGTGAACCTGGGGTTGTGCATCATCTCTACAGAGCAGTATGACATTTGCATATACTGAAGCCCTAGGGTTTTCAGTGTTCTTCTACTACCTACATTAATTTCTTAGGTCAGGGTCCTGGTGTTACATAGATATTATAGATTTGGATTCTGATGGGTATGGACATAGATCTGGATTTTCAGTTTTCCTTAACCAACTTTTACCTACTTGAAACTCCAGATAGACAGCAAGCCCAAAGCTTTCCTTGGCTACCCTCTAAATTTTCACATATTATTTTTTTATGCTTTTTTGTTACCATTAAACTACCATTTATTGAGTGCTTACTATGTGTCAGATCTTTTCCAGACACCATTCTATGCTAGTCTCTCTGTCCACTGGGCAAATATCAGTGGGCTCTACCCATTTTTTGCACCTCTCCTTATCAATACCTGAAGGGCATGTTTACTTTAGGCCACTATAAGCATAACAAAAGAATTTGCTGAGAATAACTAAACCTGTATTTTGGATTTAGTATATGAAGCATAACAGTAAATTCATTTACAAATGGCACATAGTGTGACACTAACATTGATTTCCATTCATTTCCCACCAGGGTGTACTGGAAACCCATAGTTCAGAGTCACTGGAATCATTTGTTATACTATTTGAGTTCATATTGTCTTTTTTTTTTTTTTTTTTTGGTCTTATTCTACCTCTGGCCTTATTTCTATGATACATGCTTCTCCACCTAGATCTACTTTAAACTGATAATTTTAGCATCAGAGTGTAGGTATGTGATTTACAGAGGTATTTTTAAGTTTTTCTCATTGCAATTGCTCAAAATTTAGGTACTAGAGTACATTAAACAACTTATCAATTTCCAAACTTACCATTCCTCTCCACAGTCCTTGCCTTTGTAAGTAGAATTCCTCTGCCTAGAATCCCAGCTTAACCTTCCTGTCTGACAAATTCCTATATATGTCTTTCTATACCCAGTTGAAATGCAGCCTCCATTGTGATGCCTATCCTTAGTGAATTCATTCTTCCTCTGTGCTCCCAAAGTACCTTCTGCATATTTGCACATATGTTTATTTAAATGTGAGTCTCTTTGAAGGAAAGGAAAGTGTTTATCATTTCTGTATCATTAGCAAGCAAGAGTTACTGGCACATACCAGGTGGTCAAGAAATGATTGGGTAGTGAATGAGTAAAGGTTAAAGCTTTTTTACTTGATCAACTGCATTTCTATTCTGCAGCGATTTCCATCCTTTTTTGCTATTATACAAATATGTGTAATGCAGGAAATACCAGGGATGTGTTTATTCTATTATGTCAATGCTAATGACTTTTATAAAATGTCTATGAATGCCTTCTACAAAACTAGCTTCTGAAACTGTAGTGGAGAGGGTTTTATAGATTTTATCAATCTGAATGAAGATCTCAATTTAGCTGTTTAACAGTCTCATGCTCATGATTCATATGTAAACTCATAAGAACTCATGTGATTCCAGTCGAAGGCAGGAGCAGTAGAAATCCATGACATACCTTCATAAAAGCCTCTGGGTTATATGTGTTATTCCTGGAATAACCCAGCTGCACTTCCAGCTTGTAAATATCTCATCACTTTGAAAATGTTTACAGTTCTTAGAACAAGCCATTGCACACAGCTCTTCAGCTTTCCAGGACATGGGGCACAGCCGAAAAGCTGTCAAAATAGCAGAATGATGGCCGGCAAATCTGCCACCCAGAGGTTCAGGTCATGCAGACTCACAGAAATAGATGGCTAAACATGTAAGAAAGGCTTGCTTTTGATTTTTTTCTATATTAATTCAGTAAGTTGGACAAAGCAGCAAAAGTCAGGGTTTATCTGTTTTACTCTCAGCAAATTGGGTCTTTTGCTGTTCTGCATTGCTTCACATGGCTCTATTTATTTTCCAGATGTTATCTTCTTAGAGTTGGGCTCTTATCCTGATCAGATAAAGGGAATAAATGCTGATTTAGCAGCACAATTCTTGCCTATAAGAATATGAATCAAGGCTCTATGTTTTCCTTACATTTATATTTGTTTTGGATTATTGAATGCTGAATCCATGCCTTGCCATTTGTCCTTCCACTGTTCCAACCTTCTTTGATAAGAAGACAGTGAAAAGTAGATGAGTTATGAGTTATGTAGTTAAAAATATACCTTTCTACATTTTCTCTCTCTCTTTTGTTTTATAATATGATTTTATATTCTCAGTTATTAGGTAATATTATAAACTGGTAGTTTGGAAGGGGTTATACAACTTTTTTCTCAGATTGTTCTCCCACTTCTGATGGAATACTTATTGGACAGGGGACAAACTATTGAGAAAGGCAACACAGCCTATGAGATGTTGCTTTTTTTGGAGGCAGGAGATCTAGATTTGAGTCTTGATGCTGTGATTTACTGTTATATGTTCTTGACCTCTCTAAATCAAAGTTATTTAATTTGTGAAATGGGGATAATGAAACATTCAATTCAGGTTGAAGGTCAGCAAGGATAGCACTGCCACCATGTCAGCAAGGAGCAAGGTGGAGCGGGGATGATGCCAAATTCGTCACCTCATGAAATGACTTAGCTAAGAAAGCAAGTCACAAAAGGGAAACCTAATATGTACGTGAAAAGCACAGAGGTGATAGAGTTGAGGTGTCCCATCAGGCTGGGTAGGAAGCAGGGAACAAAGGGACCTCTTCCTCAGTGGCTGCTTAAGAAGCAGGAGAGGCAATAATGCACAGGTGTTGAGATGATGGCTCACATTTTGGACCTGGCATTTACTATTTGTGTGACTATAGGCAAGTCCCATTTTCTTCATCTATGAGTTGAAAGAATAAAACCCATTTGTGGAGTTGCTAGGAAGCTTAAAGTAATGGAGTTAATGCCCAGCAAGCATTTAGCAATAAACTTGACATGTAGCAAATGCTTAAAAATTGTAGCTTAAAGCAAACAAATAGCTGGAAGGCAGCATAGTCCAAGGAAATCTGTTCATCTCTGTCCATAAGAGGACAGATGAGAAGGAGGCAGGCTCTCCATTTGCAGCAGGTACTGGTAAGATCCAAGAAGTATAACTGTGGCATTGGAGTACAGGGTCAGGCTCTGCTCTGAAGGCAGCAGTGCTGTTGGACAGAATGAAGGAACTGGTATCAGGCTTCATCTGGGAATCTTCAAAGACCTGTGTCTCTCATCCTGCATGAGAGGGTGCCCAAGACTTTGCAATGGGCTGTGTCATGTAAGGTGAGAGGCTCTGTTGGAGGCCCCAATTCTCAGGGTGACCTTACATGGGGGGCAATTGCCAAACACAGTTTTTAAGAACTGACTTGGATCTTCTATTTTGGGGGAAAGAGGAGTCAGCTGACTCTGCTTTGTTCAGCCCACATTTGAAATACTATATTCAGTTTTGAATACGTCTTAAAAACAATAAATAAAACTATGTTTGAGTCAAGTTACCGGAATGAAGATGAGTCTGGAAGCCATGATGCAATGAGAAAGGTAAGGAACAGGGAGATGTAGGCTGGAGAGAAGACAAAGAGAGAGTGTTGTTCTATGTAATCACTGGGAGGACAGTTGTGCGGTAGAATGTCTGTATATACTTACTGAATCAAGAGGTCATATCTAGGACCAATGGCTAAAAATTACAAAGAGAAAGGTTTGACTAGCCACCAGGAGATGACAGTTCAGAGAAAAGCAAACCTTAGATAGTCATCAGGAGGCTAATGACAGAGCCTGGACAAGAGGCGGTGAAAGCCTGGACCACACATGGGGATGGAAAGGACTCAAGGAGAGAGTAGGTTTGAGAAATGGCAGGAAATAGAGTTGATACGAAATGCACGTGTGCGTGTGTGTGTGTGTGTGTGTGTGTGTGTGTGTGTGTTTGGGGCATACAAGGAAGAGCAATAGATTGAGGAGACACTCACATTTTGCCTAAGACTGTATTGATATTAGTATGTGTCATAGAATATTATGAACCATAAAATTGTTTTAAAAAGGTTAAACCTTAAAATTGTGCAACCGTGTCTGACTAAGCAATTGAAATGGATTTTAGAGAAAATGTGACTGAGTCACAGAGCTATTGAAGACAGGAAACAGAAGCCAAACTGTTTAGACATTCACCTGTCTAAACTTTCACGGTAACAGGATAAGCTGTTGCCAGTCAATCTTCATTGCACCACCCTATTTCAGTTTCCTGAACTTACCCCCATTTGATATTTTTATTATTTATTTCGTATTTTATAATGTCTATCTCTGTCTATTAGAATATAAGCTCCTTAAGAGCAAGGTCATTGTGCTCTTATTCACTATTACATGCCCCAGCTCCAAGAATACTGCTGGCCACAAGAAGGTGCTCAGTCAATAACCCAAGGATGAATAGAGGGGTAAAGCAGAGCTTATTTGGTGATGGCTTACTGGTTGGTGGGTGTAAAGAGGAACTGCAGAAACGTATGCTAGAATATGACAGCTTCACAGATGCTGTGGTAAGCTTAAGTCTGACATTCCCCTAATACCCTTGTGGCAACATACGCCTTGTGCAGTACAGGTCCCCTTAGCCTCACTTCTTGCTCCAGCTGCTGCTGTGCAGGCAGAACCCAGAAAGGGTTATGTGGAGATTTCTGCTGCAAGAGCATTTCTTCTTTCTTGCCTGGGGCTTCTCTGATGCTAATGTGAGAGATGGCACAGAAAACTGCTGGGCTCTCATGAGTGTGTAATTCAGGAATGTGAGTACCACCTTTGATCACAGAGGGATGGGAGTCAACAGACAAATGCTTCCCCTTTGGTAACAGAATTGGCAGCTCTGAGACGTCGCATTGCAGGAGGCTCCTCAGAAAGTTCAGGGAAGATCAAGCAACAGTTACCTCATAGCAGGGGCCAAGGTGATAATGCATCCTTATATTGGCTTTTCCTCTTCCCTGGTCTCTAGTTCCACTTCGCCACTCTTTACTCCTTCCTCGGATCAGTTCCCAAGTAAGCTGCCTGCACGTATGTATGTTTGTCTCAAGCTCTGCTTTCTGGGAGACCCAGAGTAAGACAACAATCTAATTTTCATTACCTTGAATCTGGAAGTGCTTTCTTGTTCTTGGAAAACCACATGTATCTTGTTTAGAAGATTCTGGCCACAAGAAGGACACATTAAAATCCTCTCATGCCTTTTCACTCTCTGGTCCCTGGGAAGTTGCTGAGGCAAACTGGTTGAAAGTGTGGCCCTCATGTAAAGGCAGCATCCCAGGGCCTCACCAGCTGCTGACTAATGGGTAATAGCTAACCCTTCCTGAGAAGAGCAGCCAATGCAGGAGCCATCAGATGTGAGGGACAAATACAGATCTGGGGGTGGCAGCTGGCTGGAAGCTAATTGATGGGCTAGATAATTTTTCAACTTCCAGGCAGCACCACACACCATAGCAAATCAGTGAGATCTTGGGTGAGGGAGGCAGAGAGGCCCTGGGGCTAGAGATGGAGGCCAGATAGTAACCAGCAAATTTTCTTCTCTGGTGAAATCTGTATCTCATTCCCTGACCATTTTTTTTTCTTTTTTTTTTTTGAGGCAAAATTCATATAACTTAAAATTATTTTAAAATGTATAATTCAGTGGCATTTAGTACATTCACATGTACAAATATCACTTCTATTTAATTACAAAACATTTTCATCTCTGTAAAAGGAAATCTTGTACTCATTAAGACATTAATCCCCTTTCTCCCACCCTCTTCCCAGACCTTGGCTACCACTAATCTGCTTTCTATTTCTGTACAGTTACCCATTCTGGATATTTTATGTAAATGGAATTATACAATATATGACCTTTGTGTCTGGCTTCTTTCACTTAGCATAATATTTCAGAGGTTCATCCATGTTGTGGCATGTACCAGTGCTTCACTCCTTTTTAAGGCTGCATAATATTCTATTATGTGTGTGTATATAATTAATTATAAATATAAAACATTTTGTTTATTCATCAACTGATGGACATTTAGGTTGTTTCTACTTTTTGACTATTGTAAATAGTGCTGTTATGACAACTTGTGTACAAATACGTGTTTGAGTTCCTGTGTTCAATTCTTTGGGTGTGTACCTAGGAGTGAAATGGTTGCCCATCCATTATTACATGTGGTCCTTTTGCCAACATGCCTGTTTGAGCCTCAGGAACTCTACTGCCAGTTAGCTTCCAGAGAAGATCTATAACCACTTTAAATTAAAGATTTGTGAAATTATTTGAGATGATCACCTAAATTCATCCCACTTGGCCAAAGCTAAGAAAGTTGGCTTTTGGGGATGTGAGAGGGAGCGGGCCTAAGTGCTTCCTGCCTCCCTTTCCTTTGCAATAAGGATCTTGGCCACATTCTGAACTTACTCAGATGGGCTAGATAATTTGGTTGTGGGTGAGCCCATGTATGTATAGAAGTATGAGCACTGATGCTGATTTAGGTACATCTATGAAGCCATTTCAAAGAGTAAGCTAGCAGTGTCCTTGTACCCTTATTTTTGTATTCCCTTGTGGGGAATCTTTTAGATGGGTGACTCGTTATTTATATCGGTTGCCATATAAGCATTATATAAAACAAATTTTGAAAAATAGAAAAACAGAGGGGAAACAATAGAAATGACTTGATACCAACCAACTTAAGGTCAATTCTCTGAATTAAAATATACTACCTGTAATGTAACATCTGGGTTGCAGTAGGTTTTCTCTGTTTCACTGTGTGAATGCCCTGTAAACTGAGATTGGAAATGTCTGACTATGGCAGTTTTAAGACATTAAGTCACCCTTGGCTTTGATTTGTACTAATTCTAAGAAATGGATACTGTTTTAAACAACAAATATCCTAGAGTCTCTTTAGGCAAACTATTCTATTATGTAAAGTTAAGCATGTGCCCAAGTATGTATGCTAGTGGCAGAAGAATCTGTGGTCAAGATTGTGGTCAAGATTGAGACAAGAAATATTAAATCAAATCAATGTGGCATGGGGACATATAGTGTATTAAAAATATTTGTAGACAGTCATGGATCCTTCTTTGATACTTTGACCTTTTCATTCAATACAAGAACTGTTACTTTTGTTGCATATAAAGATGTCCAAGTGCCTCTGCAAGAGAGAAGTTTCTCACTATCTCGGCTGCAGCTGGAGTGTCCTAGCTGCTGTGAGCCCTCAAAGCCCCTTCCCCTTCTGTCTCAGATTCAGATTTTCCAATGAGGATATCACTGACAATGGAGCAATTAAACAGAGGTAGACTCTCTGAGGTGTTTGAGTTTCTGTTCATAAATCTTGGTGGGAACCTTGCATAGACCCTGCTTTAATTATTTTCTTTCAGAATCCCAAGGTCAATAGGGAAAACTCTTTGAGAGCCAGCTTGCTATTGTGATTTTTACTCTTATCTTCATCAATCTGATAAAGTATTTTAAATGTGATGATTTTCTTACAAAAGTTGAATTTGCATTTTGGGATTTCATGCACATTTTAGTAATATATGCAGAAAGAAAACTGCAAGAAGGTATCTAGAATTTTAGTACCCAGATTTTAGAGAAAAAATAGCAAATGTTCCTAGAAAAACTCCAAGATTTAAATTCTATGGCTCCTTCCACTCCCTCTGCCATAACAGGTTTTAAATCCCCTGGCTTCTGTTTTCGTATCAGTCTCCCATCTGTTAGTGTCCATTAAAGTGAGGCTACAAAATCGAATTCATCCAACTATCACAATATAGGCCATTTCATTGGAAATTTTTCATAAAACTCAGTTTTCTCTTTCCTGAAATGGTGATAAGAATGGTTTCAGTCTCACAGGGTTGTCAAGAGAATAAAGTGAGGTGATAAGCCCAGTGTTTACTAATCAGTATACTATTTACTGTCTATTATTATTTTTATTATCACTTAAACTTTAAAATCTATACTAATTTCCTTGCCATTTTACCCCTCTCAAGGAAAGGGAAAAAAATGTTAGGTTCCTACTTTTCATAAGAAAAATTTACAAGAATAATTATTCTTCCATATCCATTTATTTTCCATTTTCAGACTTGACCATTGACTTAGTTGTGTCAGGTACATTGCAATCCATGTACTAGAGAGCAAAGCATTCTGGAATGGCATCAGGAGACCGATGTTCTAATCTCCAATGTAGCACTGCTTACTGTGTGACCTTGAGCAAGTCATTTGACTTTTCTCTGCCTCAGTTTCTTCATCCGTTAAACAAGAGAATTGAACTAGTCTGTTTTAGCACTAAGATAACAGTTTTAAAATTTCTTCACATCTGTGGTTATAGATGAATATTATCTCTCCATTATAATTATTTTTATTATTTAAAACCACTTTGTAACCAGCTCAGTTAAACCTTTATATTTAATTTCCTATGAAATAATGTGAGAATTCTGCAGGAAGTTAATAGCAGCAACAGAATTAGGAAGTACAGCCCTTGGTCATCAGCCCCAGGTTTAGCTAAGATACCATCTTTGCTTAACCATCCAAATCTAATATTATACTAAAGAGCTCACCAGGCCTCTAAGAATGTTAGAAGACATAGTGTGAGACGCAACTCCACTTTTCTCAGTTCTCAAGGATGCTCTTGTCATTCTTTTATCCAAATATCTCCACATTACTTTGCTTCACACATCCTTCAAAAGTATCTCAAAATTTCTTAAAATATATTTCCAATACTTCTCAAAGATATATATCTTATTTTAAACACATGTTTATGAAGGCATAAAAATTGTTGAATTCTTTCTGGCTCATAGCCGTATGACATTTGATACCTTCCATACTTTTAAAATACTTAAATTTGAAAGGTATAAAGTTTTTTCTCCTGAAATAGAGTCCTTATTCCCTTTACTACTCCCTGCTTAGATTTTTTTAGAAGCCTGATGACTCCCTCTCGTCTTCATGCTTTTAGTAAAGCCTTAAAAGCTTGAGTAAAGACTTCTAAGATTTGATAGAGTTTTGGGTAAAAAAACCAGAATTGTGGTTAGGGAAACAAACTGAATCCTCAGGATCAATCTTATCCAAAGAGCAATTTTTAGCCTAAACTTCTGGCAGTGTCATTTTGTATGAATTCATGAAGGACCTGGAATGAACAGGTGTTACCCACACCCTTGAAGGCTCAATGGGCTCATGGAAACAGTATGGGCTTCTCTGCTGTTGCTAGCCTTGGGCCAGGCCACTCAGCCTCCTGTAACTGATTGGTCCTATGAGTATAACACTTCCTTCCTCCCAGGGCTCAGGGAGGGCTCCTGTTAAGCACACTTACTTCCTTTAATTTATGTAATATCAGCATATCCCAAATATGGCATGAGGACAACCAGGATTTTACAAAATGATTCTAGGTAGTATATGGATAAACACGTTTTATATTAATAGTTATGTATTTTAAATTTTATATTAGAAAATATTCAGCCCTTTGAGATTGGCTTTATTATAATTCCCACTTTATAGAAGAGAAAGCTAGGGTGTAGAGAAGTTCAGTGATGTGTTACTCAGCAGAACAGTACCAGAATTGGGATTCAAACCCAGGAAGTCGGGCTCCAGAACCTCTTCTTTTAATCACTATAGTTTTCTTGAATAAATATATAAGTAGGAAATTATTACATAATAATGAAAGATGCACTGTACCCTTATAATTTATTTCTATTAATTTAAAACAATTATTTATTATTGTTCATACAGCTGTGAATCTGCTGAAGGTCAGTTGACCTCAACTGGGTTCAGCTAGGCAACCTGCTCCACATGAGGCAGCAGATGACTATCCATTTCTCCCCAGGGGGAACCAACATTACCGGTTCCTTGGGTATCCATTAATATATGTATTTATACACTGTTATGTGCTTTGAAAAAACTTGGTTTTAAAGAAGAATTAAGGAAAACAGTATGGATATTCCTAAAAAAATTTTTTAAACTACCTTATGATATAACTACCCCAGTTCTGGGTATATACCCAAAGGAAATAAAATCATGATCTCAAAGAGATATCTGTGCTCTTAGGTTCATTGCAGCATTGTTCCTTATAGCCAAGATATGAAAACAACTTAAATACACACACACACACACACACACACACACACACACACACACGTATGCCTGCAAGTGCTTGTGCGTGCACAATGGAATATCATGCAGCCTTAAAGGGAAGGAAATCTTATTATTGATGATAACACGGATGAACCTGGAGGATATTATACTAAGTGAAACGAACCAAGTACAGAAAAACGAACATTGGATAATCTCATTTATATGTAGCATCTAAAAAGTGAACTCATTGAAACAGAGAGTAGAACAGGGGCTGGGGGCAGAGGAAATGGGGAGATGTTGGTCAAGCGATACGAAGTTTCAGTTTAAGATGAATAAGTTCTAGAGATCTGATGTACAGTATGACTATAATTAACAATTAAATTTGCTAAGAAGGTAGATCTTAAGTGTTATTGTCACACACACATGCACACACACACGCACACAAAACAGAGACATGTGCTGTACCCACATGAATTCTAGTTCAGGTCTGAGATGGGGCCCTGAACGTGCACTTTTCCAAAATTCCTCTTGATTATTCTGTCGCTTGGATTAACTTGGGAATTACTTCCTACTGACAACACAGCAAAATTGAGCACTTCATGTTTTAAAGCACAAAGCCAACATAAAATGTTTGCATATATGAAAATCTATCTCATTAAAAAATTTTAATTGAATAAATAGCCAGAAAGACAGTGATGGGACCATAACTAGGATAGAATGAACCATCATGCTAGGGTTGTGCTCTTCTTTTGTGTTTTTCTCAGATAAGAGGTGCTTGAACCTGTTAGGGGTGTCAAGAGGAGAAAGTAAGGGAGGAAGGGAGCAAACCTGGAGAAGAGAGTATGGAGTAATGTTGAGACGAAGAATTGGGGTGAGGCAGATTCTGCCATGGACTAGTTTGGGGATGTAGAGAAAGTTACTTCACCTTTCTGTGCCTGGTTTTGCATCAGTTGAATGGTGATAATAACACTTATCTGAGTGGGCTAGTTTGAACAGGAGAGTTTTGATGAAAGAATGATATATGTGTTGAGCACTGTGCCAAACCTAATTAAGCCACATAGAAGATGTAGCTGTTACTGCTGACAATCGATGGGAAAAGGACCTCAGGATGGGCTAAGGAATGGCTGGTGAAGGGACGCTCCAGGGGCATGTGGGAATAGGCTTTCCATTGCAAAGGGAAGGAGCAAAGAAAGGACTGCACAATGCTAGGAAGGTTGTTGGATTTAACAGATACCCTTCGACACCCTGTTGCCCAGATGGAGCTTGCTATCAGGCAACATTCATTGATCCCATGGTGCCTAGATTGAAAACCTTGTGGAAATTAGTTTCTTTTTACTTCTATCTGTTTTTTTTTTCCATTTAGCTTCTGTTTGTCAGAAAAGGTAAAAATACACATTTGAGGGTTTCACATAGTAGTAGCAAATCCAGCAGTAGTACCTGTGTTGACTGCAACATGAGCCTAGTGTTTTGCTTACATTCGAATAATTTCTTTGGCTGTTTTAGAACTTGAGATTATTATCAGAACATGCTGCCTTGGAGCAGTGTGTTGTTTGCTATTGAAAGCTGGAACTTTGCCTCTGACACCTTGGCCAGCAAAATAGAGGACAAGTAATATTGAGTGACAAATAAGGTTTGGATCATATATTGAGGGAATGAAGGTTTCCAGAATGTCTTGGCTAATCGGGAGACCACATGCCCTCATCAAAGTGTTTTGTAGTCTTTATCAGTCTCTGACTTACCCCTGGATTGGGGAATGTGCTGGCCTCACAGCCTGTGAGGAGTGGATGAATGATTTTTACCACCATCTTTTATTCCCTAGGGCAGACATGCAGATACATGAAAATGTCCAACATGGTAGTCATGTTCCCAGATGCCAGAAACTCAACCTGAAGTGCAATCATGTCCTGTAGAGCCCAAGGATGGGGAGTTTCAAAAGCTACTGGCAAATAGCAAAGATACCTAATGGTGATAAAGGCATTTTCAGCCCTACTGGCTTCACACATTACCTCTGGTAAGATGGAGTGTGGATTGAGGCCCTTTTGGCAGAACAACCAGGCCTGTCATATTCAGGGAAAAGTGGTTCCTTCATGCCAGTTTTTCCTTGTTTCATTTTAAAGAAGAGAATTGGATTCAGACTTTGTAACCCTCATATTTTTTCCCTTACAATATCTGTTCTAGAGGTATTGTCCACTGTCAAGTTAAAAGTTAAGGAGACTGTGCTGATATTTTTTTGGGTAGGGAGAATAAACCTTAGAAAAAAGTGATATGATGGCAACATTGTAACAAGGTCCAATTAATTAAACTGTCCTTGGGAATCTCTCACTGGCATCAGGAAGAGATTTGTACCAAATTCAGGGCAGATGTGAGTCACTATTAGTCATGGACCACATAACTTCATAGAATTCCTCAGTTCGGGATCACATCACCTAATTAACAGGAAAGGTTCTTGCCTGATTATCTGTGTTTCTCTCTTGACAGAGGTTATACCCAGTTCCTAATCATCCCAGATGAAGAAAAGCAGACATGGTATAGGTGATCTAAAGTGGCAAATAATTTTTAACTGTATGTGCTCTTTGCTTTCAAATACTGAGTGCTCTTTTTGGAGGGGTTGGATCTGTTTGCCCTGTCAGAGCAAAGAGTGTTTTATACCAAGGAAATTTCTAAAGCAAATGATATAAAATGAGGATGAATTAAGCAAATATGAGAAGTAATAACAAGGTCAGTATGGCTGCAGTGGAATGGATGAAGGGTAGAATGGATGAGGTGAGGTTGTAGAAGTAGAAAGGCAAGCACCTGAAGGATAAGGAGAATGATTGAGAGTGGGGAAAAAGAAAAGCAGGAAAATCAGTAGGGAGATGATGCCAGTAGACCAAAAGGGGCTTGGATTAGGGTGGTGGGAGTGGAGATGTAGGGCAGGAACAGATTTGAGGAAGGTTTTCAGAAACAGTTGACAGGACAGGCTATTGATCAGATGATGGTGGCAGGGGAGTGAGGGGTAGTAGAGAGGTGAAGGGGATTGCAAATAATGAACAATCAAAGGTAACTGCTAAAGGCAAGTCTGGAAAACAGGCCCTTTGCAGGGGAAGGAGAGGGAGAACATAAATTAGGAGTCTTGTTTTGGTCATATTAAGTATGGAATGACTATTAGGCACCTAAGTGATAATGTCTTATCAGAAGCTTAACACCTAAGTGTGGATTTCCTGGAGGTCAAGGCTGGTAATATAGATTTGGGTTTCATTCACTTCCAGAAGCCCTGAGACTAAATGGAATCACTTTGAAGGAGGATGTAGGGGCAGGGAAAGCAGGGCCTAGCACTGAGAGGTGGAGGGGTGGAGCATGAGGAGCCAACAAAGGCAGCTTATAAGTAGAGGCCAAGGAGGATGGAGAAGGAAGGGAAGGGTGTCATGGATGCCAAATAGGAGGGTGTTTCAAGGAGGAGGAAGTGGCAACTGTGTTGAGCATGCAGTCCAGTCAAGAAAGATAGTTGTAGACAAGCGTCCACAGGATTATGCTACATGCAGATAGATCACTGGTGATGTACACAAGGCAAAAGCAGCCTGTGGAGGGTTTGGGGACAGAAAACAAATTGAAGAGGGTTGGCGAGACACATAGAACAAGGAATTTGAAACAGACTACAGATAACTCTCTACAAAAGTATTGTATTATCTTGTTTAATACTCGTATCATGCATAATATGAAGGAGGTGTTATTCTCACCTTATTTAAAAATCCAAAAGATCACACAGTCACTAAGGATTGGAACTGGATTTTGACTTAGTTCGAGCTCTTAACTACTACTCTCTTACTTCACTCCACTCCAATCCCACTGCTGCTTAGGGAAAGAATTAGCTATATAGGGACATTTTAGAGGAAGAAAGGAAACAAGTGAAGGATGATTTCTCTGGAATTTCTCTGGAATCCAAGGGCTGTTTGGAGGGAGAGCCCCTCTCCCACCCCAGCTACCCCTCATCAGGAAAGATGTCATCCATGCCAGTACAGGTACAGGCTGTGCAATTTCTCCTTCAGTATTTCCTTTAGTAGAAAGAACTACCCTGGAAAGAACTACCCTGGATGATCTTTAGTGTCAGGTTTAAGGACTATGTGTGGTCAAAAATTCTTCCATAATGTTGATGTAAGATACATCTAAACCTGCTGAAAATTTTTATCAGAGTTTATTTGAGCCAAACTGATGATAGTTGCTGGAAGCAAAATCCCAAATGCTTCCCAGAATGGCAGTTTGCTTCTTTTTCTTATGCATTTGGAATTAAGGAAAGAAGTGTGGACAAAAAGTGGCCACATACTAAACCTGACGAGCTTTGGCAAAGCCAACATGGCAGGCCCTACAAACTTAGAGACTGAAATTAACTGCATAGGATGGTCTGAACATAAACATTCCTATCTAAAAGTAGGTCATGGAGACTAGTCACTTCCTGGGCTTGTAGCTTCCTCGACAGAGGTCAATCTTTACTTTAGGTGAGCCTGTCTATTACCTTTTTGCATCTAAGATGGCATACTTTTGGAATATCAGAGTAATTCCCTTTTTCCCGGGCCCTCAGGGTACAACCCACCGCACTGGAGCGTGACACCACAGAACCCGAATACCATCTCTATGTGCTTTAAATGTTCATTATTAACTCTCCTGTACCCACTAATGTAAAAGAATGTGTTTTACTCTTCATCCAATCCCAGAGATTTCCCACTTTGCTTTCTTTCACCCCCTTAACTTAACACCCATGGATTTCATGTAACCTTCCTTATGTCTCCTCTTTTGATTCTAATGTATAAAATAAGCTGTAAAGTTGCAGTTCTCTGGAGTGTTTTCTCAATTAATCGAAATTTTACTTAATAGCAATTGTCATCAGTTGGGCTCAAATATACTCATTAAAATTTTGTACAGGTTTGGATGTTTCTTACATTGACAGAATTAAGAAAGATTGCATGAAGGTGAGAGAAAATAGACAGGGGTTGGATTACAGGATAGTTAACAAGATTACAGGACATATATGTTTCTGAAAAGAGACATTTCGAAGATGTGTTAACCTAGATGCACAGAAATAATGGACAGGACTTGCTAAAAGCCTTGACAAGCCTTTTACTAAAAAAGTTATATGCCTAGGGTGTGACTACCCACCATATTTTGCCCAGTTATGAATTTATGAATTTATGAATTTGTGATCAGATCGCCCTATGAAGTTACCTTCTGAAGAACCCCTTTCTTCATCCACAGTAAAGTGACTTAGTCTAAAGCATTTACTTTGAAGGGGAGGTGTGTTCTTTGTATCCCTCATCAAAAAAAATAAAAAATAAAAAGCCACATTCAACACTAAGCCTAAGCCAAATGAAGTTTTCCAAGTTTCTCTAGGTTCTTATTTAGTCCCCTTCTGACTTGTCCTGAAGGACCCCTGGGCACTCCCCCTACCTCCATGCCCCAGTTGTCCCCAGCACCCAGGCAGGCCTCTCCAGATCTTTCTCTTTAGTTTCATTGCTTCTAGTTTTAGGGGTCCTATTCCTGTTACTGAACTCAAGGGGTTTGTTTGCCTGCATGTATCAAAGCCAAAAGAGACAGGAGTTTCCAACAAAGAAAGTAGAGGTTTATTTAAGGAAATGGCACCAAGCCCGGAGACACAGGTGAACTAGAGCTCAAAGACCTAGCTCCCTGATGACCTCTAAGGAATAGGTAATATAAGGGAAAACTCATTAGTCATGGTAGCTAAGGGAGTTGGAGTCATGGGCTCTACTGACTGGCCCGGGCTAGGGTAGAAGGCAGTTGATCTTTGCATCGGGTCCTGATGTCAGTCACAGTATCATTCTTTCTGGTTTCATGGGGATGCCAGTAGGGTAGGTAGGGTCTTTCAGCCTTCATGGGTGTGGAGCTGCAAGATGTTATCTTTAATTTGACTGAAACTCTGTTGTCAGCAGACCTCAGGCTTCATTCTTAAGACTATCTGATATTGACCTAAGGGCTTAATAATTAAGGGAGTGGTCATACAGTATGCAGAAGGATAAGGAAAAAAGGAAATGAGCCCAAGGCCAGTTTGAATCTAAGAGAAAAGAAAGTTATTTTAAAGAAGTGAAAATTTGTTCCATTAAATTCCTTTCCCAGCTTGCAGCCACACTGGGTGGGGCCAGTTTAAACTGTCAAGGAACCAAACTGGGGTCCAGCCATTTGGTAGCTGTCAGCCAAGAGAACACTCCAAGCTGATTTTGTTAGTTGGAACTTTATTGCAAGCCAACAAGCAAGAAGTCCACTGGGGCTCATTCCCAAAGGAGTGCCTCCCCAAGATATTATAGGGCTGGATGATATTATAGGGCTGGTTGCTCACACCATAGCAAGTTGAAATATGTTTGGAGTGAGCATGCATAGTAAGCAGACACAGCTACACATACATTGCATGTACAGAAAATGGTAGAGAAGCCCCACAATGGGCAGAGATTCTAGTATTATAATGAGAATATGAGAAAAATTCACACTGGAGGATTCTTGGTCAGTTACAGCTGGTCTGGGGAAGTTCCTAGCAGCTTCCTTATCATTACTATCTGGTCCTGAAGGAAAACAGCTCAAGCAAGCACTGTTAGAGTTCCGCAAGCAAACCAGCATAATAAATATTTAAGTAATTATATAGGCTTTCTTCAAATTCTTGACCCTTCTGTACTAGCTAGGTAGGCTACAAAATCTTGTATTAATCCCCACCAGTGTGCTCCGTCATGTCTTGCCCAGTGTCCCTCAAACTGGGCTATTACCTTTCCTATGAGGTTATGCCGTCTACCTTAATTAAAGTGTCCCTTCTGTTCCTACTTCCAAAGGGAGGTAATAACAAGGTGGAGACCATGTGGGGGTTTCAATCCAAAGTCATGGCTTCCCTCATCATGAAAGAGTATGGTGATCTTCACTTCCATAAATATTCCAAACCCCTTCAGTATTAACATCGGAGGATTTAGAGCTTTTGTTTCAAAATTCACTTCTAGGAGAAAAGACAAAGAAATTGCTCCTGAAGTCGTTAAGGTTTACTCTGAAGCTGCAGGACCCTCCACCCCCTACCCCAGGTCTGGCATCTACTCTGTGATAAAGGTCCTATATTCCAGCAGCTTTGAAGCTGCAGGCTGCATGTGTAACTCACCTGGGAGCTTTGAAAAACACTGATGCCTGGGAACAGGTCTGAGGTCAAGGGAAGTGTGGATCCCAGGGTTTTTGAAACTCCTCAGCTAATCAGATATGCAGCCAAGAATGAGAACCACAGACCTAAAGTGACTAAAAAGAGCTGATTTTACTCTTCCTAATTATTCTTCTGAGGTGGGCCCAGGCTGTTAAGTTTTGTCGAGCACTCCAAGTGCTTCTAATGTGCAGCCAAGGCTGAGAGAAATCATCGTGCAGTCAAGGCTGAGAGAATCATTGCTTTGACCGGTGGTTCTCAAATGGGGTCTAGATCAGCAACATCAGCATCAGCTGGGAACTTGTTAAAAATGCAAATTCCCAGGCCTCACTCTAGGTGGAGTGGATTCATCTTTGATCTGTGTGTAATACAGGTTTAGCAGGGGTGACATACAAATTGCAGTGTTTGTTTGTCTATGCTTTTCTATAAATAGAAAAATAGGGGGCTCCATCAAGATTCTCCCTTCTTTTATAGAACAGGGACAGCAGTTTTTTAATTCTTTGGTTTCATAGAAATATGGGACTGCCACTGGGGAAAACATGATTAATCATTAGTGACAGACAAAGGAATATTTGGCATAACTCAGATTCGTTGCCTATCCATAAGTAATTAAAGGACTTGGGGAAGAAAAAGGGAGAGGGGGAAAAGCATAAATGCATAGGTCTATAGATTTTGAGTGGATTTCATGCTTGTACTATTTTCTAATTCTGGAATGTTTCATCTGCCAAGCCTGTATAAACACTGCGGTACATCTGGCATTTTTAAGTTTTTAGTGTCAAACTAATTTTCTTGGAGCTCAAGCCAGACTCTAATGGTAACTAAGTAACAATTCCAAACCACTGGGTAACAAGAGATTTGAGCCAACATGTTAAATCCTATTTTGGGTTTCTCTTTTGCATTATTACTTTTTGAGACACTATAGTAAAAGCTGGGGAGGAAAATGAGAAAAGAAAAAGATAGAGTTCCTGGAAAAAATTCCAGTGGCACTATAAACTCTAAAAGCCACCAATGTTGATGCCACTGTTGATGCTGATGCTGATGATGCCAATGGCTTGAAGGTCTCCTTTTGAGAAGCACTGCTTTATGTGCATTCTACAGAACTGGCTTCAGAGGATTTATTGGTATCTTATTGGTGGTTCCTTAGGCCATGCCAGTGGGGTATAAAATTGGAGAATCAACATGTACCGTCATCATCTTCATCACTGTCAGTGTCTCTTGTTCTGGCATTTATTTCCTTCCATAGTGGGGGCTTTCCCCAAGTTTCCCAGAGGCCCAGGGAGGGTGCCCTCACCTACCCGAGATATCTGCGTGTCCTCGCTCCTGCTATGTTCATAGTAGGGACACAACCCTGGGAGCCACTTGAAGGCCATCACAGGCCTGGTATCAGGGCCTGGGTTGCCCCCTGTCTCTCACACTGACGTCGATGTCCCTTTGATATTGGAGCACTGCTAAATCTTCCAATTTTAGTGCCCTTGTTGTACCCAGGGCCAAAGGTGTTGCTGCTGCTGACTGACCCCAGGCATGAAGAGTACCAGCCCTAGAGCTGGTGAGGCCCCATGCTGGCTCCAGAATGCCTGGAGACAGCTTTGCCAAAGGGGACAGAAATCTCTTCACCCACCTTTGGGATGCTGACCCAGAGTAGAAGAGCTGAGGAGACGGGGACAGATCCATCCTAAGAAGACTTTGCTTGGCAAAGAGTATATGAAGATGAGACCAGACTTTGGTCTGGAATGTTCACTTAATGCAAAAAGGAGTACATCTGCTCAGCCTTATAAAGTAGAAAGAGTAGAAGGATATTGAGGCAACAACACTGAATGTTTGCTCTGTGCTGGGCAGTTTACTGCCATTATTGCATTTAGTTCTCAAAATGTGCCTGTGACTGAGCACCTGTTTTTCCACATTCTTCTCAACAGCTGGAATTATGAGACTTTCTCAGTTTTGCAAATCTGGTGAGTAAAAAATGGAGGTTATATATTCAGTATTTCTCTGCAAATGAGGTGGGCTCTTTTTGGAGGGTTTTGTCTTGTTTTGTTTTTTAAATATTTCCTTCTCTGAAATAATGCCATGTTTTTACTACTAGCCTATCCTGGCTTTGATGATCATTGGCTTTTGGTTTTCTCCAGCCAGTCTAAGGGAAAAGGGAATGAGGAAGACTGGGAATGTTTCAAGACTTCAGGGGCAGAGGAATTGGAAATGGGCCTCTGTTCTGAGGGAACAGGCCCCCAAAAGTCTGGCAATGGGCAAGGGATGGAGGAAGGCCTCTGATGGAAGACTGGCTTGGGTTTTTGGGAGACAAGACTTCAGGGAAAGTGACATCTGAGGCTCAACCTTGTTCCTTGTTCAATGATGTAATTTCATTATTACCAAGGCTTTAGTAAGCATTATGAACATATTCTGGGAAGAAGTATTGTGACGAGGAGAGGTAGTGGGCTGGCCAGGGGTGATATGAGAGAAAACCAGAGCAGAATTTTGGTATAAGTGGTGAGAGACATCCAGCAGGACATGTTAGCAACCCCACTCCTTGGAACTGCCAGCACTATTTTGTAGCATGCAGGATTACTTATTGTCAAGGCAGACTTGGGGCTTGATGCTCAAGGAAAGGACAACTCAATAGGCCTAGAGGACAAGTGGATACATGGTTATACCAGAGAAGGGTGAGGGTCAGAAACAGATTTATTCTTGAATCATCCTCCCCCATGACTTACTGGGCCAAGATTGCCTTCTTTCTCTTCCCGTAGGAGCAGATCCTTTACCAGGCAGGGCTTCAACCCATCAGGGCGGCCTGGATGCAATGAGTCCCAACAATGAACCAGCTTAGACGGAGTAGGATGCTCACTATAAGTTTGGTTGTGTTTTTAGTATATGTCCCCTTTTTAAAAAAAATTGAGGCAGAATGCAAATAATATAAACTTAATTATTTTTGGTGCTGTGGGTTTTTTTGTTTTGTTTTTCCTTCTTTTCTAAAACTTATCCATTTTAAAATATATAATTCAGTAGCATTTAGTACAATATTTGCAAACATCACTACTGTCTAGCTACAAAAAATCTTTTTTTCTCTTTAAATAGATTTATTTTTTTACAGCAGCTTTTGATTCACAGCAAAATTGCTCACAAAGTGCAGATATTTCCATGTACCCACTACTCCCACACATGTGCCGCCACCCCTATGATTAACACGCCCTCTAGAGCTGTACATTTGTTTCAATCCGTGAACCTACACTGGCACGTACATTAGAGTTAATTCTTCGTGTTGTACATTCTATAGGTTTTAACAAATGTATAATAACATGTATTTATCATTATAGTAACAAACACAGTATTTTCACCACCCTATAAATCCTCTGTGCTCCTTTCCCCCATCAAAAGATAAACTGAGGCACATTAAAAATTTTAAGAGTTTATTTGAGCAAAAATTGGTTCAAATCAGGCCTTGCCAAACTGCAAGTGGTTAGGAGTACTCCTGAAACCGCATCTGAAAAAATATATAGGGAAGGTATGGCTCAAAGAAAGAAAATTATTTGATTAATTATAGCTTAAAGCCTCATTGGTTGTTTGTGACTGCTGTCCTTAGGTATTGATTTTGTAACATTGATTCATTCTCAGGCTTAAATTTTAGTTTGCTTATGTATGACCACACAGCATTAGAGCCACATCAATTTAATTTCCTCCTTGTTTAATTAATTAAAAACCCTTAGCTCCCAACAACTGCTGATTTTTTTTCCCAAATAGAATTGACATTAAATATTATTTTATATTGGTTTCAGGTGTCCAGCATAGTGGTTAGACATTTATATAATTTACGAAGTGATCTCCCCAATAAGTCTAGTACCCACCTGGCACCATAATAAATATTATGATATTATTGACTATATTTCCTATGCTGTATTTCACACTCCATGACTATTTTGTAACAACAAATTTGTACTTAATTCCTGCACCTTTTTCACCAAAACCCTTCCCATCTAGTAACCATCAGTTTGTTCTCTGTATTTATGAGCCCACTTCTGTTTGTTTACTTTGTACTTTAGATTCCACATATAAGAGAGATTGTATGGTATTTGTCTTACTCTGTCTTACTTACTTCACTTAGCATAAAACCCTCTAGGTCCATCCATGTTGTCTCAAATGGTAAGATTTCATTTTTTTCTTATGGCTGATTTATATTCTATTGTATATATGTAGAACTTCTTTTTCCAATTGTCTATTAAGGGGCACTTAGGTTGCTTCTATATCATGGCTATTGTAAATAGCACGGCAGTGAACATAGGGGCACATATATCTTTTTGAATTAGCATTTTGGATTTCTGTGGGTAAATACCCAGAAATGGAATTGCTAGGTCTTATGGTAGTCCAATTTTTACTTTTTGAAGAAACTCCAAACTGTTTTCTCTAGTGGCTGCACCAATTTGCAATATATCAAGAGTAAATGAGAATTCCCTTTTCTCCACATCCTTGCCAACACTTGTCATTTATTGATTCATTGATGATAGCCATTCTGACAGATGCAAGGTGACATCTCATTGTGGTTTTAATTTGCATTTCTTTGATGATTAGTGACATCAAGCATTATTTTATATGTCTATTAGCCATCTGCATATCCACTTTAGAAATACCTATTCAGGTCCTCTGCCCGTTTTTTAATTAAATATTTTGTCTTTTTCAGTGCTGAGTTGTATGTTTTGAATAAATTTTATTTTATTATTATCATTAATTCCTTATCAGATGTATCATGGGTGAATGTCTTCTCCCGTTTAGTAAGTCGTCTCTTTGTTTTGTTGATGGTTTCCTTGGCTGTGCAAAAACTTTTTAGTTGGTGTAGTCTCATTTGTTTTTGTTTTTCTTTTCCTTTGTTTCCCTTCCCGAGGAAGTATATCAGAAAATATATTACTAGAGAAAAATCAGAGTTTACTACCTATGTTTTCTTTTAAAACTTTTATGTTTTTGAGACTTACATTTAAATCTTTAATCCATTTTGAGTATATTCTTGTATATGGTGTAAAAAGGCAATCTAGTTTCATTTTTTGTATGTATTTGTCCAGTTTTCCCAACACTATTAATTGAAAAGACTGTCTTTACCCCATTGTATAGTTTTGCCTCTTTTGTCATACATTAAATGACCATATAGATGTGGATATATTTTTGGGCTCTCTATTCTCTTACATTGATCTGTATGTCTGTTTTTATGTCAGTACCATGTTGTTTTGATTGGCCTTGTAGTGTAATTTGATATCAGGTGGCATGATACCTCCAACTTTGCTCTTCTTTCTGAAGATTGTGGTGGTGATTTGGGGTTGTTATAGTTCTGTGTAAATTTAGATTATTTGTTCTAGTTCCGTGAAAAATGCCATTGGTATTTTGATAGAGGTTGCACTGAATCTATAGATTGCTATGGTAGTGTGGACATTTTAACGATGTTAATTCTTCCTATCCATGAGCACGGTGTATACTCCCATTTATTGGTATCTTCAGTTTCTTTCTTCAATGCCTTATAATTTTCCAAGAACAGATTTTTTTTTTTACCTCCTTGGTTAAATTTATTTCTAGATTTCTTTTTTTATGCAATCGTAAATGGGATTGTTTTCTTAATTTCTCTTTCTGATAGTTTGTTATTGGTGTGTAAAGATGCAACTTGTTTTTAAATATTAATTTTATATCCTGCTCTGTTACTGAATTCATTAATCAGTTTTAATAGTAGAATCTTTGTGGTTTCCTATATATAGTATCATGTCAACTGCAAATAACAGTTTTACTTTCTCCTTTCAAATTTGGATGTCTTTCATTTCTTTTTCTTGTCTGATTGCTACAGATAAGACTTTCAATAATATGTTGAATAGAAGTGGTGAAAGTGGACGTCCTTTTCTTGATCCTGATTGTAAGAAAAAGATTTTTAGCTTTTCTCCATTGAGTATGATGTTAGCTGTGGGTTTGTCAAAAATGCCCTTTATTATGTTGAGGTATATTCCCTCTATTCCCACTTTGCTGAGAGTTTTTATCATAAATGGATGCTGGATTTCATTGGTGTAACATTGGTTAATACAATTATATAATTTTCAGGGGTACATTATAATTTGACATTTATATATTCTGCTGTGTGATTACCACCCAGAGTCTAGTTTCGATCCCTTTTACCCACTTTACCCTCCCCCAACTCCCCTATATTTGACCCCTTTTATCCTGTCTACCTCTCCCTTCCTCCCCCAACCCCTAACCTCTGGTAACTACTAGTCTATTGTCCATGTCCCTGAGTCTCTGTTTGCCATATTTATTTTCTGCTTTTAGGTTTATGTCCCACATATAAGTGATATCATATGATTTTCAGCTTTTTTAGTCTGACTTATTTCACTTAGCATGAATATCTAGAGGTCCATCCAGGTTGTCCCAAATGGCAGTATTTCATCTCTTCTATGGCTGAGTAATATTCCATCGTATATATGTGCCACAGCTTCTTTAGCCAATCATCTATTTAGGGCACTTCAGTTGCTTCTATGTCCTGACCACTGTGAATAATGATGATATGAACATCAGTGTGCAAATATCTTTTTGGATATGGGTTTTTAAGTCTTTGGGGTAAATATCCATTAGAGGGATTGCTGGATCATATGGTA
The DNA here is from genome assembly GCA_028627145.1 of Eidolon dupreanum. NCBI lineage: Eukaryota > Metazoa > Chordata > Mammalia > Chiroptera > Pteropodidae > Eidolon > Eidolon dupreanum. Next base: position 29,805,285 of record CM053511.1, on the reverse strand, counting down.
GATCAATTCTTAGGAAACTCCATACTGTTTTTCGTAGTGGCTGTACCAATTTGCAGTCCCACCAGCAGTGTATGAGGATTCCTTTATCTCTGCATCCTCTCCAACATTTGCTATTACTTCTCCTGTTGATTATAGCTATTCTAACAGGTGTGAGATGGTATCTCATTGTGGTTTTGATTTGCATTTCCCTAATAGCTAGCAATGCTGAGCATCTTTTCAAAGATTTGTTGGCCATTTGTATGTCCTCTACGGAGAAGTGTCTGTTCAGGTCCTCTGCCCATTTTTTGATTGGATCATTTTGTTGTTGTTGTTGTTGTTATTGAGTAATATGAGTTCTTTGTATATTTTGGATATTAGACCCTTATCGGAGGCGTTGTTTGTGAATATATTTTCCCATTCAGATAGTTGTCTCTATATCTTGTTGATGATTTCTTTTGCTGAGCAGAAGCCTTTTAGTTTGATGTAGGCCCATTCATTTGTTTTAGCTTTTACTTCCTTGCTTTTGAGGTCAAATTCATAAAATCCTCTTTAAGTCCAAGGTCCTTGAGTTTATTTCCTGTTTTCTTGTATGCATTTTATTGTTTCAGGTTTTATATTCAGGTCTTTAATCCATTTTGAGTTAATTTTGGTGTGTGGTGATAGACAACAGTCTAGTTTCATTCTTTTGCAGGTGGCCTTCCAATTTCCCCAGCACTATTTATTGAAGAGGCTTTTCTTGCTTCGCTGTATGTTTTTAGGTTTTTTGTGGAAAATTATTTGCCCATATAAATATAGGTTTACTTCTGGACTCTTGATTCTGTTCCACTGGTCCGTGTGTCTGTTTTGCTTCCAATAACATGCTGTTTTTATTAATGTCCCTTTGTAGTATAATTTGAAGTCAGGCAGAGTGATGCCTCCAGCCTTGTTCTTTTTTTCAGGATGGCTTTGGCGATTCAGGGTCTTTTGTGCTTCCATACAAATTTGATGATTTTTTTGTTCTGTGTTTTAAAAAAATGCCACTGGGTTTTTGATGGGGATTGCATTAAATCTGTATAATGCTTTGGGTAATATGGTCATTTTAACTATGTTGATTCTTCCAATCCAGTAACATAGAATATCTTTCCATTTCTTTGTATCTTCTTTGATTTCTTTTAATAGGGTCTTGTAGTTTTCATTATATAGGTCCTTCACATGTTATGTTAAATTTAATCTTAGATATTTTATTCTTTTTGTTGCAATTGCAAAAGGAATGTTTTTTCCATTTCTTTATCTGATGCTTCATTTTTTGAGTATAAGAACGCTATGGATTTTTTAACATTGATTTTGTATCCAGAAACTTTACTGGATTTGCTTATTGTTTCTAGTAGTGTTCTTGTGGAGTCTTTAGAGTTTTCTATATAGAGAATCATGTTATCCACAAATAGTGATATTTTGACTTCTTAGTTTCCTATTTGGATACCTTTTATCTTTCTCTTGCCTGATTTCACTTACTAGGACCTCCAATGTTATATTGAATAACAGTGGCAATAATGGACAGCCTTGTCTTGTTTCTGATCTTGGAGGGAAAGTTTTTAGTTTTTCACCATTAAATGTAATGTTAGCTGAGGGTTTGTCATATATAGGCTTTATTATGTTAAAGTACTTTCCTTCTAAACCAATTTTGTTAGGTGTTTTGATCACAACTGGATGCTATATCTTGTCGAAGGCTTTTTCTGCATCTATCAATATAATTATATGGTTCTTATTTTTTAATTTGTATATGTGGTGTATCATATTAATCGATTTGCATATGTTGAACCATCCCTGTGCCTCTGGGATGAAGCCCACTTGATCATGGTGTATAATCTTTTTAATGTGTTGCTGTATTCGGTTCACTAGTATCTTATTTAGGATTTTTGCATCTGTGTTCATGAGAGATATTGGTCTGTAGTTTTCTTTTTTTGTGTTATCTTAACCAGGTTTTGGAATCAGAGTAATACTGGCCTCATAAAAAGAGTTGAGAAGTATTGCCTCCTCTTCGGTTTTTTGAAAGAGTTTGAGGAAAATAGGTATTAAATTTTCTTTGAGTGTTTGGTAGAATTCACTGGTGAAGCCATGTGGTCTTGGACTTTTACTTTTTGGGAGGTTTTTGATGATTGTTTCAATTTCCATACTGCTGATCAGTCTATTTAGATATTCCAGATCTTCTTGATTCAGTCTAGGAAGGTTGTATTTTTCTAAGTACTGGTCCATTTCTGCTGCTATAAAATTTGGTGCAATATACTTTTTCATAGTATTCTTGCATGATTCTTTGTATTTCTGTGATGTCAATCATGATTTCCCCTCTTTCATTTCTGATTTTGTTTATTTGTGTCCTTTCTCTTTTTCCTTCAGTGAGTCTAGACAGAGGGTTGTCAATTTTATGAACCTTCTCAAAGAACTAGCTCCTTGTATTTATTTTTTTCCATTGTTTTTGTTTTGTTTTGTTTTGTTTTCAATTTCATTTATTTCTGCTCTAATTTTGACGATATATTTCCTTCTGCTCACTTTAGGCCTCATTTGTTCTTCCTTTTCTAGTTTTTAAAATGAAAGTTAGGTTGTTTATTTGGGCTCATTCTTGTATTTGGAGACAGACCTGTAATGATATGAACTTTCCTCTTATGACCACTTTTGCCGTGTCCCAAAAGTTTTGATGTGTCGCACTATCATTACCATTCATGTCTACGTATCCCTTGTTCTCTCTTTTTATTTCTTCCCTGACTCAGTTATGGTATATGATTTTTTTAATGTATTGCTGAAAGAAGTTTGCTAACATTTTGTTGAGAATTTTGAATCTATGTTCATAAGGGAAATTGACATATAGTTCTTGTCATTGTTTTTGTTGTTGTTATTATTGTAATGTCTTGGTTTCAGAATCAGGATAGTGGTAACCTCACAGAATGATCTTGGGAGCCTTTCCTCCCCTTGAATTTTTTGGAATAGTTTGATAAGTATAGGTGTTAATGTTTCTTTTAACATTTAGTAAAATTCACCTGCAAAGCCAACTGGTCCAGACTTTTGTTTGTGGGAGTTTTTTTATTAGTAATTCAATTTTGTTATTAGTAATTGGTACATTTAGATTTTCTGTTTCTTCTTGATTCAATCTTGAAAGATTGTATATTAATAGAAACTTACACATTTCTTCCAGATTTTCCAATTTGTTGGTGTATAATTGATCATAGTATTTTCTTATAATTTTTTTGTATTTCTATGGTGTTTGGTCACTTCTTTTTCATTTCTGATTGTATTTATTTGTGTCTTCTTTTTCTTTTTCCTTGATGAGCCTGGTTAAACATTTATTATTATTTTTTTAATCTTTTCAAGGAATAAGCTCTTGGTTTTATTGATCTTTCGTATTGTTTTTCCAGACTCTATTTTGTTCATTACTACTCTGATTTTTATTATCTCCTTCCTTGTATTTGGGCTTTGTTTGCTGTTATTTTTCTAGTTCTTTTAAGTGTAAGGTTAGATTGCTTACTTAAAATTTTTGATGTTTTTTGGTAGGCCTGTATTGCTGTGAACTTCCCTCTTAAGATTGCTTTTGCTGTGTCCCACAGATTTTTGGTCATTGTGTTTTTATTTTTATCTGTCTCAAGAGAGGGGAAAATGGTGTAGATGATAGAGGCTTTGTTCCTCCCTCTTGCAACCAAATCAAAGTTGTGACAGAAATATGGAGCAAACAGCAAGAATAGTCACCTGGGATCTAGATGAACAGAAGCACTACAACTAGGGAGAGAAATAATTAATCAACCTGCAACAATAGAAGGCAGGAGGGGGCGAAGGCACAGGGCTGCCTGATCCCTAGCAGCTGAGTGGGACAGAGGCTACAGCAGTGGCAGGCAGCAGATACCTCTTAAAGGGGCTGAGTTTGACTTTCACAGTCAGCGGACTTTCGCAGTAACAGACCTGCTTTTTCTGAGCACCAGTGCCTGGTTGGCTGTGCAGGGGCCACCAGGGACTTATGGGGAGCACTGAGTTGTTGGAGTGAGGGCCTGAGGTGGTGATCTCTCTCAGGCAGAAGTGTGGGTGGTATCTATCGTTCCTCTGTTGAACCCTACCCCGCCCCCAGAGTGCAGACACAGCACTGCCATAGCTGAGACGTCATCAAACTGGATAACAGAGGTTGCTCCACCCAGAGGATTCCCTGAAACTCTGCCTCCCCTAACTCGTGGCCCCACTCAAGCTGTATCCAGCTGGGTCCTCAGTGAATCAAGTGCTCCTTGCACAGCAGTGCCTAGACTCACACTGGAGACAGTGGCCTTGGTTTCTGGTGCAGCCTTTTGAGGCAACTATAAGCACAGCATGTGTGGATTGCTTGCCAAATTTAACAGGTGGCCCCAGAGGGCACAGGCTGGGGCTAAACTTGGCCTGCAGCTGAAGCCCTCTCAGGATTGTGCCACTGAACATCTACTACACAAAGCCACACTGATAAGACCAGGAGACTTAAGAGCTTTTCTTAGTACATAGAAACAGATACAGAAAAGCAGCCAAAATGGGAAGACGAAGAAGCAGAAACCATATGAGAGAATAGAACAGAGATCCAGGAAAAATGGAGACAAGCAATCTAACAGATGCAGAGTTCAAAACACTGGTTCTAAAGATGCTTGATGAACTTAGGAGAAATGTAGATGAATTCAGTGAGAACTTTAACAAAGATAAAAAACATAAAAATGAAAATTATAAAAGAGAACCAGCTGGAAATGAAGAACACATAATCTGAGATGAAGAGTGTATTAGAGGGAATTAACAGAGTGAGTAAAGAAGAGGATCAAACCACCAATATAGAGGATGAGGAAGCCAAGAACACTCAATCAGAATGGCAGGAAAAAAGAAGCCAAGACTATAATAATAATAATTTAAGGATCCTATAGGATAAAATTAAATGTACAAATATCCATGTCATAGAGATATCAGAAGGAAAACAAGAAGTTGAAGAGCTATTTGAAGAAATGATGATGGGAAACTTCCCTAACTTGATAAAGGAAATAGACATACACCCAAGGAAGCTCAGAGAGTCCCAAAAAAGATGAACCTAAAGAAGCCCACATCAAGACACATCATAATTAAAATGCCGACGGTTAAATACAAAGAGAGAACCTTAAAAGCAGCAAGAGTAAAGCAGTTAGTTACCTATAAGGGAACACTCATAAGACTGGCAGCTGATTTCTCAAAAGAAACTATGCAGGACAGAAGGGCTTGAAACAAAATATTCAAAGTGATGAAAACCCAGGATCTACAATCAAGAATACTTTATCCTGCAAAGCTATCATTTAGAGTTGAAAGACAGAAGAAGAGCTTCTTAGACAAAAATAAACTAAAGGAATTTATCAACATCAAGCTGATATTATAGGAAATGTTGGAGAGACTTTTTAAAGGAGAAAATAACATGTATCAAAAACATCAATAAAGAATGGTAATAACTACATTGCTATCAACAAATACCTCAAATGGAAAAGAATTAAGTGTTCCAACCAAAAGACAGAGTAGCTGAATAGATTAAAACACGAGACCCCTACATATGCTGCCTACAAGAGAAACACTTCAGATTAAAGGATAAACACAGACTAAAAGGAAGGGGATGGAAAAAAATATTGCTTTGATGGGCAAATATCACATGATTTCACATATACGTGAATCCAAAGAACAAAATAAACAACAAAAAATGGAAACAAACTTGTAAATACAGAGGATATTTTGAGGGGTATTAAATGAGGGGGGGTGGAGGTGATAGCAAAAAAGGGCAAAGGAATTAAGAAATACAAATGGATAGTTACAAAATAGACATGGAGATATAAATTGTAGCATAATGAAAATAGTTAATAATGTTGTAATAAATATGTAAGGGAAAGAAGGTACTAGGTTTAGTCAGGTAATCACTTTGTGAGTTATATAGATCTCTAATCACTGTGCTGTACAACTGAAATGAATATATTATTGTATGCCAACTGTAATTGAAAAAATTCATTGACTTGTACAATGTAAATACAAGCAACTAATTGTCTATTAAATTTCAATAAAGCTGGAAAAAAAAGAAACGCAAAAAAAAGATAACTTTTGATTTGTTCCCTAATCTCTTTTTTAACCCATTTATTGTTTAGTAGCATGTTATTTAGTCTTCAAGTGTTTGTGTGTTTTTCAGTGTTTTCTTGTAATTAATTTCTAGTTTCATACCATTAGATTGGAGAAGACATTTTATATGATTTCAATCTTTTTAAATTTATTGAGACTTGTTTTGTGGTCTAACAAGGGATCTATCTTGGAAAATGTTCCATGTGCACTTGAAAAGAGTGTATATTCTGCAGCTTTGGGGTGAAATGCTCTAAAAATATCAATTAAATCCATTTATCTAATATATCATTTAAGGTCACTGTTTCCTTGTTGATTTTCTGTTTAAAAGATCTGTTTCTTGATGTTGATGGGGTATTAAAGTTGCCTGCTATGATGGTATTGCTGTTGATCTCTCCCTTTATGTTGTTTAATATTTGCTTTATGTATTTAGGTGCTCCTATATTGGGTGAATTTATATTAACTAGGGTTATATCCTCTTATTGCATTGATCTTTTTATCAATATGTAATGTCCTTCATTGTTTTATATTATAGTCTTTGTTTTAAAGTCTATTTTGTGTGATGTAAGTCTTGCTACCCCAGCTTTTTTTTTTTCATTTCCATTTGCATGAAATATTTTTTTTCATGTCTTTACTTTCAGTTTGTGTGTATCTTTTGACCTGAAGTGGATTTCTTGTAGACAACATATGCATGGGTCTTGTTTTCCTATCCATTAAGCTACCTATGTCTTTTGATTGGAGCATTTAATCTATTTACATTCAAAGTGGTTATTTATAAGTATATAATTTTTGCCATTTTATTATTCACATTTATGTTCTTTCTTCCTACTTTTTATTCATTTTAAAGAAGTCCCTTTAACATTTCTTGTAGTACTGGCTTGATGGTGATAAACTTCTTTAGCTTCTTCTTGTCTAGGAAGCTCTTTATCTCTTCTTCAACTTTAAATGATAGCCTTACTGGGTAGAGTAGTCTTTGTTGTTGGTCCTTGCTTTTCATCACTTTGAATATTTTGTGCCAAGCCCTTCTCGCCTCCAAATTTCTGTTGAGAAATCAGCTGACAGTCTTATAGGAGCTTTCTTATAGGTAACTAACTGCCTTTCTTCTGCTGCTTTTAAGATTCTCTCTTTTTCTTTAACATTTGGCATTTTTATGATGATGTGTGATATAAGCCTCTTTGGGTTCATCTTGCTTTGGACTCTGCACTTCCTGGACTTGTATGTCTGTTTCTTTCACCAGGCTGGAACATTTTCTGTCATTATTTCCTCAAATAGGTTCTTGATCCCTTGCTCTTTCTCATCTTCTCCTGGTATGCCTATGATGCAAATGTTGTTACATTTGATGTTTTCCCAGAGGTCCTTTAAATATCTTTTTTTTAAATTCTTTTTTTCTTTTTGTTGTTTTGAATGGGTATTTTCTGCTACCTTATCTTCCAAGTTACTGATTCTAATCTTCTGTTGATTCCTTCTAGTGTATTCTTAATTTCAGTTATTGTATTCTTTATTTCTGACTTTTTCTTTTTTTTTTGTTTTATGTCCTTTTGTAGGCTTACTATCTCTTGTTGAAGTTCTCACTAAGTTTCTTGAGCATCCTTATAAGTAGTGTATTGAACTCTATCTCTAATAGGTTGCTTATCTCAGTTACATTGAAGTTTTTTTTTCCTGGATTTTCCTCTTGTGTTTTTTGTTGTTGTTGTTTGTTTGGAACATGTTTCTTTGTTTCCTAATTTTGGCTGCTTTTCTTTGTTTGTTTCTATGTATTAAGTAGATCTCCTATATCTCTTAGTCTTCACCAGGTGACCTTATGTAGTAGGTGCCCTAGTGGCACGGTCTCCCTGATCACCTACACCATGTACTCCAGGAGTGTCTCACGTATAAGTCTATATGCCCTTCTGTTGTAGTTGAACCTTGACTGCTTTTGGCACATCAGTGGGTGGGATTCACTCTCAGGCTAACTGGCTGTGAGTATTGACTATGCCCACAGTATATGAGCTGCTATGTGGGGGCTGTCCCCTCAAAGAAGGATTTGCCCCAGTTGGTTCTTGTGAATCTGGAAACCACCTTTTTGGTGTGCTGCTTTTAAGGCTAATTGGGTAGTACTCTTGTGGTCTGAAGCCACAACAGCTTCCAGGTATGTTGGTTCTGTGTCCTCTTCTGAGGGGCTCCCATACAGGCCAAGGTCAGCCACTGCCTATGATCAGCCAGGGGCTACCTGGTAGGAGGTCCAAAGATATCTGCAGTTAGTCACTGTTTGTGTTGAACCCGGAGGTGTATAAGGTTGGCCACACAAAACTGAGGCTAGCTACCACCAGTACTAGGTCTGGGGCAGCTCAGCAAAAGGCCTAAGGCATCTCGAGACCTGACATTACCTACTGGTGGCCCATAAGGCTCAGTTGCTGAAACAACCTCTGTCGATATATGGATTGAGTGAGGCAGGGTCTCAGGAAGGCACCGGGGTATGGCAAGTGCTCACAAGGTTAGTCAAGATTCAAGTTTGGCAGCAGTGCTGTTTCTGGGACCCCTCTCAATAGTCTCAGAGTGCACCATGGGCAGCTGCCACCTGTCTCAGGCCTGAAGACTTCCAAGAGTTGTTCAAGAAAGATTTCAGCACAGGTTGGGGCTCATTGCCTCTCACCAAAAGTGCCTCCTGTGGTACTGCACAAGCTTGGCAGAGAAGGGTCCCAGGGAATCACCTGCATGGGGCAAGTGGTGTTCTCAGTGCTAATGCAGATCAGTTCTGGCACCAGTGCTAAGCCTAAGGCCAGTTCATAGAATGCCCAGAGAACACCAAGACCAGCCACGCTTATCTAGGGCCCACAGACCCCTGAGAGTCTAAGAAAGGTAGCAGCTCAGGTTGTGGCTGGTTGATTGCCAAATGTGCCTCAAGCAGCACACAAACAATAGTCTGCTATTTGCTACTGAAAGAGCCTCTTGCAGTGCATGGGGAGAGGCTAGTTGCCCAGGAGCTTGAAGTGCCAACAGTGTTGCTTCATGACTTGGTCAAGGTAGGGTCCCAGGGAATCACCTGGATGGGGTGAGCAGAGTTCAGCAGGTCAATGCAGTTTCAGATGTGGCCACATTGGGGAGGGTTCAACACAGGAAAGATGGTGCCTGCCTGTAAATTCCATAGGAGAAGGGTTCAACACAGAAATAATGGAGGTTGTCTTTCTAGCCCTTGCCCTGAAGCCACACAATTCAGTCTTTCCTTACATGTCTGGTGCCTCTTGAGTTGTTGCCTCTCCGCCTATGAGTGAATGAGTCTGTGTGGGGGCCCTTTAAGGGGACACCTGGGTTTCCAGCAGCCTCCCATCCTGCCTGAGTGGGTGGAATCCTTGCTGATTTTCATAGTTATGGGGACTCCTCTTCCTGCCACTGGAACCCTGGGCTGGGAAGCCTGGTGCAGGGCTAGGGGACCCCCACTCCTCTGATGGGACTTCCACAACTGAGATATCTCTTGATGTTCAACTGCCACATGTGGGAGTGGGGTCAGCCCATTTTGCATCTCTGCTCCTCCTACCAGTCTCAATAGTCTTAGTTTTAAGAGTTATGTTTAGCCAGTCTTGAGATGGTTCTCAAGGTTGACCATTCTATAATTTAGTTATAATTCTAATGTGGTCATAGGTGGTGGCAAGCACAGGGTTTACTTACTGTGCCATCTTGCCCAGACCCTCTGTTTATCTTCTTTAGTGAGATATCTGTTTAAGTCTTTTGCCCATTTTTAAAATTAGAATGTTTGTTTTCTTACTGTTGAGTTTTAAGTGTTCTTGATTTATTTTGGATAACATTCCTTTATCAGATATACCTTTTGCAAACACTTTCTCCAAGTCTATAGCTTGTCTTCTTATTCTTTTAAGAATGTCTCTCAAAGAGCAGAAGATTTTCATTTTAATGAAGTCCAGATTATCAACCATTTCTTTCTTTGGGGTCTTAGCTAAAAAATCATCACCACAGTGAAAGCCATCTAGATTTTCTATGTAAAACATTTTTATCACCCCTAAAGGGCAATATGTTCTACATGTTTTTATACATAATTTTCATATGTCCACACCTGAGCAACTGCATGAGAATTCTTTCCCTTAATGGGTCAAATTTTAGTTTTGGGAGGTAATGTGTTTCCATGCTTTGTTTCATTTTTTTTTTTTTTTTTACAAAGCTGTAAAAGAAAATACTTATTGTCTCCCAATTTCTGCCTAGAAAAAAAACTCAAAAAAGAATGGAGGATGTTTACCATATTTGAGTAGAGCAACTGTGTTCCAGGGATAATCTAAACATTTTTCTCTTTGACATTTGGACCTTTACCCATAGGACTCAAGATGTGAGAGTAGAGCATTATGAAAATACTCTTCTGCTGTATGGGTTGAAATCTTTAGAATTCTGGGGAAGGAGTAGCAAAAGTGAAGTGATCAAGAGGAGTCTAACTTAGAGTCATATCATTCTAGAGTGTTTGTTCTTTAATCAATGGTGGAGAATCTGCCTGGAGCATTTTGTTTCTTTATGCTTCTGTTCTTGTTTTATCTGTTTCTGTTAGACTCTAACTCTTGCTTTTTCTGTGATATGTGGAGGAAAACAAATTAAAATTGAGCAATTGGGACTTTATGGCAGAGGTTTCTGTTGGGGCTTGGGATGACATTAGGGTTGAGGCAGGAGGTTCAGTAACCTATCTTAACATTTCTGTAGAGGAGAGTGAACATATATTCTATTACTCAGAGGAAATAATTCTGGAATAACATCTCTAGTCCTTCTCTAAGCTCTCAGTCTTCCTCCTATGGGGAGAATTATTTATCTGGTTGCTTAAATGACTAGAGTTTAGTATCCATTGGTTTCTGGATATCCATGTTCTCTATTGGGTGAGGTTAATGAGTTAAAAGTCCTTGCATTATTATTATGCCTCTTACACATGACTTCTCCCCATTTGGGGCAGCACTAAAAATAAAGCTCCGATAAGTGTCTATGGAGATTTGGACTGCTATGTTTAGACACTTTTTGGTTAGTAAGAGTAAAGGCATTCTTCATGACCTATCTATTTAATTCATTAAACCCAGCTGGAAGAATCTGTAGCATTTCATTTTGCCAATGATGGAGAAAGGGGTTTTCCTATAACTTTTGAAAACAAGGTATCAGAAACTGTCAAATTCCAGAAGAATATGTCCCCCAGAATTCTATGAACCCCTAAGGGGCATCTAACCTCAAAAACTGAGAAAATACCCCACAATACACTTCCCCCACCCAAGCAACTTGTAAAGATTTCCCATTTTCACCATTTTCCTAGAGGTAAAAACACTTTATCCTGGGCATGCATTTGAGAACTGGAACCTGTTTGGGGGTAAAATTTTCCACTTCTTAACCCATAAGTTGTAAACAATCCAACTATTGATTAAAATATTTGAAGCTCTTAAGGCAGTTAATCAAGTTGACATCTTCCACTGAAAATGAAATAGATAAATTAAAGTACAGAAGAAATGGCCAAATATAATGTAATCTCACATGTGAGGTGGTATTTCTATTTGTGAGAGATGTTTTCAGGATGTTTAAAAGTAGAGCCCTGTGTTATTCCACACAAAGCTTTTCTGTAACTCAGAGGGTCTTTGAACTCTGAAATTATCTGTAAAGTTTTCATATGTATCTGTGGGTATATTTTTCTGAGGAGAAAGGCTATGTTAGGTTGGGTACCCTCAAAGCAGAGCTTTAAATAGGAATTTAGTTGCATGAGGGAATTACCTCAGGGAAAAGGGATTAAGAAAAGCAAGATATGGCAGGGAAAAAAATCAAGAAAGGATGTGTCCTCAGCTGAAGTCTAGCTTTAACCTGATTCCATGGCACACTGGAGGATGAATTGCACCATAAAGTTGGTCATAGTTTTGTACCCCTGTGACAGTCAGGGATGCTGAGGGGTGAAGTTGGGGTGCCAAACCTTCAGGATAGGGTGGCACCCTGGAGGAAAGGGCAACTCTGAGCCATTAGCAGCTCACACTAACTGCAGCTAGAGGTTTGGTGCACTTGCCTGGTAAAGGAGATATGAGATAGGCATTAGTAAGGGGCATCACTTCCATAAGATTCTCAGAGTGTCTGTGACTCCTGCCCCAAAAGATGAGGAAACTCTGATATAATTAAAATGTTATCTGTACAGGTGAGAAAGGATATGGGTATAAATCTATTTATTACAGCGCTCTTTGTAATAGCAAAAGACTGGGAACAATGTAATGTCCATCAATGGGGGATTCATTAAGTGAATTATGGTATATCCATATGATAGACTATCATGCAACTGAGAAGAAATGAAGCTCTTGTGTATTGATTTTACAATGATTATCAAGATGGAATAGAGTGAAGAACAATGCATTTGGTTTGTTAGCATTTGAACACAAAAGGGTAAAATTTTTTTTGCTTGATTATGTACAGAATGTCTTCCAAAAGATTCATATGAAATTGATAACTGGTTGCTTCTAAGAAGAAGAACTGGGTAGCTGGGGGATGGTTCCAAGAAGAATAATGGCTCTTTTATGCTCTCCTTTAGTGTTTCATTTTTTTAATGCCTCACTCAGAGATTCTAGAACAATACTTTATTGCTTCAGTCTCAGTGATAATATCTATTTTGCTGAGGGTAATGAAGATAAGTGTTTTGCTTGTCTAAGAATTTGAACTACTTTTCTTTTTGTCCCTATGCATATTTCTTTACCACCAAGATTACTGTAAAGCAAACCCACAGTAATAAACAACTCTGCCTAAATTTGTAGCATCCTTTGTTTTTCTCTCAAGAACTCCTTATGTAATCTCTTGTCAGCTTATTTCAATTGATTCATTCCCTAAACCCATGTGAAGGAAGTATTTGGTGTTTAATTCTGACTTAATGTTTATTTTTCTTGTTGTTCACTGGTAGTAATTGGGGAAGGAGGTTGGAAGAACTTGTCAGAGATAGCTGTGATGTGCTTACTGTACTTACTGCAAGCAAGGATATGTCCGTCTGCAGAGAAGAACTTTCTTAAAAACACATTGGTAGTATCTGGCCAGGTGCTATTGAAAGAAAATGGCTGTAATGTACTCAATGATAATAGTTCACACCTTTGGAGTACTTGGTGCCAGATAATATGCCAAGAATTTTCCATATTTATCTTATTTAATCTTCTTAACAATTTCATAGGGGAAGAGAGGGAGGGATATTATTATCCCCAATTTGAATCAAAGAAATGGAAAACAAAAGGGTTAATAACATACCCAAGATTACGTAGCTAATAAGTGGAGGAGCTGAAATTCATACTTTGTCTGTCTCACCTCCAAACCCAAGCCCTAACTACTCTGTTATCACTGGTTACCTGCTTAGCTAAAAAGAAGCCATTTTTCTGTACATTTTTGGAGCTGGCTTCAGAGTCTTGCTTTGGGCTGACCTGATGATGGTTGATCAGAAAACCAGAGATCACTCATGAGTTTGGTCCCAATGCTTGCACTTATCAACTGCTTTCCTTCTCCATTTGTTAGGAGATACCCAAATGACAATTTTTCTGCCTGGTGACTCTTCAGAATGCAACAATGTATGAATCCTGTTTATGATTACAAGCTACTAAGGACCCAGGGTGTAGGAAAAAATTGGAAGTGGAAGCAATATAATGATAATAATAATGATGAAGCAAGTGATGGCCCAATTAAGACCCATCCCCCATTAGAAAGAGCAAAGATAATTGATCCTCACTGCTGAGCTCCCTACCTACAGAATTCCTTCCCCCTGCCACTGTCCCCTGCTTTATTTGTAATCTAAACTCCTCCTTAAAACCCTTTGGTGGCTCTCCAGTGCAATATATTTGCAAAATAGCAACAAATCCAAATTCCTTAGCCTACTTTGACCTTCCCTCTGTGGTTTACTCCCAGTCATCATTTCAACTGCATCACGAATCACTACCTTTTGCAAACATTGTTCCTCTGCCAAACTGATTTCTTACTATTCCACACATAAGCCTTGATTTTTCCTGCTGTCATCACTTGGTTTGAGCTGGTTTTTCCATCTGCGATATATTTCCACATCCTTCAAACTGCAATGTCTGATCATGAAATTTTTCCCATTCTTCCAGGCCCAGTACAAAGGCCAACTCCTGCCTGTAAGCACCCCAAATCCCAACACAATTGGTTTCTGCCTCCTTTGTTTTTTCAATCATCTGAGACAGCTCTTTTGGGTACATTTCATTCTATTTTCATTCACTAACTGTTAAGAACTTAGTGATCACAGTGTTACAATGATTTACAACTCTGTCTGTATCAATTGGGGTCCCAAGCAGGAAGTAGATGGCACATACAGATTAGGATCATTCAGAGTTTAATAAAGAAACTACTTATTGAAGAGTAGACAAATTGTAGGGAAACACTGGAAATAGTAAGAGCTAACTGCCCTTACTTGAAGGGGCAAAGAGGGAGGGCAGTTACCAGAACCTAGGAGGCCAGCCAGTGTCATGTGGAGAGAGCCACCTGGACAGGAGCTGGGACCTTCATTCGAGGGATGCAACCAGCCCTCCAATGGCCAGGCATCAAGGGGATGTATATTCTAAACGCACTGTGCCCCAGTTTTTAGGGTACTGAAGATTGATTTTGATCAGGAATGGAAAGACACAGAGACACAAAGTGACTATCATGATGGAAGAGGTTTTATACTCATAGTGCCCTAGAAACAGGAGGCATGGCATACCCCGGGGGATGGGAGCCACATATAGAAGTACCAGAGTTTGTCAGAAGGCAGAGGGAGTGGGGAAAATCTGAGCAAGATCCTCAATTGTGGTTTCCACAGGAAAGAATAGTTTTCTGGTATTTGGTGATTGGACCTGGGGGATTATCACCCAGCACATGAGAGCTGAGAAAGAAGGCAGTTGGGAGTCTGGACTCTGGTTGGTTAGTTTGCATATAAAAGCCCCAGAAGTGAAAGCATCAGGATACAGAAAATAAAAAGATACTGTTAACAGAGCCCCTCTCCCTGATCTCCTGCTAGCACTACCCATTGGTTGGAGCTTCTTAGAAGCCAGAGAATAAAGGAACCACAGAGGTAGCTCCTAGAGGGCTACCTCCCAGGACATGGCATCGGTGGAGAAGGCAGAGAGCAGGTCTGGAGGGCAGTTGGAAGCTTTATCTTGTCTTCCTTCCGGGAGGCAGGGACCATGACTTGCATCAGGTACATAGTAGGTCTTCAATCAAAATGCACTGTTTATTCAATCCTGAGTGCTTATGCATGTCAAGCACTGCTCTAGGCATGGAGATAGTATAGCGAACAAGACACATGTGGTCCTTGCTCTCTAAAGCTTATATTGGTTCAGAGGGAGAGACAAGTAAATTACAAACAGGATTTTGTAGCTAGTACTAAGTGTCAAAAAGAACAGACGACAGAGTGATGAGGAGTGAACAGAAAATAGTGATGAATGCCCCTTCAGGTAAGGGTGATAAACTCTTACCTCCTCTGTTTTGTAAACCAATATTTCCAATGAGGAGCATGTGTGGAAAAAAAGAGACTTTATTCAGGTGAAACAGTTTACAAACTGGGGAAATGCAGTGTCTGATGGATATCGAAAATGTGCTCCACCAAGACAGAGGGGAGGCCACATTTCATAGGGAAAGTTCTTGTCTAGATTCCCAATTAGTTCAATTTCATGTGAATGAGGTTTTCAAATTTGTACAATTCTGATTGGTCCAAATCATGCAGTTTTGATCGGTCCGTATCAAGTGTTCTAATTGGTATTGTAGAGCAGTTCTGATTGGCCAGTATAGATGCGATGAGGATATAATTGTGCAGTTCTGACTGAGTGGCTCAGGTATCAGTCTACTGATCAAAAGAGGAAACCAAGGTTTTCTGCAGTGGTTGACTCAGATAGTATAAATGAGTAGGGGAAGCCAGGGGTTTGGTCTGAGGTTTTTCTTGGTACACAGAATAAGGGAGGAGACCCTGTCAGCAAATGGCCTCTAGGCTTTTATTATTTATAAAATGTAAGTCCTTGGTTGACCATGGGGAGTCCATCTCAGCAGATAAAGTCTTTCTAAGGGTTCACATCAAATGAATCTTCCCTCTTGATGGTCCACAGTTTAAACCTTGCAGTGGCTCTTGGCTGCCTTCGGCATTGGGCCAGGGTATCCATAGTGTGCTCCAGCCCTTGTTTG
Organism: Eidolon dupreanum; assembly: GCA_028627145.1. Taxonomy (NCBI): domain Eukaryota; kingdom Metazoa; phylum Chordata; class Mammalia; order Chiroptera; family Pteropodidae; genus Eidolon; species Eidolon dupreanum. Next base: position 29,789,103 of record CM053511.1, on the reverse strand, counting down.
CAGTTTCATCTCCACTACTCGTCACACCTGGACCTGCACCCTCTGCAATGAATCATTTCTCCTCGCCTTATTCCTTGGCCTTTGTTGCTTTGTCTCACAGATGCTCCTGTTTCCCTTCACCTTGCCCCTATTTCTTCTCCTGGCTAATCTGCCTCAACATTAAAGGTTCAAAACATCACAAAGAAATACTCTGTGATGTGCTCCCTAAGCAATCATGCCCCCTTATCAGATCGTGGCACTTTTCACCAAACATTGTGTTCCTGTCCTTAATTCTCAGTCTCACTCTAGGAACCAGGGCTCGATCAGCTTTGAACATCTTGGGCCTGGCACTGGTGGCCCTTGTTGGATCTCAGTATCTGCGAGTGTACTCCTTCACTTGTAATTTGGAGGTAATAATACCTTCCTTATGGGTTGCTATGAAGAGTAAATGAGGTAATGCACACCAAGTGCCGAACAGGATATTCAACAAAAAATTTTCAAACCTTCTTTATGACATATTTTTTTAAGTGAAAAAGGAATATTATTTTTAAGACTTTTTGAAAAGTCATATATTATTGAAACATATATATATATATATATATATATATATATATATATATATATATATATATATATATATATATATATATATATATATATATATATAATGAAGCTTAACTCTTCCTCTCATCTTAATTTCTCCAGTTCCCCCTTCCCAGGGCATCAACAGTAAGCCACTAAGCATTTAAGATCACATATGTGTATGTGTGTGTACATAGAGAGACAGATAGATTAATCCTCTTTTTTATACTATCAAAGTTATGAACACTATTCTGTATCTTCTTTTCTTCTCATAACAATATATCTTAGAGATCACTTCATATTAGCACCTTCTTCTTAATGGCTGCCTGACTTTCCATGGTATGGGAGACCATAATTTATCTAAGTGGCCTGTTAGCAGTGGATAGTCTTTTGTTAAGATAAACTGTGCTACAATTTATCTCTTTGTACAGGCATTATACCCTGTCTGGTGAAAGCATGACACAATAGATTGTTGTTGTTGAAGTGCTTGATATGGAACCTGGCCAGAAGAAAGTGCTCAGGGAATGCTGCACATACCAGTGAACTACAAGTAAGCAAGGTCCAGCCTTTGTCTCCTTCTGAGAGGTGTTCTTCTCTCCAGAGGTCTTCCCTATCCAAGGATAGGGTCGATGAATGCTTAGTCCTTGTGATACACGACAAGGCAAATTCCCCAAGTTTAGCAGGGAGCTCAAGCCCTGCACTGAGAGAGAAAAGAGTTGAGAGCAGGAAAGAATTCAAACACATACCAATATTAGAATTGAAAGGAAAGTTTATAAGAGAAGAAAAAAAGCAAAAAAAGCAAAGACAAGAGAAAGCAAAAACAAAAGCAAAGACAAGAAAAAAGCCAAAACAAGAAAAAAAGCCCTGATGGGGAATCCAGTTTAAATATCATTCTTAGTTTCTGTGAACTACAGCTTAAAGACTGTTTACCCATTTTCCCTTGATATGGGCATATAGTGAAAGGGTTGCTGGTATTTCCTAGCCTTTGATCCATAAGTTCCCCATGATTTTAGCCATAGGGAATGAATAATTTTATTTTGTGTGGGGCGCCACACAAAATAAAGACTCTATTTTCACTTCACAGTGTGGGGAAATGGTTTGTTAGCAATTCCTGCAGAAATTTTTCTTTGTTCTGTAGGTTTCCTCCTGATCTGGCTGTAGGGCTGATCCATATATTACAGTCTCTGAATACAGCTTGATTTCACATTTAGTTCTCTTGCTTCCTCTTTACATTACTTGGATTACGAAAACACCAAGAAACCAGTGATGTGGCCTTTTCTTTGAATCCAGATGTGTTCAAACATAGATTTCAACCCCCTACAGAGCTGAGATACCTTTTAATCTTGTGTCTGAAAAATATAAAGGGGGGTGGGTGGGAAGAGTCCACCTGTATCGTCCTCAGACTAAATCTAAACTGCTTCAAGACATTTCTTTATTTGCAGATGCCTGGATGAAGCTTTGCTTTGCTCACCTTTAATTGACATTTTTAAGGGACTGAATAAAAGGCCCTAGGATGCCTTAAAGGCACCGAAGCAAGGAGGCAGAACACAAATGCTCATCTCAGGAGACAAGGCTGAAAATCTGAAACAGTGTAAGAAGTGTAGAGACCTGAATGTCCTCTGAGGCCAGTTCCTTGGTCCACTTTCTTCCTTCCACATGGACCTAAGAGGGAGCTGGGATGGTATGTAGGAGTCAGGTTTGCACAAGCTCCACTTCCAGGTCCTGAGAAGAGGAAGAATTACATACCCGAGTGGAGAAGTTTGTCAGAGCAAATCTGTCTTTGCATGTCTTGTCCTCTCAACGAGACTAGGAGCCCCCTGTTGTTAAAGGTCATGCCATACCTAACTCTTTCTCAGTCACAAAGCAGGTGCTCAGTAAATGTTTTTGAAATGAATTTAGCCTTGTCCTGACTGTATTCTATTCAGTCCTCATTTGTGAGGTACATCATACAGAAGTATTAAGTACGATTTGATTCTTGGAGTTTTAAGTGAACTCAACATATTAAGCTACACAACAGATGTTTTTTTATGATCTGGGGATAGAGACAAAATCAAGAAAATAGGGGAAATTACGAGTGCTATAAAGGAGGATTGCTCAGACAGATAGAGAAACATAGAAGAGGAGCCTAGAGGTTTAGAACTAAACTAGGATCTGTGAAAAGTTGACGTAAGTGGAGCCATTTTAAAATAGAGCAAGAGCAGGCATTACAGAGGAACTACTTGCATGCCTTGCTCCTTGAACCTTTGGAATGTTTGAACGAGCAAAATGAACTTTGGACTGAGCCAAAGCAACATAGTCTTACAAACGACTTGTTTATAAAACTAACAGGAAAACAGACATCCTGGTCACAAGGACTGTTGATATACTGAAGATAAAAATCAGTAACCAGCCATGTATAACTTAAGAGTAACTCAACTTGTTAGCATCGGTAGAAATTTCTTTCCTCTACTCCTGTGATCATTTCCATTCTCTTTTTCATAAAAACCCCTTGTCTTCACCCTGTAATCAGGACACAATTTATGTTTTGCCTGAGTTGCAATTCTGTGATCTCAAATAAATTTTTGTTGCCTCTTACTTTGGTTTTCTATTTTTAGGTTAACAGATCCAAGAAACTTCCTAGAGGAAGGGACATCTAAGTTAAGTCCTGAAGAATAAGTGGCAGTTGAAGAATGGGTTTGGGTAAGGTGGTCATAAGTATTCTAGGTCACCATGTGTGGGGCACTGAGAGTGGCAGGAAATGGCTTCAGTAAGTAGAACAGAAGGATATAGAGAGGAGGGAGGAAAGATTGGACAGGTCATAAACGATCTAGGTGCCGTAAAGGCGCACTAACTTCATTCTAAGAGCCATGGGGATCTTAACAGTGTTTAAGCAGAGAGTGCCCTGCCCCCTCCCCCACCTCCAGCACCTTGCTGGATACTGGGAATACAACGCAACAAAGAAAGTCCTTATCTTAATGGGACACATTTTCTATTTGAGAGTAGGCAAGAAGAAGGTAGCAAAGGTGATTTCCAGGTTTTGTAATCAGGTGACAGGGTAGCTAGTGGTGACTTTTATTGTTGGCGGGGAATAAAGGAGAAAGCAGGTTTTGAAATGTATTTCGCAAGTATGATATTTTACCAAAGGAAACACATTCTAAGTTACTTTGAGAGAGCCCACTGAGGCAGTGAGTGCTAAATTTTTCTTAATACCCATTTTCCCTTTCTTCCATAATAGAACCCTTTATTTTCAGATGGGCACATGGCTATGCAAAAAACTACCAAACTACATTTCCTAGACTCCCTTAAAGCTAGATATGGCCATATGACTAAGTTCTAGCCAAAAGTATATAAGTGAAGGTAATATATAACTTCTGGGTCTGGTCCCAGTGGCTAGAATATGGCAGTGGAACTGGAGCAGCCACCTACAACATAAGATAAAGTCGCATATTGAGGATGACAAAGCAATCAGATGGAAGAAGCCTGGGTCCCTAACATCTTCACAGAGAAAAATTGCCCTACCAGTTTGGACTTCCACTTCAAAGAAAAATAAACTTCCATCTTGATTAAGCCATTGTTAAATTTGAGTTTCTTTTATATTGTCTCCACTCAGGAACTTAACAATAGAAATCTGACCCAAGCAAAATTGTGAAATAGGCAAATTTTGAGCTGTGTTTTCTTTCTTTTCAACTTCTTCAGTGTGATCCACTCCACAAACATCCAGAATCTTCATATCATTCCCCAGCTCCTCAGTCGTTGGCCAGCGTCTTCATGTTTCCAACACCTCTTGCCTCATCTCTCTTACCCACAACCCAACCAACCAAACTTACCTATTATGTGTCTCATTCAGTTATAGGGATCTTTCCCAATCTCCTGGGACAGGAATGACTCTAATCTGAAAATACAAAAGGCCAGTAGTATAGCTAATTATTGCTTCATGTGTTACCTAAAATTAGGATGAGGAATCATACTGATATGGTTTGAATTTGAGTTCTCCTACTTACCAGGTAGATGAGCAAAGGATTTTGTGGTGTCAGCCTCCTCATTTGTAGAATGGCAATATTAGCACTGACTTTATAGAATTGTTATAAGAATGAAACAAGATAAAATATAGCATTTGGCATAGTTTCTGGAAGAGAGTGAGGGTCAAATTAATTGTGACTCTCCCAGAAAGTGTATTTTCATTCAGGTTCAAGCCATACAAGTGAGATGGTCATTGGTACTGTTTTTAGAGATCTCTGAGGGTAGGATTTCACAGCTTCCCTTTGTCTGCTTGCATTGCAGCTTGAAAATCTTTCCTTATGTCTGCCAAGCCCACTCTCATTGTCACTTAAGCCTTATTATCCATGTATGGAGGACACATGGTCAGCTTCCCCCTTGAGATTCTTTGACCTCTTTCTCTCCAGGTTAAAAAACTCTCGAGTTCCTTATCATTACATCATAAAACCCATCATCTATTTCTGGGATAATTTAACAATTTTATTGCTCTTCTTGAAGTCGAAGTGAGGTTTTGATGGTATTCATCTAGGGACCAAGGAACACCCAATTTGTAATAGAAAGTTAAATAAACTGGGCTGTGTCTGCAACTCTAGGCCATTGATTTTCAAAATGCACTCCCTGAATCAGCAGCATCAGCATCACCTGGAAATGTGTTAGAAACACAGATTCTTAGGTCCCACTCCAGACCTACTGAGTCAAACACTCTGGCTCGAGCCCAGCAGCCTGTGTTTTAACAAGCCCTTCTTGTGATTCTGTTGCTGGTTAAAGTTGGAGAACCAGCACTGTGTGCAAAATGACAGTGAAAAGAATTGAGACCTAAGGCATGAAGGGGAGTCCTCAGTTTCCTCCTAAGTCAAAATCCAAATCTTGGGCTTTCATCACCCTCTAGTTGGCAGCAAAGGAGATACATGCCTCTGCATGGCCCCCATGAGAGAGAAGGGGAGAGAAATTGCTAGGCTTCCTCCTCAACTGGCCAAGACTTCAGCTCTTATACCACCAAGAAAGGAAGATGGGCAGGTCTGCCCTGAATCAGTTTACTGTAGGAGAGCCGCCAACTCCTAGCACACTTGTCCCGCTAAACATGACCCAGTCAGTGTCCTAGAATCTGAACAACCAGATTTAGCAACTCCCAGAGAGCAAAGAAGGAAGGAGGTGAGGAAGGAAGGGAGTGATTGGAAGGGCTCCCCCTATGGGGAAAGAGAAGTAACAACTGCCTCACCCCAGGAACTACAGCTCTGCTGGTTTCTCCCCCTCTGAACTTACTTTGGGAAATAAATTCACTCTATTGTTTTTAATTAATGTATTTATTTTTGATGCAGTGAACTAAAGTACCCTAAGTTATGGTGGTTTTATGATGTGTTTTTGGACTTATTAAGCAATAGATATAAAATTTTCCCATATCACAACATTGGGCATATTTCTAAGAGCAGAACTTTCCATACCAAAATGTCATCTGTTTTCAAATTGTTCTAGAGGTCGAAGGAAATTGGTGTGGAAGACAGTTTGCAGCCACCAACAAGGGATCTAAATCAATCACACAGGTCAGGGCTGGCCACTTACCCAGGCTTTCACCAGATGGTGTTGGACAGTGTGTGTCTGTGAGTAGTCAGGCAAGCAGCTTTTAATAAAACACACTAGTAAAAACACTGTATTTAAAAAAATTTTTTTTACAGTATGAAGCTAGAAGTTCTACTTTTGCCCAGCTCTCTGTGTTTTTACAAATCAATAATATTCAAAGTTTGAGGTATTTAATTCTTAGTTGGTAACTTAAGTCTCTGTGCCATGGATTTCAGCAATAATAATAATAATAATAATAATAATAATAATAAGAAGAAGAAGAAGAAGAAGAAGAAGAAGCAACAGCAGCAAATTAAAAAAGTCAAAGATGTCATATTTAGATGTTCATGAATTTTATTATTGTCCTGCCTTGGGTGGGAGGCAAAATTATGCCTCGTAAGATTCAGTTCACATTAGTCAAAGGCCATCTGTGGCAAGTCACTGATTTCCATAGTGCTGGAGGGTGGAGGGAGCTGCAGGGTAATTATTTCTACTATTTTCTCACAGGAAGGGCTCATTCCAACATAACATCCTCTCAAACTCTGGAGCAGCCTCAGTATTTCAAAAAAGATAAATTATGAGGGACCTTTGCACAAATCTCTCTTCTGAATGATACCCCATCCTCCGGCCTGATATTATATCTATTCATTTGTGATAATTCTGTGAAGGGGGCTGAGACACAGAGAATGTTGTAGGGGTTTGGATTCAATGTCCAGTTTCTGTTTTTGAAAATGATTCAAAAGCACCAATCCCCAAATCTGCCTGCCACTGAAGTGAATCAATCTTTTTCTGTGACTGAGCAGCCTGGCAGGTTAGGCCACCCCTGGCGCAAAGGCCAGAGGGCAGGAGATGGCAGCAAACATAGGCCTTGTGTGTACAGTTGGGCAACTGGGTGTGTAGAACTTTGTGTCAGGCTGTGTAGGAAATGCCCAAATAAAGTACTGCCATTCCTGCAGTCGGGAACTTACACAAGGTCTACAAGTTGAGATAAGCTCATGAAATCCCCAGCCAGGGATGCGCCACAAAGCAGTTGGAGACTGTGCCTAAGTGGGTGGTGCTCACACATTTCCAGATGGGAGTTCTTCCCCCAACAAGGACAGGAGGCCTGACCAGTGTGGGCACGTGCTCTGAATGTCCTCTCTCTTGATTTTCTTTTGTATTCCCTAGGTATTTGGGCTGATGATATCCTCTCTAGCCATACCCAGGACCTAGGCAAGGATGACATTAAACAGACCTGAGAAGTTATCAAGTCTAGACTTAGCATTTTACAGATGAATAAACAAGCCCAGAGAGGTGGGGAACCTGCTAACAGAGTGAATTCAGCTCACTGTTCACTCAAAAGGAGCTTTTATTTTAGATTCTTCCCCCACTACCATTCTTCCCACTGTGGGCTTCCAGAAGATTATCTTGTCAAATTATTTTTCCTCTGAAAAAGAAGTTGCCCTTACTAAGGCACTCAACTGGCAGGAGGACAAAAATTCTAAGGTCCCATTCATGGCCTGATGGGAATTCACACTTTTTTCAGGCCTTTCAGTAAAGCTAAGAGAACCTAAACAGCCAAGGGGAATATTCCGCGGTCACTCTAAATAGTTTCCAGGAACAAGGAATGATCTCTAAGCAACAGAGTGGGTGTTCAAAGTCCTGGTGGCTGAGTCCCACCTTCTTCTACACCAAGGTCAGCCAAGCTCTACCTTCCAGAACTGAGTCTAGCGTGGGAGGCAGGAAATGAGGCCAGATGACAACCCCACACAGCAAAAGAGCATGTGCAGTGCTTGGGAGGCAAGAGGTGCACCTTTCTCTTTCCTGTGGGGTATCAGGTACCAGGGATTCCAGCAAGACCTCAGAGAAGGGATATGTGTGAGCTGGATAGGCAAGAGTAGGAGAAAGCTATCCAGACAAGTTAAGAGAGGCAACCAGTTGAAATCCAGGACAATTTCCAGAGTCATTAGAAATTGGAAAGATAGTGGTAGACACAATCATGGACTGACCCAGATAGGTACTCACTCTTAGTTTTCAATAAATGGTGTGCAGCTTGCAAACTGCTCTCAAAGGCAAACAGTTGACTACAAGCTAGGGGAACTCACCAGAGCCTTTACTAAAGTTTCTGCAAACTGGTATTTTGACTTCAGAAATGCTGTTAATAGTGGTGCAATACGACATTACACATAAGAAAGAACCCACTATTTAATATTTGTTGAGCAAACAAATCATTTCTGGAATTTGTTGTTGCTAAAACATTAATTGGATATTTGTTGTTTTTTTTTTGCTAAGAACTAAAAAACAAAATAACAACTAAAAATTACCTACAATCCCAACACCCAGACATAACCTCTGTTAACTGCTGGTGTTTTATTGCTGAGGTAATACAATTTGACTTTTGCTTTATATATTTATCAGTATACTATAAGAATTTTCAAGGTCATTAAAAATGCATCATGAACTACATTTTAATGTCTACATAATATCCTATAACCTATACAGCATTTTTTTTTTTTTTTTGCAGCTGTGTGCTTGGTTTTTCTAAACTTTGCTATTATAAATAGCACTGGCATAATCTATTAAAGATGAAGTGTTAGGATGTTGACATCTTACTTCCAAATATGTCAAAATGTTATCAATAGTTGAACCTAGGTGGTCAGTATATCGGAGTACACAATTTTTCTTTCAAATTTTCTGTTCGAAATTTTTCATAATAAAACATTGGAAATAATAGTGCAGTGATGAACCCTTTTGTATATATATATTTGGTCCATTCTCTGATTTAACCATTTAATTTTGTGTTCATGATGAATTCCTAAAATAGAGCCATTGTGTCAAAAGATATGAATATCTTTTAAGATCTTAATACACATTCCCAATTTGTCCTCTTGGATGATTACACCAACAATGTGTGAAACAGTTCATTTCATTTCATACATGCCATCATTGAATGATATGAATTTTTGTTAACATTTGCTATTTTGATAAGAAAAATAGTTTATCATTGGATTTCTTTGATTTCAAGTAAGTTTGAACACTTTTTTCTTATTTTCATTAGCTCTTCGTATTTCTTTCTTGAATTGTAACCTTGAACCATTTTTCCCCTGAAAACTTAGGGTTCACTCATGTCCTAAGTGATTTTGTTTAATGTTCATTTTTTTCTGAGTAAATATAAACAAGAAATCATCTCTGGTTTCTCTAACTGTTTCTTCTAGTATTTTGTCTAAGTAGTATGGTTTTTTGGCCCTTTTCAAATTGATTAAGGTATAACTTACATACGATAAAATGCACATGTTTTAACTATACAGTTCAATGAGTTTTTTAAATTGGGTAAAACACAACATGAAATTTACCCTCTTAAGCATTTTAAATGTACAATTTGGTGATGATAACTGTATTTACATTGTTGTACAACAGATATCTAGAACTTTTGAAATGCTATACCCATTGAACAACTCTCCATTTCTTTCTCTATCCTCCTGCTCCTGACAACCACAATTCTGATTTCTGTTTCCCAGTGTCTCTCTCTGTCTCTCTGTCTCTCTCTCTGTTTTTGTCTCTCTCTGCTGTCAGAGCCTAACTTTCCTTCCTCATAACCCTATGTTGTTTGCAGCTTAATGCATGGTTCAAGCCTCAGGACCCTCTAGGATTTGCATATGACTTTACTTCCTCTTTATGATGCTTCCCAGGCCTTAGACCCAAACATTTCCAGAATTCTCAGGCGCTTGTCTTTCTCTTTTTCCACTCCCCGCCCCTCCCCATCCCCTTTGGCAACCATTAACTTGTTCTCTATATCTATGGGTCTGTTTCTGTTTCGTTTTGTTTATTCATTTGTCTTATTTTTTAGATTCCACAGATAAATGAAATAATGTAATACTTGTCTTTCTCTGATTTATTTCACTTAGCATTAATGTCCATCTATGTTGTCACAAGTGGCAAGATTTCATTCTTTTTTATTGCTGAGAATTGCTCCATTGTGTATATCTACCATATCTTCTTTATCTATTCATCTAGGTTGCTTCAATATCTTGGCTATTGTTAGTATTGCTGCAATGAACACAGAGGTGCATATATCTTTTGGAACTAGTGTTTTTATTTTCTTCAGATAAATATCCAGAAGTGGGATGGCTGGGTCATGTGGCAGCTCTATTTTTAATTTGTTGATGAATCGTTATACTGTTTCCATAGGGGGTGCACCAATTTACAATACCGCCAACAGTATATGAGTGTTCCCTTCTCCTCACATTCTTGCCAACATTATTATTTGTTGATTTATTGATGCTAGCCATTCTGACAGGTATGAGGTGATGGTAGTTCATTGTGATTTTGATTTGCATTTCTTTGATGATTAGTGATTTTGAACAATTTTTCATCTGTCTATTGGCTATCTGTATATCCTTTTTGGAGAAATGTCTATTTAGATCCTCCGCCCATTTTTTTTAATTGACTTGTTTGTTTTTTTCATTGTTGAGTTGTATGACTCTCATGTATTTTGGGGTATTAACCCCTTAACAGATGTATTATTTGCAGATATCATCTCTCATTAGGTAGATTGTCTTTTATTTTGTTGATGTTTTCCTTTGCTGTGTAAAAACCTTTTAGTTTGATGTAATTCCATTTGTTTAATTCTTCTTTTGTCTCCCTTGCCTGAGGAGATATAGCAGAAAAAATACTACTAAGAACAATGTCATAGAGTTTACTGCTTATATTTTTTTCTAGAAGTTTTATGATTTCAGGTCTTACAGTTATATATTGAATCAATTTTTATTTTATTTTTGTATATGGTATAAGAAAGTGATCCGATTTTATTTTATTGCATACATCTGTCCAGTTTTCCAAACACCACTTCTTGAACAGATTTTTTCCCCATTGTATATTCTTGCTTCCTTTGTCATAGTTAATTGATTAAATAAGCAAGGATTTATTTCTGGACTCTCTATTCTATTCCATTGCTCTACATATCTTTTTATGCCAGTACCACACTACTTTGATTATTATAGATTTGTAGTATAGTTTGAAATCAAGGAGAATGATACCACCCACTTCACTCTTTCTCAAGGTTTCTTTGTCTATCTGGGGTCTTTCATGGTTTCATAAAAAATTTTAGGATTAGTTGTTTTAGCTCTGAGAAGAATGCCATTGGTGTTTTAATAGGGATTGCATTATATAAGTATGTTGCTTTAGATAGTAAAGACATTTTAAGAGAAGCAATCCTTCCAACCCATGACTATGGTATAGTCTTCTATTTATTTGTATCTTCTTCCATTTCTATCTTCAATGTCTTATGGATTTCAGAGTATAGGTCTTTCACCTCCTTGGTTAAATTTATTCTTAGGTATTTTATACTTTTGTTGCAATTCTAAATGGGATTTTTTTCTTAATTTCTTCTTCTGATCATTTGTTATTAGTGTATATAAATGCACCAGATTTCTGTACATTGATTTTGTATCCTACGACTTTACTGAATTTATTTATAAGTTCTAATAGCTTTTTTTTTGGTGGAATCTTTAAGGTATTTATTTTTAGCACTGTGTCATCTGCAAATAGTGACAGTTTTACTTCCTCGTTTCCAATTTATAGACATTTATTTCTTTTCTTTCTTCTCTTCTCTTCTTTCTTTCTTTCTTTCTTTTTCTTTTTTTCTTTCTTTCTCCTTTTATTTTTTTTGTCTGATTGCTCTGGCTAAGACTTCCAACACTATGTTAAATAGAAGTGGTGATAGTGAACATCCTGATCTTGTTTCTGACTTTAGAGAAAAAGCTTTCAACTTTCGACCATCGAGTATGATATCAGTTGTTGGTTTGTCATATATAACCTTTATTATGTTGAGGTATATTTCTTCTATACCTACATTGATGAGAATTTTTATCATAAATGGGTGTTGAATTTTGTCAGATGCTTTTTTGCATGAGATTATCATATGATTTTTATCCTTGATTTTGTTAATGTGATGTGTTGCATTAATTAGTTTATGGATGTTGAACTATTCTTGCATCCTTGGGATGAATCCCACTTGGTCATAGTGTATAATGCTTTTACTGTGTTGTTGAATTCAGTTTGCTAATATTTTGTTGAGAAATTTTTGCACCTAAGTTCATCAAGGATATTGACCTGTCATTTTAATTTTTTTGTAATATCTTTGTCTAGTTTTGGTATTAAAGTAATGCTGGCATTGTAGAATAAGTTTGGAAGTGTTTCTTTCTCTTCAATTTTTAAAAATAGCCTAAGAAGAATATGTATTAATTCTTCTTTAAATGTTTGGTAAAATTCACCTGTGGAAGCTGTCTGGTCCTGGACTTTTATTTTTTGGGAGTTTTACTAGTAGTAGTACTTCAATTTCATTGCTAGTAATTCATCTGTTTGGATTTTTTATTTCTCCTAGTTCAGTCTTGGAAAGTTATATGCTTTTAGGAATTTATGCATTTCTTTTAGACATTCAAATTTGTTGGCATGTGATTGTTCATAATATTCTTTAATGATCCTTTGCATATCTGTGGTGTCAGTTGTAATTTCTTCTCTTTCATTTATGACTCTATTTATTTGGACTTCCTCTCTTTTATTCTTGATGAGTTTAGCTACGGGTTTTTAAATTTGGTTTATCTTTTCAAAGAAACAGCTGTTAGTTTTATTTATATTTTCTATTGTTTTTAAATTTCTATTTTGTGGGGATGTGTCAAGATGGCAAATTAGGTAAAAGCAGGATTAGCATCCTCTCAGGATCGCATTAACCAAATTATAAAATAATCACTGTGGAGAATTACCTGAAGTTCAGATGATCATAACAGACGTCTGATGATATAAAGAGCCACATCGAAGCCAGTAGAAGCAAAGAAGTGAATCAGGCTACGCCTGTACCGTAGGTGGTAGTGAGCACCAGGAGGGAGAGCACTGCTGTAGAGGCCTCCCTGAAGGAGAGAGGGGTCTTAGCCCATATAGGGGCTCCCCAGCCCAGGGAAGAGGAGTTCCCAAAATATGTGATTGCAAAAATCAGTAGGGATTCTGGCCATCTGGGTGAGATAGAAGGAGATTGAAATCCCAGACGCCCCTTTAAATGGCTGGCGCACAGAATCTATCACGTGCGGACACACACCCTGGGCACCGGCAGAGTGATGGAGGCTTTGGAGACACAGGAGTCATACAGGGAATGACTGCATTAAGGGGTGCCTGAGAGAGGGCTGGAGGAGCAGTGACAATTTTTCCTTAGTTGGGGCTCCCCATATAGAGCAGTCTACAGAGACACCAGTTTACCTTTGTCAAACCATCCTCCTGTATGGCCAATTCTGAAGCTCCATTGACCCGGGAGATCTCCGCACCCTATGCTACCCACAGATTGCCCAGAGCAGCTTGTCACCACGCGGCTGCCCCCATCCTGCCCCTTTCTGGGGCTGAACGTTCAGCACAGTCATCAGACCTCAGCCAGCACCATATGTATATTTTGGAGAAAATAGTTTTGGGTGGATCACTGCCACCAAAACGAGAATGGGCAGATTCCAGTGATCTGCAGGCCCGCCCCAGACAGCAGCTGGCCTTGCTGTGATCTGTAACTTTTGCAGGAACTCATGGACATAGAACTTGCAGCAAAACCAAGGCTATATTGGCCTGACAGCCCCTGTCTCCCTGAGACCACACCCCACCCAACCCACAAATTGCCCATGGCGACCAGTTGCCAGGCAGCCCCTCTCCCACATTCCACTTTCTGGGGTTGTTTATCCTGTGCAGGCAACATACCTCCGCCAGCACAGTGTGCAAAATTTGGGGGAAAACAGTGGCAGGGCGGATCACTATGCCAGCACAAGATACAATATCACTGGGCAGATTGTGGGGCTCTGTGGGCCTGTTCCAGATAACAATGGGTCTTTCAGTGATCTGTGACTTTTGTGGGAGCCCACAGACCCACAAATGGCAGCAAATCTGGTACTATATAAGCCTAACAGCCCTGAGTCACACTGAGTGGTACCCCACCCAACCCACAAATCACTGGTGGCAAGTTTCCAGGCAACCCAGTCCCATCCTGTACTTTCCTTGGGACACAAATTCAACAGTAAACAATAGCACTCAGTTCATGTGGACCACACAAAGACTGTGTATTCTGGGAGAGATTTTCGGTGGTGGGCCACAAACCTCTGCCCCCAAGCTTCAGTAATTTTTTAACAGATCTCAGGTGTTTGCAGGCCTGGGGTTGGCAGTGGCTAGCCCTTCTGCAATCTGAGACTTTTAAAGAAAGCCACAGAGATAGTGCTGGCATGTAAACTGACACTGCAGTGGCCAGGGAAAATCTGTTTAATATACCCAGGTGACTTCCTGGGTGCCTGTACTACCCAACACACGTATCACCCAAAGGTTCTTCCAGTTGCAGAGTCTTTTTGGTAACTGATGGCAGCCTGCCTCAGGCCTTGAGAAGCACTCGTCCTTATGCTAAACTGCCCCAGGTCTGGTACTGGGAGTAACTGGATCGTAGCTTACAGTACTGTCCCTTCTGCTTACCTATAGATCCAGCACAGGCATCAACCTGTGATCAGTGGATCACTTTGTGGATCACTTTGTATATCCCACCAGGTAGTCCTGAAAATCAAAGGTAGCAAGCAGCTGACCTTGGTCTACTGGGGAGCCCCTCCCAAGGGGTTAAAAGACCAATATACCCAGAGTCTTGCACTAGACACAACAGAGCAATATCTGACTAGCCCCATAAGCAGTTCACACAAAGGGTGGTCTCAACAAGTATATAAGCCAGCTAAAGCAAATCCCACTCAATGGGGGCAGCCCCTACCCAGCAACACATATTCGGTGTGTGTAGCCAGTTCCCACAGATAGTCAACAAGAGCATTAACTCCATCCATTGAGATGTACTAACAGCAATAAAACCTTAGTTACAACAGAAGAACATACACAACCCACACAAAGATCATTCCCAGAGACCACAGCACAGGTGAATAAGGAGAGTGTGCCACTGGGCCACACAGGACACCTACCACATAAGGCCATCTGGCCAAGGCTGAGAAATGAAACAGATCTTCTTAACACACAGAAACAAACACAGAGAGGCAAATAAAATGAGAAAACAAAGAAATGTGCCGCAAATGAAACAATAGGAGAAAATTCCAGAAAATAATCTAAATAAAATAGAGGTAAGCAACCTACCAGAGAGAGTTCAAAATAATAGTTTTAAGGATGCTCGGTGAACTTAGGGAGAGAATGGATGATCTCAATGAGAACCTCAAAAGGAGGATAGTACACATAGAAAAGAACATAGGAACCATTTTAAAAAATCAGAAATGAAGAATACAATAACTGAAATGAAGACTACGCTAGAAGGATTCAACAGTAGACTGGATGAAGCAGATCGAAAAAGTGAGTTGGAAGACAATCAAAACAACAGAAAGAAAATTAAAAAATAGGATAATTTAAGAGACCTCTGAGACATTAAGTGTAACAATATCGTCATCATAGGAGTGCCATAAGGAGAAGAAAGAAAGGGATTGAGAATCTATTTGAAGAAATAATGACAGAAAACTTCCCTAACCTGGCAAAAGAATTAGACGTACAAGTCGAGGAAGCACGAAGAGTCCCAGACAAGAGGAACTCAAACAGGCCCACACCAAGAACATCGTAATTAAAATGCCAAAGGTCAAAGACAAAGAGAGAATCTTAAAAGCAGCAAGAGAAAGGCAGCTAGTTACTTACAAAGGTACCCACATAAGAATGTCTTCTGATTTTTCAACAGAAAATTTGCAGGCCAGAGGGACTGGCAAGAAATATTCAAAGATATGAAAAACAAGAATCTACAATAATGAATACTCCACCCAGTAAGGCTTTTAATTAAAATGGAAGGTGAAATAAAGAGCATCCCAACAGGGAAAAGCTTAAAGAATTCACCACTAACAAGCCAGTATTACAAAGAACGTTAAAGCGACTTCTGTAAAAAGTGAATGGGGTAAAAAAGAAAACAGAAATAACAATACAAATAATAAAATAGCAGTAACAATGTACCTATCAGTAATCAATTTAAATGTAAATGGATTAAATGCTCTAATCGAAAGACATAGGGTAACCGGATGGATAAGAAAACAAGACCTTGCATGTGCTATCTACAAGAGACCCACTTCAGATCAAATGATATTCACAGACTGAAAGTAAAGGGATGAAAAAAGATATTTTATTCAAATGAAAATTTTAAAAAATCTGGGGTAGCACTACTTATATCAGACAAAATAGACTTTAAAACAAATGCTATATATAATTAGAAACAAAGAAGGGCATTATATAATGATAAAGGGATCAATAAATCAAGAGGACATAGCACCCAACACAGGAACACCTACATATATAAAGCAATTATTGACTGACATAAAGGGAGAGATCAATACTAATACACTAATAGTGGGGGACTTTAACACCTCATTGACACCAATGGACAGATCCTTTAGACAGAAAATCTACAAGGAAATAATGGGCCTCAAAGACACACTAGACCAGATGGACTTAATAGAGATTTTCAGAGCATTTCGCCTGAAAGCAGCAAAATATATACATTCTTCTCAAGTGCTCATGGAACATTTTCCAGGATAAACCACATGTTAGGACACAAAATAAGTTTCAATAAACGTAAGAAGATTCAAATTATATTAACTGTCTCCTCCGATCACAATGGTATGAAACTAGAAATCAACTACAATAAAAAAACTGGAAAATACACAAACACACGGAGGCTAATTAACATGCTACTAACCAATGAATAGGTTAACTATGAGATCAAAGAAGAAATCAAAAGATACGTAGAGACAAATGAAAATGAAAACACAATGACTCAAAACCTATGGGGCACAGCAAAAGCAGTCTAAGAAGGAAATTCATAGCAATACAAGCCTACCTCAAGAAGCAAGAAAAAGCTCAAATAAACAATCTAATCTTATACTTAAAAGAACTAGAAAAAGAACAGCAAACAAAGCCCAAAATGAGTAGAAGGAAGGAAATAATTAGGATCAGAGCAGAAGTAAATGAAATAGAGTCTAGGAAAACAATACAAAAGATTCATGAAACCAAGAGCTGGTTCTTTAAAAGGATAAACAAAATTGATAAACCCTTAACCAGACTCATCAAGAAAAAGAGAGAGGACCCAAATAAAATCAGAAACAAAAGAGAACTAACTACAGACTCCACAGAAATACAAAAGATCATAAGAAAATACTACAAGCAATTATATGCCAACAAATTGGACAATCTGGAAGCAATGAATACATTTCTAGAAACATACAATCTCCCAAGAATGAGTCAAGAAGAAACAGAAAATCTGAACTGACCAATTACCACTAACAAACTTGAATCGGTAATCAAAAAACTCCCCGAAAACAAAAGTCCTGGACCAAATGGCTTTACAGTTAAATTTTGTCAAACATTCAAAGGAGAATTAACATATATTCTTCTCAAACTTTTCCAAAAAATTCAAGAAGAAGGAAGGCTCCTTAACTCCTTTTATGAGGTCATCATTACCTTGATTCCAAAACCAGACAATGACATTATAAAAAAAAAAAAGCTATAGGCAAATATCCCTTATGAACATTGATGCAAAAATCCTCAACAAAATATTAGCAAATCAAACTCAGTGATACATTAAAAATCTCATACACCATGATCAAGTTGGATTTATTCCTGGGATGCAAAGTCGATACAATATCTACAAATCAATTAATGTAATACACCACATTAACAAATTGAAAGATAAAAATCATATGACTGTATCAATAGATGTATAAAAAGCATTCTACAAAATTCACCATCCATTTATGATAAAAAAAAATCTCTGAGCAAAGCAGAAATAGAGGAAACATATTTCAACACAATAAAGGCCATATATGACAAACCTATAGTTAACATCGTATTCAATGGGGAAAGGCTAAAAGTGGTTTCCTTAAAATCAGGAACATTCAGCACTTCTGTTCAACATTGCATTGGAAGTTCTAGCTATAGCAATCAGACAAGAAAGAGTAATAAAAATTTCCAAATGGTAAGGAAGAAGTAAAACTGTCATTATTTGCAGATGACATGATACTATATATAAAGATTCCACCAAAAACTGTTAGAACTGATCAATGAATTCAGTAAAGTATCAGGATACAAAATTAATATTCAGAACTCAGTTGCATTTTTATACACCAATAATGAACTTTCAAAAAGAAATTTAAAAAAACCAATCCCATTTACAATTGCATCAAAAAGCAATAAATTACCTAAGAATCTAGAAGAAAACATAAGCAGTAATCTCTCTGATAATTGGTACTAGTAATTTCTTTTTGAATATATCTCCTTGGGTAAGGGAAACAAAAAAGAAAATAAAAAAAATGGGACTACATCAAATTAAAAAGTTTTTGCACAGCAAAGGAAACCATCAACAAAATGAAGAGATAACCTATGAATGGGAGAAGATATTCGCTTATGATACATTAGATAAGAGGTTAACATCCAAAATATATAAAGAACTCATACAACTCAACAATAAAAAACAAACAATCCTATTTAAAAATGGGCAGAAGACCTAAACAGGTATTTCTCCAAGGAGGAAATACAGATGGCCAATAGACATATGAAAAGATGCTCAGGGTCAATAGTCATCAGAAAAATGCAAATTAAAACCACAATAAGATATCACCTCACACCTGGCAGAAAGGTGTCATCATTAAATCAAAGAACAAGTGTTGGTGAGGATGTGGAGAAAAGGAAAACCTCATATTGTTGGTGAGATTGCAAATTGGTATAGCCACTATGGAAAACAGTCTGGAGCTTTCTCAAAAAATTAAAAATGGATATACCTTTTGACCCAGCAATTGCACTCCTGGGTAATTATCCAAAGAAAACCAAAACAATGATTCATAAAGATCTAAATGCCCTAAATGCCCATCAGCAGATAACTAGATAAAGAAGTTATGGTTTATATATATAATGGACTATTACTTACCCATTAAAAAAAATGAAATCCTAGCATTCCCAACGACATGGATGGACCTAGAGATTATTATGCTGAGTGAAATAAGTCAGAAAAAGAAAGATAAATATCATCTGATTTCACTTATATGTAGGATCTAAGGAACAAAAAGAGCAAACAAATCAAAAACGGACTTACAAATATAGAGGACAATCTAGTGATGGGTAGAGAGGAGGGCGGTTGGGGGGCTGGGAGAAAGGGGTGAAGGATTAAAGAAGTACAAATTAATAGTTGATAGATGGTCATGGGGATGGGGAGGCCAGCATCGGGAATGTAGTCAGCAGTAATGTAATAGATGTTTGCAGAGCCAGAAAGAGAAAGAGCAATCAGGGGATTTATTTATACTTTATAAATAAACAATATAAATATCTAACCAATATACTACATACTTGAAACTAATAATAATAAAAAAATAAAATGCGCAAAAATTTTTGTGCTTTGTTTATTTCTGCTTTGATCTTAATTATTTTCTTCCATATGTTTACTTTGAGTTTTGTTTGTTCCTTTTCTAGTTCTGTTAGGTATAAAGTTAGATTGTTTATTTGGGAATTTTCTTGTTTGTTGAGGTAGGCCTATATAGTTATGAACTTTCTTCTTAGAACTGCTTTTGCTGCATCCTATATCTTTGAAAAGTGTTTTTATTTTCATTTGTCTCTGTAATTTTTGATTTCCTGTTAAATTTTCTTTTTGATCTATTGGTAGTTTAGTAGCATGTTGGTTCATCTCTGTGTATTTGTGTTTTTTCCAGTTTTCTTCCTGTAGTTAATTTCTAGTTTCATGCCACTGTGATCAGAAAAGATGCTTGATATGATTTCGGTCTTACTGAATTTCCTGAGAATTTTTTTGTGGCCTAATATGTGATCTATCCTGTAATATGTTCCATGTACACTTGAAAAAAAAAATGTGTATTCTGCAGTTTTGGGATGAAATGTTCTGTGAATATCTTGTAAGTCGATCTGATCTAATATGACATTTAAAGCCATTATTTCCTTATTAATTTCTGTCTGGATGATCTATCCATTGATGTGAGTGGGGTATTAAAAACTACTACCATTGTATTACTGTGAATTTCTATCTTTATGTGCTTTACATATTTAGGTGCTCCTCTGTTGCATGTGTAGATACTTACAATTGTTACATCCTCTTCTTGAATTGAACCCTTTATAATCATTTAATGTTTTTTGTCTTTTTTTATATATATTTTTTTGTTTTGAGGTCTATTTTATCCGATGTGAGCATTGCTATCCTAGCTTTTTTGATTTCTATTTTTATGGAATATCTTTTTTCATCCCTTCACTTTTAGTCTGTATGTGTCTTTCAATTTGAAGTGAGTCTCTTGTAAGCAGCATATAGATGGGTCATGATTTGTAATCCATTCAGCCACCCAATGTCTTTTTATTGAAGCACTTACTCCATTTACATTAAAGTAATTATTATATGTAAATATATATAACATTGTTTTGGGATTATTTTTGTAGTTCTCTTCTGTTTCTTCTTCTCTTGATCTCTCCCCTTGTTGTTTGCTGGTTTTCTTTAGTGTTTGTTTGGGTTCCTTTTTCTTAATTCTTCTTGTATTTTTATAGGTTTTTAGTTTGTGATTACCATGAGGTTTATGTATATCATTCTATTTCCATGGCAGTCTATTTTCAACTAATAGGTGTTTAAGTTCAAATATATTCTAAAAAGGATACATTTTTACTTTGCCCTCCATGTTTTACATTTTTGTTGTTATACTTTAGATCTTTTTGCTTTGTGTATCTCCTAACTACTTATTGTAGTTTGAGTTGAATTTGCTACTTTTTTTCTTTTGACTTTTGTGGTAGCTGTCTAAATGTCTGATTCACTGAATTTATCACATATTTGAATATAGATGTGAGATTTTTCTTTTCTCATATTTCCTTATTTCTGATTATGACCTTTCCCTATCTACTTAAAAAAAGACATTTTAGCATTTCTTGTAATACTGGTTTAATGTGATGAACTTGTTCAGTTTTTCCTTGTCCAGGAAATTCCTTCTCTGTGTGTGTGATTTTATTTTATTATTTTTTAAGTAATATTTTCTAATCTGATGCGAGTCTCTCGTAAGCAGCATATGTAAGGGTCTTATTTTCTCACTCTATCTTTTGATTGGAGCATTTAATTCTTTTTCACTTGAAGTGCTTGCTGATAGATATGTAGTTATTGCCATTACTTATTTATATTTTTGATACATGTATTTTCTTCCTCTTAAAGAAGTCCTTACAACATGTCCTGTATCACTGGCTTGTTGGTGATGAACTCCTTTAGCTTTTCTTGTCTAGAAAGCTCTTTTTCTGTCTTTCAATTTCAAATGATACTTGCACTGAGTAGAGCAATCTTAATTGTAGGTCTTTGCTTTTCATCACTTCAAATATTTTGTGCCAAGCTCTTCTGGCCTGCAAATTGCTGTTGAGAAATCAGCTGACTGTCCTATAGGAGCTTTTTTATAGGTAGCTAGGTGCTTTTCTCTTGTACTTTTAAGATTCTTTCTTTGTATTTAACCCAAGTTTCCTGGGATTGTATGTCTATTTACTTCACCAGGTTAGGGAAGTTTTTCATCATTATTTCTTTAAATAGGTTTTTTTTTTTTTATTTTCTTGCTCTCTCTTCTCCTTCTGGTACCCCTATGATGTGAATGTTGTTACACTTGATGTTGTCCCAGAGGCTCCTTGAACTATCTTTATTTTTTGTTATTGTTGTTGTTGTTGTGATTGGGTGTCCTCCACTACCCCATTCTCTAAATTGCTGATTCATTCCTCTGTTTCATTCACTTTGTTGAGTCCCTCTAATGTACTCTTCATCTCAGATATTGTAGACTTCATTTCTGACTGGTTCCCTTTTATGTTTTCATCTCCATTTTTATACTTTCTATCTCTTTGTTAAAGTTCTCACTGAGTTCATCCACCCTTCTCTTAAGTCCATTGAGCATTCTTATAACCAGTTTTGGAACTCTGCATCTTGTAGGTTGCTTTTTTCCATTTTATTCAATTCTTTTTCTGGAGCTTTGTTCTATTCTTTTATGTGGGACATGCTATTTTCTCCCCATTTTGACTGCATCCCTGTGTCTGTTTCTATGTATTAGGTAGGGATCTTATGTCTCCCAGTCTTAGTAGAGTAGCTTTATGTAGTAGGTGTCTTGTGGGGTCCAGGGGCACAGTCTTCCCTGGTCACCTAAGTGAAGAGTTCAAGCTGTGTCCCTTGTGTGAATGCTCCTATTATAGTTGAGCCTTGAGTGCTGTTTGCATGCCAATGAGAAGAATGGACCCTGAGGCTTATTGGTTGTGAAGCTTGGCCTATGAGGGATTGACCCTATGGAGCAGGATTCCTTTTAGCAGTACTCTAGTGCTTGCCCAGTCTGCCCTTTGGGTATGTCCTCAGATGCTGCCCTGGGTGGTGCTCTGACTCTGTTGCCGATCAAAGCAGACCACCAGGTTTGCTGGCCCAACAGCCTTCTGGGAATGGTCCATCTGAAGGTCAAGTTTTGCTGTAGCCTGTGCACATCTGGAACCACCCGGTAAGGGTCACCAAGCAATCCACAGGTGGCTTCCACCCTTGTTGGGCTTAAGGTGCCTTTAGAGGCCTGGCCAGGAACCAAGGCTAGTTGTGGATAGCGAGGGGCTTTGAGCTGCTCAGTAAGTGGTATGGGTCATGCTGAGGCCAGATGCTGCTGCTTTGGATTTTGTGAGCTTTTAGAGATTTTAGGAAAGTCTTCAGCAAGAGCCAAGATGAGCCATTTGTTTGGAATAAACCATGGGAAGTGGGTTGGGTGGGCCCACAAGTTGGGAGAGACATAGTCTCAGGGAATCACCTAGGTGGGGTAACCTGTGTTATCTAGATTGATGGAGACTTAGATATGGCTGCTGCCTGTGTCCACACACAGGGAGGGGAGAGCACTCAACAAAGAAACAATGGATACTTCCAGCATTTCTGTCTGGGAAAAAGCTGTCCCTCCAGTCTTTGCCCTGAAGCCTGACAGCTCAGTTCCTCCCCATATGTTCCTGGCACTCTTTAAGCAGCTTCCCCAGCACTGGACTTCAGAGCAAGCAAGTCATCACTAATTCAAGGTGCAGGCCCTTTGAAAGGAATATCTGTGACTTCTTCAGCCCTCTGTCTCACTCAGTCACTATCACCACTGGTTTTCACAGCCAGAGATTGTGGGGACTACTTTTCCCAGCCCTGGAACGCTGGGTGGGGAACATAGTGTGGGGCCAGGACCCCTCATTCTTCAGGTTGGGGAGGGGGCTCTGCAGCCAAAATAACCCTTCCAATTCTCGATCGCTTATGCAGTTGTGGCACCGTATCTCTGCCCCTCCTACTGGTTCAAGGTGACATCTTATGTTTGTCCCTAATTGTAAGGTTTTTGTTCAGACAGACCTCAAGCGATTCCCAGTGATGGTTGCTCTGTAGTTGCATTATAATTTCGGTGTGATCACAAGAGACAGTAGGCACAACATCTACTTTCTACACTATCTTGACTGGTCCCTTAGGAAACTTTATCTATCTTTCAACTTTGAATAATAATCTTATTGGGTAAATTATTCTAGGTTGTAGGTTTCTTTCTTTCAGCATTTTAAAGATGTCCTGCCACTGGCTCCTGACCTGTAAAGTTGCTGCTGAAAAGTCAGCTGATAACCTTGTGGGAATGTCTTTGTATGTAACTAGTTGTTTTCTACTTGCTACCTTCAAAATTATCTCTTTATCTTTTACCTTTGCCATTTTAAGTATGTTACATCTTCGTGTAGATCTCTTTGAGTTCATCTTATTTGGAACTCTGTGCTTCCTGTACCTGGATGTCTATTTCCTTTCACAGGCTAGGAGAGTTTTCAGTCATTAGTCCTTTAAATAAACTTTCTGCTTCTTTCTCTCTTTTTTTTTTTTTGACTTGAGGAATCCATATTATGCAAATGTTTGTATGCCTATCCCAGAGGTTCCTTAAACTACCTTCATTTTAAGGTTTTGTTTTTGTTTTTGTTTTGCTGTACTGATTGGTTGATTTACACTAGTCTGTCTTCCAGGTCCCAGATCTATTCTCTTGTGTTAGGTAATCTGAGGTTGATTCCTTCTAGTGTATTTTTCATTTCAGTTATTGTATTCCCCAGCTTTGCTTAGTTTTTTATTATACTTTCTATCTCTCTTTTGAATTTCTCCCTAAGTTCCTCAATTCCACTCTCAAGTTTGGGGAGTATCCTGATGATTATTTCTTTGCATTCATTACCAGGCAAATTTCTTACCTCCATTTCATTAGCGTCCCCCTCTCCTTTCCAGAATTTTTCTCATTCTTTCATTTGAGAGGTATTCTTCTGTCTTTTCATTTTGTTTTATTGTCTATATCTATTTATATAAATTAGACAAAACAGCCATCTCTTCCACTCTTGAAAAAATGGCCATATGTAGAAGTGATCTCTTTGCAGGCTGCACGTGGCAGGTGGTTTTGGCAAGCCAGTTGGAACCAAGTGGGTACTTACAGTGTCTGAGTCACTGGCCTACTGAGCTGTAGTGGCTCTGGACGGGAAGTTTAGGTGCCTATAGTAATGCCCTATTGATCATCCTTGCTCCCTTTATTGGAGCCAAAATTGGATTGGGCAATGTGTTTGGGAACACACCATGGTGACCTTGCAGATAGGCCAAAGCACCTTCTTAAGGCAGAGGGGGACATATACAGTGGTGCTCACTGGCACCTCTTTCCCCAGAGAATTCTTACAGTTTCCGAAGAGCTCCTATAGCTTCCCAGCCTTCTCTATGTGGTCTCTCTCTTGTTTGTTGTGCAGAACATTGTCTTATGTAGAAGTGACTTCCGTGTAGACTGTGTGTGCTGGGTAGCTTTAGCAGGTCCATTAGAGCTAGACAGGCTTACAGTACCTAGGGCACGGAATTGCCAGGATGGAGCAGCTCCAGGCAGGGAGACTAAGTGTATGTGGTGATGCTTTGTTTATCCTGCTTGCTCCCTTTATTCAGAACTGGAATGAGCTCCAAGCAGTGTGGCTGAGATTGCACTTTGGCAAACTTGCAGGTAGGTCAGAGCACCTAAATAGAGCTCCTGCCTCCTCTATTGACATGGAGAAGGCTATAAACAATGATATTTGCTGGCACCTATGAACCCAGAGAGTTCTTTCAGATCCTGGAAGACTCCCATGGTTTCCCAGCCTTTTCTATTCTGTCTCTTTATCATTTGTTGTTCATAAGTGGTTCAATCAGTCATCAGTTTTCTCTCAGGAGTAATTGTTCTATATACAGGTGTATATTTCAGTGTGTTTGTGGGAGGGGGTGAGATCAGATGTCATCTTTGACCCACCCCCTATTTCCTGTTTCTATAAGTTTAACAAGATAACTCATATAAGTGGAATCATACAGTACTTGTCTTTTTGCAACTGATTTATTTCACTTAGCATAATGTCCTACAGGTCCATCCATGTTGATGCAAATTGCAGAATTCTACCCTCCCACCCTTTTTAAGACTACATAATATTCCATTGTATGTATATACCACATTTTGTTTGTTCATTTCTTGATGAACATTTGAGTTGTTTCCACCTTTCAGCTATTATGAATAATGCTGCAATGAACATGAGTATGCAAATATCTCTTCAAGATTCTGCTTTCAGTTCTTTGCATATATGCCCAGAAGTGGAATTGTTAAATCATATGGTAATTTTATTTTTAATTTTTGAGGAAGCTTTACACTGTCTAAGTAATATGCTTTTACAGATATTTCTTGTTTTTCTTTTCTTTCAATTTTATAGACATTTTCTATTGGCTTTATACTCTGGAAGATAAGCTTTATTATACTTCTCTCCCATCTTAATTTCTCCTTACTGCTGTCTTCCAAGTATATTGATATCCCAAGTTTTGGTTAAATTACTATTTTGTTTTTATATTTATGCCTATACAAGCATTGTTTAATTAATTTGTCTTCCTGTAGAATATGTTTTTCCTCAATTTAAGGATAGCACTATTTTTATTCCCTTGCTTTTTTTTTATGTACTTATCCTTCATTTATAGCCAGATTTACCTACAAAGTTGTAAAGTTCCCCTCGATATGATTAATAGGTTACCCCATCATGTAACCTATTAATCACACATTTTCCTTGGAGACAACCTCTGTTCTTTTGCTCCATCTTCTCTGGTTTCTTTAGGCCTGTGGCAGAGCTTACTTCCACCATCATTTTGGTTTTCTCTTCATTTCTTTCCTGTACTAGGTTTTCTATTTCTTGAATTTTATGGCTTAGATTTTCTCAAGTCTGGTGATTCTTGGCTGCCTGTTTATATTTAAGACTAGAACCTGTATGTTTACAGAGACATTGACAGTGAAAAGACTGATCACATACTATATCCCAGACACTATTGAATTCATGGGGCTTAAAAAGGAAATAAGACTCAACAAGAAATAAATATAAACTTAACAATTATAAATCTAAAATTATAAGTGTGGCTATAGTATGAATGAGAGATATTACTGGCACAAAAAAAGGAGTAATTGGCTCCTCTTTGGCAGCCTTCCCATCTATAATATACTACTAATAATAGCAGTAGGAACAATATCTAACATCTGGGTAAATGCCTACTCTGTACAAGTGCAATTAAATTATTTATGTAAGACAAAAGTTTTCCTATGGTTTTAAAATGATGACCTTTCTGAATTTTCTGAACAGAATTTTATTACATTGGGAAGAATGAGTTATACATCAATAATGTTTGAAGAAGGAGCACATGCTGACAAGTGGTATTTTGAATGTTTTTGTTTCTCATTCAGTCTATTCATCTTTTAAAATGAAACAAAGTTATACTTTCATTTTAAAAAGTGCCCTTGTTCAGGACAATATGTATAATATATCATTTGTGTAGAAAAGGCTATATAATACATATTTTTGTATAAATTACATATTTGGCAAACATTTTTCTTGAAGAATGCACAATAGTGTGGACACTCCCCAGAAAGGGATGGGACATGCAAGTATGTGTAAGTTGGAGGAGAGCTTTTTAATAATTTTTCTATGCTTCTGATCAGTTTGAACTTTTAAATCACGTATTTATATTGCTTTTGTAATAAAAAAACTAATTTAAAATAAAATACAAATCTAATCATGTAAAAATTTAATTATAACATGACATTAGAAGAATAATTAGAATGGAAAACACTCTACCAACATAATTCTCCTCAGTGCTGTTTTCAGAACTGAAGGGCTGAAGTCACCTGTCAGAAGCAAAGTAAGCATCAACAGAATGCTGCCCAGATCAGGTAGGGGAGTAAGAGAAAATGTGATGAAATTCCACAGGGCAGATTTTGAAGAGCCTCATAGTATTGATCTACCTGTCAGCTCTCTCCCGTTCACTTACTTCCAACCTGTAGAGGGTAGTGTTTCCAGGTCAAAGCTGAGTCTGCTCAATTCTGCCTTGCTGTCACCTCTCTCTCCCTTTCCCCTGGAGCAATGGTCATAACCTGGACTACAGCCAGGTTAGCTTTAGGATTAGTTTTAGGACTGGAAACAGAGTTAGGGATGAAGAGCAATAATCATGAACTTACCAGACAAAAATCAGCCATTCTGACAGCAAAACCAGTTGGTCAAAACAAGAAGTCAGGTGTAGTTAAAGTTGAGGTCCCGGCTACATCTTTGAAATCAGAAATCCAAGCAAGTGTCAACACCAAGAAGCAGCAGCATAAGCTCCTCAGAAGGTGGTCACTCATTTAATTGCCCCAAGAACTCCATGATGTTGACACCATTCTAATCCTCACTTTATAGATGCAGAAACTGAGGCTTGGAGAAATGTAGTCATTTGCCCATGTCATACAGCTGGTAGGAGTTAAAGATAGAATTTAAATCCTAGCAGTTCAGCTCTAGAGCCAGGAAACTGTGCTAACAATAGAGATAAAACATGCACTACATTAATTACTTAATTAACCACTAATAACCACATGTGATTACAAACTAAGGTAAGAGATTTGAAGAGAAGAAATGCAACGTGTAACTAAGATACTTAACATACACTGCATGGTTATGTAAGGCTTTCCTGATGAAGGAAAACTTGAACTGAGACTTAAATATTGAGTTATCTAGATGAGAGGCTGGAAGGAGGGAAGTCAGGAGAAGAGAGTTCCCAGTCAAGGGACTAGCATGTGCAAGGTCTTGTGGGAAAAAAAATAAAATGCCAAGTATGAGGAAAGCCTACAGCAAGTGCTGACTGGCCTTGGGAATAGCATGAGACAGTGACAGAACCTTTGGGGTGTTTGTGGAGATTGATTAAGACTTGGTAATTGCCTTTACACCTAAAACTTTGGGTAGAAAAGTGCTCTGGTATGAGGGACCTAGGCTTTTTGTGGGGATTTAATGCGATCACGTGTATCAGCATCTATCACTATGCCTGCCCTTGCACATGTTAGTTTTGTTCATCTCCCAAGCTCCTGTTCTTTCTTCCTGCTACACTCCTGATTATGTGGCTTGTACATTAAGTGAGTAACAACACCCAGTTTGCAAAGAACTGAGATGTGGTGGCCCCAGTTTCTCTGCACTCTTTGTAAATAGGCCTCCTTCCCTATACCCTCCTCCTCTGTCTAGAATGACTCAACATAATGGAGAGGCAGACAGCTAAAGTGCATTTGGCAAAAGCCAATAGCACATTTCCCTACCCTGGGATTTCAAAAGCAATTCAAATAAGAGATAGACCAGGTGCCAGGATCCATCAATTTGTATCTGTTAGAATTGAGGTAGATCTCAGCTGTGTCCCATTTGGCACTTCCCTTCCAGACTGTGCCAGGAAAGCATTGAAGAATGCCTACTGAGTGTGTTATGGAAAGCTAGCTGCCTGGCTTGTACTCACTTTGTTTATCTGTATCTCTGCACAGTGGCATGGCCTCCATCCACCATAGAATTGTCATGCTCAGATTGTTCAGCTTTGGCATTTTAACCTGTTTTTCATTTCTATGAGTAAACGATTATTCACTTAATAGTCAGAGAGTACTTGTTTATTCAAGAACATCCTGTAAGAATTGCAGGGATCGGTCAGTCCTTGACCCTTAGAAAGAAAGGAAACAGACATTCAGAGAATGGTGAAGATCTAGCTTAGAAACTGCAGTGCAAAGGAAGTAAATGTTAGTAGTATTTTTGGAGGGTCCTTCCAAAACCACCTTGAAACTGTACTGACATTCTAGAGCTCAGGGCTGTTACAGCAGAGCTATTTCTTTACCTATCTGGAATCCTAAGCACTGAACAATATGCAAAAACAACACTTACAGATCACCTAACATGAACCCAGCCCTGCTTGTGGTCCTGGGGTCCCAGAAGGAGGGGCTCCCAATGGAATGGGGACAGATATCAATCACTGGTTACCTCAGGACGACCTGCAAAGACTCTAACGGAAGTTTGCACAAGACATAAGAGCAGAGCAAAAGTCAGCCATGGTTGGTGGGGAGGTCAGAGAAAGCCTCAGAGAGCTCTCTGATCCTTATGTCCCTCTTCATGAGAATCTGTTTATAATATAATCTGTTTACAATACGCTATGGTTTAGGATCCCCTTTCTCTACTTCTATAGATGTCATCGCTGCTATGTGTCCTCACCAGAGAGAGGCTTCTGATTAGGTTCCTGGCTTAGTTGTAATAGTTAACATTTATTGAGTTCTTAACAGGACCCAGCTACTGCCCTAAGTAACCCTTGTCTCATTCAATCTTAGAACAATCCCGTGAGGCAGCTATTATTCCCAGCCTGACTTATAGTTAAGAAATCTAAGAATTGGAGGCATTCAGGTGATTGCCTGAAGTCCCACAGTTAGAGTCGGAGGGTTGTAAAATGGGCAGTCTGATAGCAGAGACCTTGCTCTAAGCCAGAAGTCAACAAATTATGGCTGATGGCCATATCTAACCCAATGGTTGTTTTTGTAAACAAAGGTTTACTGGAATATAGCCATGCCCATTTGTTTACTATTGCCTATGGCTGTTGTCATGCTGCAAAGACAGAGTTGAGTAGTTATGACAGAGACCCTGTGGCCCACAAAGCTTAAAATATCTGACTCTTTTCAGAAAAAGTATGTCAGTCCCTTCCAATTAAATCAAAGTCTTGCAGAGGGCACAGATTGCCTCATTCATCTCTGCTAGCCCCTCAGCCTCCAACTTCCAACCTGGGAGATTTAATTATTAATTGTTACACTTCAGAGGATCTTAAAATGTTTGCTCAACTAAATATAATCTGTATTTAAATAATCCTAAACCTCCTTCCAAAACTGTAAAAATTTAGGCAAAAATATTTACTGCAGCCTTCAATAGATGAGACAAATCCCAGAGGTCAAGACTTGGCTCTAACAGTATAAAAAGGAAAACTTTAAATTAAAGTGCATACTACATCTGTAGTAATCTTTCTTTTAAAAGTGTTATTCTGTGTGTATCTCTGCAGTAACCTGATCAGAAAAAAAAGACAACATAGTATTCAGCACTTTTCCAGCTGGAACACATAAGCAAAACCTCAAGGAAACAAGAATAAATAAAAGCCTACACTAAGTCTCTGGTGTCTTGCAGGCAGCCTAGGAAAGAGAAGCAAAGAGTTAGTGGTGAAGTAGGTGTTCCTTTCCAGCAGGAGGGAGAGAATATGGCCAGTGGGCACTTAGTCAGGCCTGGAAAGAGTTATCCATTTTGGGGTGGTACCTCTGAACCAAGTGAGACCACATACTTCAACCTCATTCAGCCTTTCCCATGGAGTTTGCCCAAATTTGAGTCGCAAGGGCTGCAACAGTGTGGAAGGAAGAACATTGGACTGGTATGGGAGATCTAGAGTCACATTTCAGTTGTTTTATCCCCTGGTGACTTCCTGGCTATGTCACCTAGCCCAAAACCTGACACTGAGTAAATCAATGAAGGTGTGTTGGGCATAGTGAGATGAACACAAGTATGGAAGCCAGATATGTATTTAAATCCTAGCTCTGCCTTTACTTCCAATGTCTTATGCAAGTGACTTCTCTCTGAAGGCAAGGACTACATTTTATTCATCCTTTTATTCTCAGTACCTAGGAAATAATAGGTGCTCAGCTTTGAATGAATAGATCTTTCTAAACCTTGGAGTTACAGTGAACATTAAATGAGTAAATAAACGTCAAATCTAAGTATTTAGCAAGTGCTTAATATGTATTATGAAGATGACAATGGGAATAATGATAATGATCTGAAAGCAACACTAGTCATGCAGGGGTCCCCAATCCTCAGGCTGTGGACTGGTACTGGTCCATGGCCTGTTAGGGACTGGGCCACACAGCAGGAGGTGAGCTGCTGGCAAGCAAGTGAAGCTTCATCTGTATTTGCAGTTGCTCCCCAGAGCTGGCATCACCTCCTCAGCTCCATCTCAGATTCTCATAGGAGCACTGGTCCCTGGTGCCAAAAGGTTGGGGACCACTGTACTACATGACAATTACCTGTTTCCAATTGCTTTTTCACTCAGCACAGTAGCCGGAAAATAATAGGTACTTAAGAAATGTATGCTTTGTTAATAGCTTTTGTAATACACAGAGGGTAACATAATCACAAAAAAATGGCACTATACAAATATAATTTTCAATTTTAAATATAATAAACATCCCAGTAATGCTATAAAAAAATCTTTATAAACAGAAAGCAAGTGGCTTAAAAATTAAATATTTTATGCCAATGCACAAATTTATTAATAATCTCCTATAGCTGCCAATTTCTATGCGTTTTCCCATCTACAGAGTCAGCATTTCAAATCGATGTCCCTTCCAGATATTGATTTCTATCTCTCTTTAAGTGGAAAATAAATTTTGTTTTTCATCCAGGATTCTTCCATCTTCAATATCATTTAAATCATTTCATCTATGTCACTAACATTTTCCAAATTTGGTTAATTTTATAAAATATATCAGTGCACTGATCTTCCATCTCATGAATAAAGGTGTTTCCTTTACAAAGCCTCCTAAACACCCCAAGGCAGTTACAACATTACCATTCATCACCATCACCTTCTCTCTCCTTCAGCTAGTCATTGAGTTCCATGATATATTTTTAGCTGAACCAATTTTATGAGCAAACATTTTAAGAACCTGTATGAGACTCCAGATATAGCTAACTTGTTTTACTGCATTTATAAATTCTGTTAAAAAGCAAAACAGTTTAGGTCCTCTCATCTACAGTAAAAGTGGACATATTGAAGGAATAAAAATTGTACCCAGACTAGTAGTAAATGACAAATATGCTCAGTACTACCAAGGCAAAGGTTTTTGCCTCACTGTTGGCAGATCAATCAGTTGATTGGTAGATCAGACCAGACCAAAGTTCTTAATCTTTTTTTTTTCTATGTGACATGAAACAAATGGCTCCTATGCAGCAATATGCAATTCCTGTTGCATTATCTGCAGCTCCATTCTTCTCACCCACTCCTGAAAGCACTTCCAAACGCAAGTGAGTTGAGACAGCCACTCTACTGGGAGAACCTGGAGACCATGCTGATTTTTAAGTTAATCATTGACAATATGAGCATATACTAGTAACAAGATGCTAGTAAGTAATTATATTTACAACTCATCATGCACCTGATTGCAGTTCACCAGTGTGTCATTACTCTGTAAGAATCTTCAATAAATGTTGAGATAATTGAATAGATTAGATAGGCACCTGGAGTGCTCATCCTGTTGCCAGTCCATTTCACCCGAACAGTGGATATTTATTTCCCCTAGAGAAGTTATTTGTTTTAACAGAGTGTAGTTTAAGTAAATGATTTTAAAAATCTATTCACCTTGTATTTTGTTATGTAATCCAACCACATGAGTGGATTTAATTTGCATACTTTTAATTGGGTTTGTAAATAATAATATAAACAAAGCCACTTTAAAATGGAGCTTGAGCTGCCATGCTACAGGAATGTTAAAACAAGGCAATATAACCTTTGTACTGAACCTAAGCAACCTTGTGTCTCAAGAACTATTTGCAAAAATAGTAAGAAAGCAGTTATTATGACCACTAGACTAATGGCTACTAGACTGAAATTTGTAAGTATTGTTTAAAATTAATATCATTGTGTTATGTTATCTTCACCAATAGAAATGCCTTTCCCCTATTGATGTAATTGTTCCCCTTCCCTTTCTTATAAATACCTATTGCCTTTATCTCATAATTGGAATGCTATTTGGGTTTCTGTCTGAATTAGTATGTCACGAATAGCAGTTTTTATTGAACTCAAATAAACACTTATTTGCCTCTCACTTTGAAAGGCCTTTTATTTTGAAGTTAATAGGTTCTTAGGATCATCATACAAAATATTGTAACAAGTAGAATGGAGTCATGACTTGAACTTGCTCTATAACTTTAGTTTGCACCAAAAACCCCCACAATTTTTAATAGTATCGACATTTGTTCTGTAACAGGTCACCCCAAAATTTAGTGAATTCAAACAGCAAATATTTATTATTTCTCAAATATTTATTACTGGTTGAGTAATTTCTCTCCTCTGGGCTGGCTCCATTGGAGTTAGATGGTCTAAGGTAACTTTACTCATATGTCTGGGATCTCAGCTGGGAAAGTTAAGATTGCTGGAACAGCTAGGGGCCTGTTGAGTTAAACAAAGCCAGACATAAGTTAAAAGTGGTAAAAACAGATTTTATTCATTAACTAGTAAAGTAGGGAAAAGAGCTGAGCTTTCATTTCTGGTTTGCACAGAGGTAACTGCATTTTAAAGGGAAAAAGAGGGAGTCAGCATGGGGAGAAAGCAGAGGCTCAAGCAGAGTCAGGGAAGTGAAAAATTACCAAAAGTAGGTAAGAAGGTTGGTCAATGTAAATCCAATTAAGCCATCTGTGTCTGCTAGCTGGCAGTTATCAAAGTTAGGCTCCTACCTTCTCACAGGACTGGGAGACAGAGGTCCTGTTCTTCCTGATAACATTTCAAAGGAATGACTTTTGGGTCCTTGAGAAAGACCCTTCTGAGGTATAGAATATATATATATGAAAGGGATGAGAGAAGGATTTACGATTCTCAGCCTTTTAAAATAAATGCTCTAAGAAAGGGAAGTCAGAGAGCTATCTTTAGGTGTTAGCTAGAACAGTAACTTCTTTCATCAGCCTTGTGCTTTCATAGATAGGAACTGTCGGGCTGGGGCTGCTGGAAGCCATGCTAGAGTGTGATTAAGTCTCTTAGTGCAGGAGTTTGGGAGGAGTCTGTTGTGCCAAGAGTTTTTCAATTCTCAGGCCTCTCTGCGCAGTGTCTCATCCTCCACAGGCTCATCCAGGTTTGTTCACATGGTATCAGAGGGTTCCCAGGTGAAAAAGGTAAGCCTCAGTGCACAAGCACATTCCAAACCTCTGCTTACTTTATGTTTACTATTGTCTCATTGGCCAAAAAAGTCAGATGGCCAAGCCCTGAGTCAAGGAGAGGAGAAACAGATTCCTTCTCTGGATGGGAGGAGCAGCAAAGTCACCTTACAGAGTAGAGTACATATGGGGGTGAGAGGAATCCTTGCAGCCATCTTTACGAAAATGTACCAAAAATTTTAGTTTATCACCAACATGGCCTTTCTCCCAAGTCACTATTCTTTAAATAGAAAGAGTAAAAATGTCAATCATATGGCTATCTCAACTTAAAGCTTAGTACATTTCTGGTCATTTGAATAGTCTATTTAGGTAAATTGAGTCTCTCTGGAATCAAAATGCTTGTAGATAGCCTCTACTCTTACTAATGTTAAGATGCTGTCTGGGGATGGGAATAGCTGCTGTGGTCAGTCCATTTATGTCTTGAAAGAATGTGCCTCAGTGTGGTTGGAGTGGGGCTTTCGTTCTAGCTCAACACCCTGCTTGCCAAGCCACAATGCAGCTTGGATTGCATTAGCCTAGGGAAGTGGTGCTTCTTTCCATTTGATTCCCCTGGGAGGGCTACCTTTTCCTTTCCTATGCCCATAAACATACCTATTATTCTAATGTGCACAAAGGTACCACATATGCCAGCAGAGGCCCAGGAACTAACTTCTCTACCTCCTCTAGTCCTGGGTGGCATTGCTTAACTAACTAGTTACACCCTGCCCTTTTGGCACTTGCAATAGAAGTCTATGCCTGAAGAACTCACCTGGTCACTACCTGATCTCACAGCTTGCTGAGATCCAGTAGCATGTGCCAGTGAGGTTGCCACCCCCTCCCCTCTATCACCTCTTACAGACATTAAAGACCTCTCTGAAGCCTGGCTGTGACCCCCAACTAGAACCTTCTTTAGACATCTGTTCAAGAGAGTAATCCTGGGTAGTATTCTCTGAAGAGCAATCTTGACCCTGCTTTAGTGACCAGTCCCTCAGATACTTCTTGGTCCTTGCTATGCCACAGCAGAACCACAAAATATGATTGTGTGTTTCCAAGTTGATGTGGCTGCTCCCCAGACTATGCAGGGCAGGACCCTGCAGGTGGATTCTTTTCAGAGTCATTTAAAAGTAAGTATTCCTTGCCTTGAGCACTCTCCTCAATTTATTCTCACTATTGGCTGGAGTTCAAAGAGGAGATATCGAGGACACATGTCTCTGTTATTTCCCATCTTCTTCCTACAATCTCTGGGCCTGGAAATGGGCTTCCCTAAATTATAACCTCCTTGCTCTCTAATAATTCCTTTTAAGTTTTAACGGTGGGAAAGGCAATTGTCTCTATTCTATGGATAAGTATATACTCTAAGTGCTTCAAGTTTGATTTTTTTTTCCTATGTGCTAAAAGAAGGGATAAATTTCCAGATATGGAAAATTATTTATCAAGACAATAACATGGCTTGTAAAACTACTGTCTTGTTGCATAATTGTACTTTCCACAGCCCAAGCTATGCTCTTCCTCTTTGTTTATTCTCCATTATCCTCCCTCCTGGGAGTTGGCTGGAAGACTGGAGGCATTCTACTATAAGTGAGGTCCAGGGATCGGCAGTACCTGCATCACCTAGAAGTTTATATAAAAATGCAAACTTTCAGCTCCCACTCCAGACCTACTGAATCAGAATCTTTGGACGTAGGGCCCAGAACTCTGTATTTTAACAATTCTTCCAGATTTTGGTGCTCGCTAAAGTTTGAGAGCCACTGGACTAGGGCATAAGGATTGTACTATACTCAAAAATGCAAATGAGAAAAATGCATTAATTATGCAAATTAAGAGTTTGGCAACATGACACCACTGCACAGAGACTCCAGGATTCCAGAAACCAACCTCTTGTTTTTCCATTCTATGACTTGGGCTTGTCATGTAACCTCTCCAAATCCTTTTTCCATATCTAGAAAATAAATATTTGCAACAGATCATCTCTGAGGTTTCTTCCAGCCTCATCATTCTGTGATTCTGATCCTCCACTATAGTCTAACAAAGCAACGTGACAGCTGTCCAAATTTCAAAATAAGAGGCTAAAATTTTTTGAATGACTTCCATTCTGATTAGAGCCTCTTGACAGTACAGGAGAGCATGAGAATTTGATATCATAGGAATCATCAAGACTTCTAAATCCACCATTGCCTGTGGAATATTTTGACCAAGGGCTGAATCTGGCCAAGGGCTGTAACATTCAGAAGTCAAGCCCAGCACAGAGGTCTTTTTTCAGCACTTCAAATCGAGTGACTGTGGTACAAATTAAAAGAGCTTTATTCTGTACTGATCTGCACACTCTCATTGTTCTTTCATGATAGGAGTTTGGGAAATAACTGTTTTGAATGAGAGGTCAATCTACCTGACAGCAAGAGCTGTTCATTTCTTCTTTGAAACTCAGAAGTTCTTAAACCTTTACCCTTTTCCAACTCACATTTTACCCAAGCCATGCCACTGTCTCTTTGCTGCCAAAGGATCCTACAAAGACCTGAGAATGAAATAAGGCAGGCAAAACAGTGGCCCCAAAGACATCCACGTCCTTGTTATCAGACATGCAAAAGAGACTTTGCAAGTGTGATTGAATCAATGCTCTTGAGATGGGAGATTATTCTGAATGAGCTGAATGAGCCCAATGTCATCACAAGGGTCCTTATAAGTGAAAGAGGGACGCAAGGGAATGAGAGAAAGAGATGTAAGGATGGAAGCAAAGTTGGAGTGATACAGAACTAGAAATGTGGGCAGCCTCTAGAAGCTATAAAAGGCAAGGAAATAGAGCTTCCCCTAGAGCCTTTGGCTCTTGATTTTAGGACTTCTAGCTTCCATAACTATAAAATAATAAATTTATCTTATTTTAAGCCATTGTGTTGTGGTTGTTACAATAGCTAGAAATGAATACAGTTGAATCAATGCATTCTTTTTGTTTTTGAGTGTTTACTATGTCCATAGTCTCTCTGTGCTCACTTTATATGCTTTATTCCCTTTAAATCTTCAAACAAGATGTAATAGCTGTTCTAAGTCAACAGAAAACAGTGGAGTTTGACCCAGAATCTGAACTTAAGACCACTCACATCATTTCCTATTTGCTAAAGCAAATGTTTCTTGATGAGGGTGGGAATCTTATATTTTTGGTTTATTTTATAGCTAGTTTTATGAATAACTAAAAATGATTTTATTACAACATCTGGCATAGCACACAGGGAACAGGGCACTTCTTAGACATTCCATGTCTTTCACCCACAGTGATCAGAGCACAAAATGAGATACAAAGTTGTTGAGGAAAGGCTACTTCTCTCATTCACTGAAATAATTAAGTAGATCATTTCCTTATTATCAATGAAACTGGGGACTTATTCATTCTCATTGAGATCACAGATGGAGCCTCATTTTAATTTGGAGCTTTAAAGGTTCTCATGCTCTCCTCAAGAAAATCTAGATCATTTGAGAAGAGGATCACTATAGTACTACTTGTTAGTAACTATCCACTCAATAAATGTGCCACTTCCCAATAATTGATCCTGAATGGCAAGTACAAGAGACAAAGGATCTTCCTCTCCCTTTTGTGTAATGGTCTCACTCAGGACAAAAGCCAATATAAGGAAAGGAGGCCAGACATAATCCAGTGGATTTCTGTTATTCAGAGAGGAAATCATGCTCCCATGATGATGGAGCACCTGTGCAGAAAGGACTCATGCTCCACAGTACTGCAGTCTCAGGCTGGTGTGGTCCTCTTAAGCAAATCCACTGGGAAACAGCTGAGCCTGCACAGAAACCTGGATCTTGGTAGGTCTGTAAAAGGGGGTCCAGTCCCACCAGACATTAATTCTGCATTCAGACATTACAGTTAATTCTGCATTCAGGGACTACTAGGGGAAACATAGGGGTGGGTACGTAGCAGGTATGTGGGAGGTAAAAGAACTCACTCAGAGAGGAGTTTGCAGACCAGGGTGGCAGGGCAAGGTCAGAAAAGGTGGCAATGACAAAGAAAAAGGTCAGATATGACACAGTCAAAACAGAAGAGTCAGGTGAGTCACTGAAATATCATTAAACTCAGAGAAAATTTTAGAGTCCAGAGCAAATGCCTCCAAGCTAAGAAAAGCTGGAAAAGAGGTTCAAAATGCAGAGAGAATATGAGACCCATCAGCCAGAGAGAAGCTCAAGCTAGAGATACTAAGCTAACCTGTCCTTGATGACAGGTATGGTACTTTCAGAAAAGGCCTCAGGGAAACCTAGCTGTAACAGCATGCCCAGTTCCTCACATGGCCTCTGCCACTGCAATTTATCTGTTAGTTTGCTCTCTGAGAGTAGGCTCTGTTCCCAGGGGCAAGTCATCAATTTTACCAGAAGAAATCTAAGGACTTAGTGACACACAGCCCCTCAGCAGATTTGAAATGGAGGTACCTACTGTCAAAGGCTACTCCATGCCAGGGCCAGGCAGATGAGCAGGTACCAACATCAATGGTCTTTGGGGTCAAGATTAGAGAAAAGACCTCCAGGAAAGCTATAGCTCTGCTATTTGAGAGGCAATCCCCCAGAATGGTGATACAGTGATTAACAGCACACTCTTGGTCAGGGAGATAAGCTCACAAAATATGCCCCCTATATAGATGTGTTACTGAACTGTAGGGCAATGGGTTCTGAAGTTTTCTGTTACAGGGGTGTGATCATGGGCAGCACAACCGTTCTGAGTCTCCTTAAATGGAAGATGATGATTCTTGTGCCAAAAGCTCCAGCGAACACTCCTGTTTTCTCTTCCACTCCACTCAACAGTCTAAGAATATTGTGGTAACCAAGGGAAATTGTCTTACACATAAAAAAAAAAAACAAAAAAGAAAACCAAAATAGTCACCATCTCTAAATATTACTTCCAAAAAGTATCCTTATAAGTGACAAAGAGTCATTTCAGTGACAAGATAAAGTCTGTTCAAGGAGACAGCACTCTAAAGAACAACAGGCTATAAGTGGCCCTTCAACTCCTGCACACCTCTCCCCACGTCTAATGACATCACATGGTATCTGAATGGTAAACAAGGCCTAAATTGGTGTCAGCCATGGCAAGGAAGAGCAAAGCAGACAGCTGTGACTGTTGGCAGGAAAACCTACATCAAGTTTATATAACAGGTTTTTTTTTTTTTTTTAGCTTTTTAGGGACATTTAATATCTATACACAGGACCTCAGATCTCCTGATGAATTAAGTTAATGCAGTAAGAAAAAAAGCATTAGCCTCAGAGGAAAAAGTATCCAAACTTATTCTTCAATTATACCATTAGGAAAACAACCATTTAAATTTTTTTTTTAGTTTTCCAACTAAGTATTTCAATGTCTGCTTTGGTATGAAGTTATCAGAACATATGACACCTACTGAATTCACTTTGTTCTACTTAAATATCAAAGTAGCTGTACGTATATAGTGGAATACTATGCTATTATATAACTGGGAGTTACAGTAGTATATTTGCAGACATGGTAAACACTTACTTGAATATTATTAAATGAAAAAAGTAAGTTACAAAATAGTTTGCATTGTATGAACTGTTTTTAGGGAGAGACAAAGATTTAAAGGAATATGAACTAGCGTATTAGTAAGGTAAAATTGTGTTTCTTGTTTTCTTTTACTTGATGAATTTTTTCTGGCTTTCTTGAAATATAATAGACAATTAGTTTCTCATATTTACATTGTACAAGTCAATGAGTTTTTCAGTTTTAATTGGCATACAATAATATATTAGTTTCAGTTTTACAGCATAGTGATTAGAGATCTATATAATTCACAAAGTGACCATTCCACCAATCTAGTACCCCTTTTGCCCCTCACATATTTTTTATAACACTATTGACTATTTTCCTTATGCTATATTTTATATCTCCACATCTATTTTGTAACTATCCATTTGTACTTCTTAATTCCTTTGCCCTTTTCTGCCATCCCGCCAACCTTACTCTCATCAAGTAGTCCTCAAAATATTTTCTGTATCTGTGAGTTTGTTTCCATTTCTGTTGTTGTTGTTGTTGTTGTTTATTTTGTTCTTTAGATTCCACATGTAAATGAAATGATGCAATATTTGTCTTTCTCTATCTATCTGACTTATTTCTTTCAGCGTAATACCCTCTAGGTCCATCAAGGTAATATCTTTTTCCATCCTCTTCATTTTGGTCGGTGTGTGTCTTTTAATATGAAGTGAGTCTCTCGTAGGCAACATATGTAGGGGTCTTGTTTTCTTAACCATTCAGCTTCCCTATCTTTTGGTTGGAACACTTAATTCTTTTCTATTTGAGGTACTTGTTCATAGGAATGTAGTTATTACTATTCTTCATTCATGTTTTTGATAACTGTTTTTTCTTCTTAATGAAGTCCCTCCAACATTTCCTGTAATACCATCTTGGTGTTGATAAATTCCTTTAGCTTATTTTTGTCTGGGAAGCTCTTTATTTGTCCTTTGACTCTAAATCATAGCTTTGCCGGATATAGTATTCTTGATTATAGACCCTGGGTTTTCATCACATTAAATATTTTGTGTCAAGCCCTCTGTCCTGCATAGTTTCTTTTGAGAAATCAGCTGCCAGTCTTATGGGTGTTCCCTTGTAGGTAACTAACTGCTTTACTCTTGCTGCTTTTAAGATTCTCTCTTTATACTTAACCTTGGTTAATTCATGAAAACCTCTTTAAATCCAAGGTCCTTGAGTTTCTTTGCTATGTTTTATTCTATGCATTTTATTGTGTCAGGTCCTTAATCCATTTTGAGTTAATTTTGGTGTGTGGTGATAAACAACAGTCTAGTTTCATTCTTTTGCAAGTGGCCTTCCAGTTTTTCCAGAACCATTTATTGAAGAGGCTTTTCTTTCTCCACTGTATGTTTTTGGCCTTTTTGTGAAAAATTATTCGCCCATATAAATATGGGTTTACTTCTGGACTCTTGATTCTGTTCCACTGGTCCATGTGTCTGTTTTGCGGTCAATACCATGTTGTTTTGATTACTGTCACTTTGTAGTATAATTTGAAGTCGGGCAGAGTGATGCCTCCAGCCTCATTCTTTTTTCTCAGGATGGCTTTGGCAGTTTGGGGTCTTTTATGCTTCCATTCAAATCTGATAATTTTTTGTTCTATTTCTTTAAAAAATGACAATGGGATTGATGGGAATTTCATTAAATCTGTATAATGCTTTAGGTAATATGGTCATTTTTACTATGTTGATTCTTCCAATTCAGGACCATGGAATATTTTTCCATTTCTTTGTGTCTTCTTTGATCTCTTTTAGTAGGGTCTTGTAGTTTTCATTATATAGGTCCTTCACAAGTTTCATTAAATTTATTCCTAGGTATTTTATTCTTTTTGTTGCAATTGCAAAAAAAATTATTTTGTCCACTTCTCTTTCTGACACTTCATTATTAGAGTATAAAAATGCTATGGATTTTTGAATGTTGATTTTGTATCCAGAAACTTGACTTTATTTGCTTATTGTTTCTAGTAGTGTTCTTATGGAGTCTTTAGGGTTTTTTATATAGAGAATCATGTCATCTGCAAATAGTGACAGTTGACCTCTTCATTTCCTATTTGCATATCCTTTTATATATTTCTCTTATCTGATTGCACTCGCTAGGACCTCTAATGTTATATTAAATAATAGTGGTGATAGTAGACAGCCTTGTCTTGTTCCTGATCTTAGAGGGAAGCTTTTTAGTTTTTCACCATTAAGGAAAATGTTGGCTGAGGGTTTGTCATAGATACTTTCCTTCTATACCAATTTAGTTAAGTGTTTTGATCATAAATGGATGCTGTATCTTGTTAAAGGCTTTTTCTGCATTTATTGCTATAATCATATAATTCTTATTTTTTAATTTGTTTATGTGGTGTATCACATTAATCGATTTGCATATGTTGAACCATCCCTGTGCCCCTGGGATGAAGCCCACTTGATCCTGGTGTATAATCTATTAATATGTTGCTGTATTCAGTTTGCTAGTATCTTATTTAGGATTTTTGTATCTGTGTTCATGAGAGATATTGGTCTGTAGTTTTCTTTTTTTGTGTTTTCTTTACCAGGTTTTGGTATCAGAGTAATATTTGCCTCATAAAATGAGTTGGTAAATATTGCCTCCTCTTTGATTTTTTGGAAGAATTTGAGGAGAATAGGCATTACATCTTCTTTGAATGTTTCGTAGAATTCAGTAGTGAAGCCATCTGGTCCTGGAGTTTTACTTTTTGGGAGGTTTTTGATGATTGCTTCAATTTCCATACTGCTGATTGGTCTATTTAGATTTTTCAGATCTTCTTGATCCACTCTAGGAAGGTTGTATTTTTGTAAGTACTGGTCCATTTCTTCTAGGTGATTAAATTTGGTGTTATATACTTTTTTATAGTATTCTTGTATGATCCTTTGTATTTCTGCGATGTCAGTCATAATTTCCCCTCTTTCATCCCTGATTTTGTTTATCTGTGCCCTTTCTTTTTTCTTTAGTGAGTCTATCCAGGTGTATGTCAATTTTATTAAACTTCTCAAAGAACCAGCTCTTTGTTGCATTTCTTTTTTCTACTGTTTTTTGTTGTTGTTGTTGTTGTTGTTGTTTTTAATTTCATTTATTTATGCTCTAATTTTGATTATTATTTCTTTTTGCTGACTTTTGTCTTCATTTGTTCTTCTGTTTCTAGTTTTTGTTTTTGTTTTTAAGATGAAACATTAGGTTGCTTATTTGGGTTCATTCTTATTTTTGGAGACAGGCCTGTAATGATATGAATTTTCCTCTTATGGCCTGTTTTTGCCATGTCCCAAAAGTTTTGATATGTTGCACTACCATTATCATTCATTTCTATATATCTCTTGATCTCTCCTTTTATTTCTTTTCTGACTCAGTTATTCTTCAGTAGCATGTCGTTTAATCTCCATGTATTTGTGGTTCTTCCTGATTTCTTTTTGCAGTTGATATCTAGTTTCAAACATGATCAGAGAATATGGTTGATATGATTTCAACCATCTTATATTTGTAGAGGCTATCTCTGTGTCCCAGTATGTGGTCGACCCTTGAGAATGTTCCATGTGCCCTAGAGAAGAATGTATAAGCAGCTTTTGGGGATGGAAGGCTCTGTATATGTCAATTATGTCCAGTTGGTCTAATGTGTCATTTAAGGATGTTATTTCCTTATTGATTTTCTGTTTAGATGATCTGCCCATATCCATCAGTGGGGTATTTAGGTCCCCTACTACAAATAGTGTTTTGGTCTGTTTCTCCCTTTGGTTCTTTTAG
Source organism: Eidolon dupreanum (assembly GCA_028627145.1). Taxonomy (NCBI): domain Eukaryota; kingdom Metazoa; phylum Chordata; class Mammalia; order Chiroptera; family Pteropodidae; genus Eidolon; species Eidolon dupreanum. Next base: position 29,745,506 of record CM053511.1, on the reverse strand, counting down.
TAATTGTTTTACATATTTCAGGGCTCCCTAATTGAGAGCATAGATATTAATAAGTTCTATGTCTTCTTGGTGAATGATTCCTTTTATCATTGTGAAGTGTCCTCCGTATCTTTCCTTACCTTTTTTACTTCAATGTCTATTTCATCTGATATAAGTACTGCTACTCCCACTATTCTCTGAGTGACTTTTGCTTGAAATATCATTTTCCACCCTTTCACTTTGAGTCTATATTTGTTTTTGGAGCTGAGATATGTCTCCTGAAGGCAGCATATGGTTGGGTTTTGGTTTTTTATCTATTTTGCAACTCTATGCCTTTTTATTGGTGAGTTCAGTCCATTTACATTTAGGGTGATTATTGAAACATGATGTCTTCTTATAGCCATTTTATCTTTTACTTTCTGGTAGCTCGGTGTTTCCATTGCTTCCTTGTCCTTGTGTTTCTGTTTTCTTTATGTTGGGTGGGTTGTGTGGGTTTTGCCTCTGGTTCTTCTTGTTTTATGTTATATACTTCAGTTCTGAATCTTTGGATCTTTGGTGTTTGGTTACCATTACAAATATGAAAAGAATAGCTATCTATATCTATATCTATATCTATATCTATATCTATATCTATATCTATCTATATATATAGCTTTCCATTTTCTTCTGCATGTGCCTTATCTTCATTTTTCTTTGAGAATTTGGACCTTTGAATCCTCCCTTTTTCAGTCATTGTTATCTCAGTTTGTCCCTATGTATGCTGAACATTCATTACTATCTTGCTATAGCAATTCTCTTCTTATTATTTAAGCTTATAATGTCCTGTTCTTAGTAAGGCTTGCACCCTCCTGCTTCTATTTGCCTGATAGTCACTTTATTCCTAAATATGTATTTTTTTTTTTGTCATTTTGTTTTAGGTAAGCTGACCCCTTTCAGGGTTTCCTGTAATGCAGGCCTCGTAGTATAGAATTCCCTCAACTTTTGTATGTTGAAATGGTCTTAATTTCTCCTTCATATCTAAAAGAGAGCTTAGCTGGATACAGTACTCTAGGCTGGTAGTTCCTTTCACTTAATATTTTGAATATTTCATTCCACTCCTTCTGGCTTATAAGATTTGTGCTGAGAAGTCTGACGATAATCTAATGGGTTTTTTTCCCTAGGTTACCATCTTCTTTTCCCTGCCTGCCCTGAGAATTCTTTGTCATTGATTTTTGATAATTTTAATACAATGTGTCTTGGTGAAGGCCTTTTTGGGTTGAGATAATTGGGTATTCTATTGACTTCATGAATTACAAGTTCCAGCTCATTCCTTAGATTTGGGAAAAAGTCATCTGCTATTTGTCTGAAAATGCTTTCTAGCCCTGCTCCTCGCCTTCGATGATGCTCATTATTCTTATGTTTCTTCTCCTGATGATATCAGGTAGTACTTGTATTTCTCTTTCATCATTTTTCATTCTTCAGTTTCTCTCTCTTCCTTCTGATTTATTTCTAGATTTCTGTCTTCGATATCACTGATCCTTTCCTTCATTTGGTTGACTCTATTTCCCAAGTTTGCTATTTCATTTTTCAACTCTTGCAGTGTTTTTTGTTTTTTTGTTTTTTTGTTTTTTTTTTTTTATCTCCAGAAGATCTATATTGTTCTTCTCGAGGGTTTCAATCTCCTTGCTCTGCTCATCTAGTTGTTTTTTCAATTCCTGAATTTGTTGATATGACTTGTTTAAGAATTCACTGAGTTTTTTTCAGAAGTGCCATCCTAAATTCTTTGCATATTTCTAGGTCTATAAGCTTATTTTCTGGAGATTCTTCTCTTTCCTTCTGAGATGCCTTGTCACCTTGGTTGCTCATGGTGTTTAATGGACTATTTCTCCACCTGGGCATTAATGGAAGTGTATTCTGCTGTTTTTCCCGAAAGAAGATTTATTATATAAAGGTCTCTCTTTAGCCTGCTGCAAAGAAGGGGCTTTTCTTTTCATTTCCAGTAGGTGGCGTCTAAGCCTCTTGGATCCCTGCTTTATATAAAGACTTAATAATTCCTTTTTTTATTTTCTTGTATATATTTAATCATACTCACTACTCTCAGTTTCAGTCCCTGTCAGTGTCAGCAACAGTCTCTGCAATGTTTGCTCAGATTCCCCTGGGGCTCCACAGTCGTAGGTCTTGTAGGATATGAGGGGAGCTCTGGCTTGGGGATGGGAGCTGCAGCTCAGCCTCGGTTTTGCAACTGCGGCTGGTAAAAATCAACTATTGTTTCTCTGCAATCCCATCTCTCTTCCTTGCTTTCTGCCCTGATGACCTGTTCCTGCTGCAGCTAAGCAGAACTCACAGCACTTCCAGTCAAGGTTGTTCAGGGAAGTCATCACACCTTCTCCCCTCCCCCTTATCCTACAGGGTGTTCCGGCTGTGAGAGGTAGCTTCTTTATTTCTCTCAGTCCACTGACCAACACCCGGGGCTCTGACCTGCGGTAGCTCTTATGCTCAGATCCCATACTCAGAGGTGTATGTGCAGTTTGGGTGTTTTTGTTGAGTTTTAGATGTTCAGCTTATTGTTGTTCAAGGGGAGAGATCTGAGGACCTCTCTCACTCAGCCATGTTTCCCAGAATCCAAATCATAGCTTTAAACTAGACTTTTTCTGAAACTAACAAGAAAGAAAACTTTTTTTAAAATTAGGATCATTAACTGTGAGAATTACATAAGCTTAGAGCTGTTAGTGTATCTTATAAGCCCCTGGAACTAGTCTTGCCAGTAACAAGCTATGTCCCAGCTTCACAGTTACATGAGCCCTTAAAAGTTAAGTATCAGTTGGTTTTTGCCACTTGACAATAGAAAGAGGTCCATCTACTACGAAGTTTATTGAGCAATATTTATTGATGTGCTTTTTTGTGTGTGTGTGCAGAGGTTGGGCTGTGCTTTATCTTGAGAGACTTTCATTCTACTTTGAGGCAAATGAAACAGAAAGTCTTCAACGGTAGTTAGCTCCTAAGAGCCCATGAATCTCAGAAATATTGTTTGACTTAATCCTTGAAACATGAGGGATATACTTCTCATCAGTACCATCATACTGAATTTAACCAAAAAAGAAAATCTCATCTGAAGCATTGTCATTTTCACTGTAGAAGTTTTACACCAATGCATCACAGTGTTGTACTTTGAAGAATTCTTAGCTGACCTTGCTTCATTAACTTGGATTCAGAATTCTCCATAAAGCCATCTATAGTAGTTTTGTAGGGCTGCCATAACAAATTAGCATAAACTCATTGACTTAAAATAACAGAAATTAAATCTCTCATAGTTAGAAGGCTACGAGTCTGAAATCAAGGTGTCAACTGGGCTATGATCCCCTTTAATGCTCTAGGAAAGAATCCTTCTTTACCTCTTTCCAGCTTCTGAATGAAATAGCTCCCAGGAATCCTTAGTGGTCCTTGGCTTGTAGCTGAATCACTTCATTCTCTGCCTCCATCTTCATATGGCCTTCTTTACTCTGTATGTGTCTCTGTGTCTTCATATGACCTTCTTATAACCTATCATTGGATTTAGGACCCACCCTAATCTAGTATGACCTCATTTTAACTTGACTAGTTATATCATCAAAGAGTATTTTCAAATAAAGTCACATCCTGATGTTCCAGGTTAACATAAATTTTGGGAGGACACTACTCAACCCAGTGTACTGCCCAACAAAAGCTCTCAGTGGAATGAAACTTTCAGATATAATGGCCCAAGGAAAATCCCATCTAGTGAGATATATTTTCTCTTTATGTCACAGAAATTTCTAATAGATTTTTTTTTGCTTTTAGAGTGAATAAAGAACTCTTATAAACAACCAGGCCAGCAGAATATAGGAAATATAAACTCTGTTATATCTGCATTTATATTTAGCCATACTAACTTCTGCTTTACCAACATATAGTTTTGTTCACAGATTGTGGAAGAAAAAGGATCATGTTGAGAGGGATTTTTCATTCAATGTAATTACTCATCAGGGAAATACAAATTGAAACCACAATGAGATACCACAACACACTGAACAGAATGACTAAAACCATAAAGACTGATAAAACCAAGTGCTGACAGGGATGTGGAGCAACTAGAACTCTCAATCACTGATGGGAAAGTGTATAATGATACAACTATCTTGTAAAACTGCTTAGAAGTATATATTCAGATTAAACATATGTCTGCCCCAAAACACAGCATTTCTATCTTAAGTATAAACCAAAGAAATAAATGTGTATGCCACAAAAGACTCCTACAAGCTTGTTCAAAGCAGCTTTATTCATTGTTGCTAAAACTAGAAATAAGTTGAATATTTATCAATAGAATGGTAACTAAATTGTTATATATTCATATAATTGAATATTATACATTAGTAGAAAAAAAGCTAAAGACATAGAAAAATATGAATAAACTTTAAAAACACTCATAAGTGATAAAATAAAAAGCCAGACATAAAAGAGTATACATAATGTGTGTTTCTATTTACATGAAGTTCAAGAACTGGCAAAATTAATCTTCAAGTCAGAATAGTAATTAACTTTGGAGTGGGGAATACTGATTGCAAATTGACATAAAAGAACTTTCTGGAATGGGGAAAACAATCTCTACCTTGACTTAGGTGGTAGATACAAAGATGTATATGTGCATAAAAATTCATCAACCTGTGTACTTAAGATTTGCATATTTTTATATAGATAAGCAGTACTTTAAAAATAATAAGAATAAATGTAAAGGATATGGTTTATTCTCTCTTGGAGCTTTGGAAAGGGAGATGAACATTAACAAATAAGGACTCAAACACATTATTAAAATTATTATAAATTCTCTGATTAAAAAAAGAAGAGTATTGTTTAAAAAAGAATAACAGAAGAATACAATTTGGATTGGGAAATTATTTTCCAAATAACTCCATATTTCTGTCTCAGATTTCTACTGCAATCTCAGATGGTGTCAGTTATTTGTAGACAATAGGACTCAGGTCAAGTCACCCCAAAATATGGCAAAGTGGCATATTGATTATTTTGAATTAAAGTTACTTGAGAAACAGTAAGAACACTCTGACCCTTCTCTTATCTCTGGCCCTCTAAAAATCAGGAAATTAATTTCACATATGAAAGGTACCCCAACAAAATTCTAATCACCAATGATAGGGAATTCAGGGCAGAGAAATCTATAAAACAAACTTTGTTACTTCTTTACTAGTTTGCTACTCTAAGCCCAAACTCTGCTTAGATTCTTTTCTAATTAAGTATGCAAGCCTAAGTTTCTCTATCCTGTCAGTTTCTCACAAATTTATTGTTTCTTGTCTAAAAAGTATATCCGCTGCTGCTTTGGTCATTTCTTTAGGTCCCATTTCTGTGAGACATCAGTATGAAAGAATTAAACATCCCCCCCATTAATCTTTTTATGTCAATTTAATTATTAGAGAAGCCAAAAGAATGAAGAAGGGTAGGGGAGAAATTTTCCTATTCCTGACACATACTAGGTATTTGTTGAAATCCAACGAATCTCTGCTGTTTATTGAATCCCAGGAAACTTAGATCTAAAATACTGATTACTTCTAACAATGAGTCAGCATTTTACTTCAGGAAGTTTAAGAAACTTGCAAACAAGAATCTTATACCAGATATCACTGCACAATCTTCTCTCCTTCAGTAGAGGTTAAATAAGAAGGAAAGGTCGCTTGACTGAGGGCCCTGATGTGGATCTTTGGAGGAGACTAGATGAAATTATTTGCATTATTCTCTTGTTAATCATGCTCATCTATATTCAACAAAAGGATTAAGTTCCATTGAATTATCCATGGAGCAATATCTTAAGATTTAACTACTTCTAAGAGAGTTCATACTGGAGGGATGAAATAATCACTGACTCAACTGATAGGAAGTTATTGATTATTAATTACATTAAATGTTTAGGTAAAGAAATTGAAAACATTGCAGAACTGAAATTTTAAAAGGGTACCTCATCATAAAACATATACAGAAAAAGAAACTTCAAATGCTAAAATTGAGAAGGACATATCCATGTAAAGAATTTGGCAAAAAGAAAAAAAAAATTTAAATATCGGATAGAAAGTCTCAGCAGATGAGCAAAGGTTTAGAAAATCTTATTGCATGACTGATGATCTGTCTAAAAGAAGGGATCCAATCCAGAAATGCTAGTCAAATTTCTAATGTCTAGGAAGGAAGTATAATCGAACCTCGGTCAAAACTCTTGTTATTTGATAACTTTGATATCTCATAATCTCAGTCGTTTTAAGGTGCCCTTCTGGGCTTTTGGATTTGGTGAGTAAATCCTGTGAATTAACTCAATTAAAGTAATGCATAATTAGTGTTAACTTTAGAAATAGATGATGTCTTCTTTTAATTTTATGGAATTTCGGTGTATTTTTGAGACTACTGATAAGATCAAGAGAATGGGATATTTGAGTGTGTGTGTGTGTGTGTGTGTGTGTGTGTGTGTGTGTGTGATTATTTATTAAGTACAAGTTCATTAACTATGTCTAAGTGGGCACCCCAAGGGAAAGCTAATGAATCTGTGACAAGAATTTTTGGAACCAAGAAAAATCCATTCTAGATGCTGCTTTGCCTGCAATACACTGCTTTTTTTTCAGATATGAGAATTTGCTCTTAACCATATAATAAGATTAACAAAAAAAATTATTGCCTCCATAACCAATACTACTTGATATTCTTACACAAATTCAGAACACTGATGGGAATGTGATATCATTGTGTTGATAAACTGCAAAGACTGGAGTGACCTGTTCACAGGAGAAAACTGGAAGCAACATATCTTGTTGAAATTTCTGTTGATTAGTTGGTTGGTATGTTTTTGCTACATTTCAAAAGACAGCAGCAAATTTCTGAACACTTCAGTCTTTGTTACTTGATATTTCTGTACCCACTAAAATAACCATTTAATAAACAAAATGTCCAATTAATAAAGTTGGATTGAATCTACATTTTTTTCTCCTTATAACAACAATTACTATATTGTTGTCCTTGAAAACAGATACCTATTGCAGAACTAAACAACTATAATACTAACATTTCTTTTTAAACTTCACCCTAAATATGAAGTGATATACAGATAACTCCTGTTTAAATAATTTTTTTAAAAAAAGTAACAGGCAAAAAATGGAGTCATTCTACAGCAAACCCAAACTAAATTGCAGTATTCAATCTCTCCCAAGAATGTGATCTTAACAGTCTATCAGAAATTTCCTGAATAGCATTAGTGAGGTAGTTTGCATGATAAACCACTGCTGTTCCCTTCCCTTCAGTTCTAGACTGAAACAATCCTTTCTTTCTTTCTTTCTTTTTTTTTTTTGCTAATAGCTTCTTGTCCCACTCCCTTTTGCCTATAAAAACCTTCCATTTTATACAGCCCCTCAGAATACCCACCTCTTTGCAAGAAGAGATGTTTCCTGATTCATGAATCACTTAATAAAGCCAATTAGATTTTCAAATTTATTCAGGTGAATTTTTGTTCTTTAACACTTGGTATAATCTAATGCTATTCAAGAAAGTCTTCCTGAAGATGAATTTTGAGCTGCATCTTGAAGGAAGGATGAAAAAATGGTAGGCAAAGAGAAAGCAAAGACAGATGGATGAATAGTATGACAAGAGCAATGAGACTAGAGAAAAGGATGAAGTAATCTAGTGTGGGTGGAGAAGAGGACCCTCATCACAGAGTTATTATATGACACTGTTTCCCTTTATCTCCAAATGGGAAATATGAGGAATATGTCTTCTTAAGAGCAGGCATTTGAGCCAGATGACCTTATAAAAAATAACCCAATCTGTGCTTTGGAATGTTCTAATGTGGAAACCCATATCCAAGAATGGGCTATGAAAAACAGTATTTTGGCTATTTTTAGAGACAACCACCCTCTTTCTCTGAGTAATAAGCCTAATATTCAGACTTATGACTCAAGCACTGTAAGCGAATGAAAACTATATCAGATTAATATTTTCAAAATATTATTTCTATTACACTCAAAATTTTACTCAGGATAACTCTGCCAAAAAGAATTCATTTGCTAGAGAGAATTACAAATAAAGAGAAGAGAGGGCCTTGGGGGTGGTGATGAAGGCAGAGAGCTCACCAGCTCCTGGGCCGAGAACAACTTTTGAGGACTTGTGCCAGGCTCTTTGCTCCCCAAATATAGCAACCACTGCAAGAGACCCATTAGACTGCTGTGTGGGGGTACCTGTGACCAGTGTTGTTCCTACAGTTCTTCTGCTTAAAAGTCTTGTCCTCATGGTTCTACTTGATACCAGAAACTGCCACATTTTTTTTGACTGCCCCTATAATCACACATCTGGGTTTCGAGGCAGCTAGGTCCAGGATAAAGAATTTGATGTGAGAAGGAAAAAAGAGAACAATAATACTAATGAGTATCATTTATCATGCACTTAATACCTATGATATTGTGATGTCATAATAACTATATATTTGGTATTTGTTCCATTCCTGGCACATAAAGTAGTTCCCCCTTATCCATGGGGGTTATGTTTCAAAATCGCTAGTGGATGCCTGAAACCATGAGTAGTACTTAACCCTATATGTACTATGTTTTTTCATATACATATATACATTCCTTTTTAACTTATAAGAAGCCCTTTATGGCTTCTCTTTGGCATATCTAAATTGCCAGAATCACTAATCTTATACTTTACAGCCATTATTAAGTAAAATAAGGGCTACTTGAACACAATTGTTACTTGTGGGCTCCAGGCCTGGCTGGTCCAAGGTCTGGCTGGTCCAAGGTCTAGCTGTGATCCAGGCTTGTGGCTAGGAATAGGAATGTTACATTAGTGTAGTAGGGCACCTGCGCCTAAAATTTGTAAACATAATTTAGCTTACTATATCACATGTGTGGATGAATCCCACTATTGTACTCTCATCTGTGCAGAGCCATGCAGTCCCCTGGGGAGCAGAAAGGGAGCACAAGAAGGGGAACAGAAGAAAAGCAGAAGCAGAAGCCCACTCCCTGCAATACAACTGCACTACCCGCAATAGAAACGTACTCCTCACAATAAAGTTTGTGCCTGCCATTTCATTCTCCTGTCAGCCTCTTGTGCATTCTTCCAACTGAGCATCTCACCATTGAACCTTGCCTTCTCAATCAGCTCAGCACTGACATTACTGGTCCAAAGTTCATGTGTTCAATGTTTCAAAAGGCCAAAACTCAAAATGTTAGAGTTTGGAGTAAGAAAAAGTTTAAATCGAGAAGACTCCAACTGAGAAAATGGGAGCTCTAAGGGTACCTCAAATCTATTTAAATAAAGTACAGAATTCAGGCTCATTTTATGTCAAGGGAAGAAGAAATAGAAGGAGCAAGAGATGATTGACCACCACAGACATCTGGGCACTAGTAGGGATCCAAGGAAGATTGTGCAAGTTGCTGTGAATCTAGTCATGAGATTCCTGCAAATCTTTGATGAACAATACATACTTCCCTTATCTCCTTAAGTCACAAGCAGAATTCCTCTAAAGGCTAGTATGTCTATATACAAGACTTAGCAGAGGCTATTACCCTGAAATCCATGGGACAAGCAGGCTTAAACAAGATGGGGTCATAGAGATATACCATTTCACTGTTACACAACCACTATGGTACCACAACAGTCCATCTGATAACCTAAATATCTACTAAATGGCCAATGGGCAGGAGCATATACAGCATGGATACACTGGACAAAGGCATGATTAAAATCCCAGGCAGGACAGAGCCAGGTAGGTTAAGATTTCATCATGCTACTCAGAATGGCTCACAATTTAAAACAAATTGTTTATTTCTGGAATTCTCCTTGTAATATTTTTGGATCAAAGTAAACCACAGGCAACAAACTGTGGAAAGCAAAACCACGAATAAGAGGGGAACTACTGTGGCTCCTAAAACTCTTGTAATTTTCTAAGTGATAAGAGTGATGAAAGCTAAAGGAGAGTCTTTTATTAGTCATAACAGGCCCCTTTCAACCATACCTGAGCCTAGGTTATTGAGGTAACTTTTGGAAAGTTCCTAGGAAAATGTGATTAGAGGGTTGGAACTTTCAGCCCCATCCCCTACTTCCTGGTAGGGAGGAGGGGCTGGAGATTGAGTTTAATCACCAATGGCCAATGATTTAATCAACCATGCCTATGTAAATGAAGCCTCCATAAAAATTCCTAAAGTATGAAGTCTAGAGAGCTTCCAGGTTTGTGAATGCATGAAGGTGCTAAGAGGGTCATGAGCTCTGAGAGGAAGTGGGAGCTCCACACTCCTTCTCCCATATCTTACTCTATTCATCTCTTTCATCAGACTGTTCCTGAGATGTTTCATTTTATAGTAAGCCAAAAATATTATAAGTAAGCTATGTTCTTGTCTTCCGTGAGCTACTCTAGCAAATTCTCAAACCCAAGGAGGTGGTTGTGGGAACTTCCAATTTATAGCTAGCAGGTCAGAGGCACCTGAGATTGGCATCTAAAGTAGTTAAAGGCAGTCTTATGGGATTGAGCCTTTAATCTGTGTTACCTCAAGGGTCAGAATTGAATTAAATTTACAGGACACCCAGTTGGTGTGACAGAGAATTAGAGAACTGCTTGGTGTGGGAAACCCTCACTCCACTCACAGTATAGAAGTACTCAGTAAGTAGTGAGTAAAGAGAACAAGAGTTTTCCTTTTTATTACCATATTTCCTTTAACACTCACACCACCCTGATGGAGTCTTGACAGTGGAAACTCTTGGTTGCCCACTCAGCATCCAGCTTTCCCTTCTAACTGAATCACAGTTTTGTTCTTCCCCAATGCAAACCTGGGAAAACCAAATGCATTTCCACTCCAGTGATGGCTTGATTTATCTCTGGGTAATTTCACCCCCTTTCCAGTGGTTGATTCAGGAATGGCCATGTGTACCTCTTATGGAAAGTGAGTTGAGAGGAGACCACTCCTGGGGAAATTTAGAAAATTCTCCTTAACTTTTGATGCTTAGATTGGCTGCAGTCATATAATTAATAGTTTTGGCAGAACTATTACCATTTGGAGTGATTTTTGAACTCCAGTGTTGCCCCCAATGGCATGGGGAGGATGAAGACACACAGTGCGATTTACATTTTTCCTCGGTTCTTCCCCATTGATGCAGCAAAGAATTACAGGTCAGTGAGATTTAGAAAAGATAAAATTTATTGTAAGTACCTTTTAGAAGAAGATAAGCCACACTAAGAGTGTCCGTAGCCCTGTGGAATTTGGGAGGTGAAAAGATAAAAGAATAAAAAACAGAGTATTCCCAAGGGGCATGTGGGTTTTCAGCCAAGAGAGCTGTAACAAGGCAGAAGTGAGGTTTGTATTATATTAAGGCCACGATGGGTGGTTACAAGGCGTTCTTAGGCGATTGGCATGTGAGGTCATTTTGATCGACACTTGGCTTCTATATAACTCTTTGCCTAGTGTGCATGTGCTTACCTAGAATTCAGTCTGTTTAATTAGATTCATGGACTTCTAGGCATAAACATGGTATTATAATGATAGTATAATGAGGCTGAGTTTGTGGACAGGTTAGGGTAGTACCTTTTGCACAAGTGTCTGTGGCCGGATTAAACCAGCTATCAGTTACAGCCCTCTCTCCTTTGTCTCCTGGGATGCAATGATGCATTCTTTAGGAGGTCTCTGAGCTGGGCCTCCATTCCTTTGTTCCCTTGTCACTCATGTCTGACTCGCTACCTAACAGAACCAGCAAGAGCATGGCAAAGCTGAGAGAAGGAAAGACCAGCTTCCTTGATGGCATAATTGAACCGCTGAATCAAATAGCCCTAAGATCTGAATTCTTCTGGATATCCTGTTACATAAGATAATCAATGTTCTGCATAAGTCACTTTGAATTAGATTGTTTTCCTACTTATAGCCAAAAATATTCTGATGCATTGTTATTCTTTTTCCTACTTGGAAATTGAGGCTCAGACAGCTAAGTAACTCATTCAGGAGTGGGAGACTCTTTGACTCTAATGCCTAGCTCTAACCTACTAACTAATCTGAGAATTGACCATTCACAGCAGGGAGAAGAGCCATCAAGGCAAAGATCCAGACCCTCGTAGGGTCTGGACATCAGAAGGGAGCTAGTGTAAATCTCTTCAAATATTCCTTATCATAAAGAGGGAAGGATCTGGAGCAGGGCATCCTAAGCTGCCAGGGCACCACAACATTCTGGCTTTTGGGATTGGGGGTGGGGTGTGTGTGTGGAAGTCCCTGTAGAAGCACTAAAGTGACTTTGACCAATTTCATAATATGAAAAAGAACATATTCGCAGAGTTTTTCATGTACAAGGTGCTTTTCTGATAGGTGATTTTAGTGTTTTTGATTCTTTTCAGAATCCTCTTGAGGCATGCATTTGCCTTTATTTTTGTAGATGGGAAAATTGAGTCTCTTCAAAGTTATAGGATTTGCCCAAATCCTCCCAGCTAAGTGGTAAAGCTGGGGCTTGACCTAAAGTCTGTCTGATTCTAAATTCATGTTCTTCCCTTGCCACTATGTTTGTCAATATGGCTTTTGTTCCTGCAGGTGATTTATTTGGGATCGTGTGCTTTTAAAAATGTTTGGCAACACCTTGGGGAATGGTGGCTTGCATGGTTGGTACAATAACTGAGGATTTAGAAGGAGGTCCAGAGGGAAAGAAAGGAGCCAACTTCCTTGAGAGTTTCCAAGCAAAGTTCAGACCTGGAGCTCAGAATCTTTGTTGTTTGGATAAAGAAGAAACCCTTAAGAGCAGAATGGAAACCCTCAAGCAATGACCCTGGTAGCCAAAACACCCACGGGGTTAGAATTCTGCAGTACTTTTACCTTCAATGGAAAAGCTTTATGCTTTCCACTAGTACCCTGAGGCCTTGAGAGGAGACATTCCCAGTACCAATCTTGGTACCTGGCTAAGGAGCCATGCTGAGAAAACTCAGAAATCAGTGCAGAAATTTAAACTCTTAGTCTCCTAATGTTACTTGCTGAGGTTTCTCTTTGGTTGTTTATAAATTGGTTATAAATTGATCATAAATTGGGTTTTCTCAAGCAAGAATGTACCCACCCAGAACTATTCTGTTGTCCTCACCAGAAGCTGTGTGCACTGGGGCATTTCACATGGGCCCCTCCCTGATGTTGTCATTGGATGATCTACTTGTAATTCTGAAGAAGAATTTGATACAAGGACCCCCATATTTTGAGCCTCACTGTGTTCCCGGCCTCACTTCTTCTTACTCTATATCTTGTAACTACACACAAACTTCATTTCTTTAATATAGTTTTTTCCTTGATTCAAGATGGTTTTGCCCAGATAATGGCTTGATGACTCATTTGCTTTTTCCCCCATCCTTGTCCTCTGTATGCCTGCTCCTTGAATCATTAAGCTTTAGGACATAATTACCTGAGCCTCCAGTCTATAATCATGAGGACAAAGAGGTTTTGATTACTTTAGACTAAGGATAACTTCTTGGCTTTAGATCTGTTTCAGCCCCAGCTCCATCAAGGTTGAAGGCCACGGGATCAGATAGAATGATGCCATGGCTGATTCCAGAACCAAAAACAATGATCAACTACCTCAGCTTCCTTTAATCACCCAATCAGTAGCACCATGACACCAACTCCCTTCGTTTCCATGACAGCTGATTTCCCTATATAATCTATGCTTCCCAGACACCCAGGGAGCTGGGCCTTTGAGCAATAGCTTGTCTGTGTCTCTAGGACTTGCAATTATCTAATAAATACATATTCTACTTAGCCCAACCCTTATGTTAGTCTTTTGGCTGAGTGGCACATACAGCACAAGCCCCAGATTCATTTACCCTCTTATTTCTATTCCAATTTCTTAAAACTCTTATTGAGTGCTGACTGAGTTCCAGACACTAAACTTACCCTTAATCCTCACAACACTATAGCAGCAAATATTATTATTCCTGCTGATAAGGAGACTCAGGTCTAGGGTGACTTGCTTAAACACATGTAGCTGGAAAGACATTGATTCTGTGAGGACTTCATGACTAGCCTATTGTGACCAGGATGGCAAGAGCAGGATTTCATGGCAGTTCCGGTTTATGAGCCATCAACTATACATACACATTATGTCATGCTTGGTAGAATCGGGGTTGTCAAAGACCTATTCTTCAATGAGCTTCCAATCTAGTGGAGACAGCTGTTGTGGAATAGACTATTAATCAAAACAAATATTCATTCTCTTCATCTTCAAAAGTGATATAATTTTTAAGTAGATGTATAATTACTAAGCTAACCACTGTAATCCCAGTCAACCCTGCAGCTAGGGGTGGCTCTATTACAGAGTTCTAGCCAATGGAATGTAAAGAGAAGTGATCTGTGCAATTTTTCTGTTGTGCTTTTAACAATAAGTGATGTCCCAAATCTTTTCCCTTCATTTCCTTCCTGCTCTTAGAATGCAGATGGCAGAAGCTGGAGGCACTATCTAGAATCTTACAGTGGAAACCACATATTAAGAATGTCAGAGCAACAACATTGGAGAAGCCAGGGCCTTGATGATTATGGAGCTACTATATCCGCCCTGGATCATCCCTGGACTTTTACCTGAGAGAGAAGTCAACTTTTCATTTCAAATCACTGTCTTTTTGCTAAAGAAGCCAACTTTACATTCCAATGAATAGAGATGTGAGCACAAATACCTTTAAATCAATGTCTAATAACTTGGTAGGCCCATCTCTATAATGATAAGATGCAAGTAAGGTATCCACCATTTACTCCTGTGATTCCCCCAGAAAGTGCTTCACAAGTGGCCTACAATCAGTTTGTTAATGTGCATGCTTGCTCTGTTCTTTCTTTTCTGCTCCCTGTCATCCACATTGCTTTCAGTGTGGCAAGCCTTGTAACAGTCATAGCTCGTTATGAGAAGGCCACCACCTAGGCCAAGAGTACTATCTCTCTCAATCCTCCAAGCTTCTTGTTGAGGAGAAGTGCAGAATATCTTTGCAAAGGCCAGAAGGGACTCTTTTGCAACTCTGGCCACTCTATCTCCTGGGGAATCTGGGCAGGTCTACTCAGAGCCCCTTCAGATAATGGTGTCAGCTTCAAGCTCTTCCTCTTCACCACAGGGCACACTCAGTCCATAGGACCAGCCCGAGGGGTACAGATATCAAATCCTCCCTTTCAACCTCCTCCTCTTCCACTGCTCACCAACCAAAAGTTCACCTGCATATGAATGAAGGAGAATAGACCCCAAGATACATTGAGGATATGTATAGGAAGAACACTGACAGGAGCAGCCAAAATTAAACCACATATATATAGCCAAAGCTGACTGGTGTGTGTGTGTGTGTGTGTGTGTGTGTGTGTGTGTGTGTGTGTGTCCCAGAACTACCAGGAGGACCAGAGGGGTAAGAAATGACATTTGTTACTCACAAGGCAGGGAAGCTTCAGCAGCAACTGGTAAAAGTTGTAGGAATAAATTTGCTGACCAAAAGCATGCAGTTTTTTATGCGCACAAGCAGAGGGAGGGGTTATCTCATTGGGGGAGCAGCCACCTTCTCAGATGGATGGGAGCAAGAAGTGCTGCTTGGTTATAGGAGCAAATAACATACACAGGAGCAGCAGAAGACATCCCTGGGAGTAAACACTGCTGAAAACACCTTTGTGTACTGCTTTCTTGGTTGTTGGCTGGGCAGCTGTCAGTCTTCTGTGTTTGTGGAGGGGCTATGTTCTGAGATAATCCAATAGAAGGCTTCATGGAGGAAGAATTATGACCCAATCCAGGCCAGTTACAGGGAACCCAGAGAAATTTCCAATTTTTCATTCCATTAAAATTCTTAACAGGTAGCCACATACAAAGCTGACAGGAAACCTGATGGATGACCTAAAGAGTCCATTCTCTCTTAATCCAATTGTTTTAGTTCATTTATCAAGAGCTCACAAAACAAAAGTACCTAGAGGGACCATGAAGGAAATGTCAATGAGTGAAGTAGAAAACTGAGACTCATTTTCTCACCAAAGAGGACAATGGATGCACAGGTTCCACTAACTGTTACCATGCAAGAATAGGGACTCAGATCAGATTAATTCAGATTTATCAAAGAAAATGACCCAGACATCTGAATTTTTAATTGTGAAATATCCCAATTTTAAATGCTGATTAACTCAAACTTTTTTAAATCGTAAATTAAGTTCATTTTAGGCCACACTCAGCCTGCATCTTGACATTTTGAGACTATGTTTATATCTGTATCTAATGAGTGAAGTACACTGTATTTGCTCCAGGTTGTATGTGTGTGAAGAGAGATATAAAAACAAGATCACTACCCTCAAGGAATTTATAATCTATGAGAGCAGATATGACACAGATGCATGCAACTGCAAAGAGGAGGTAGTAACATCTTATTTGGAGAAATCAAGGATAGTTGCCTGGAAGAAGCACCTCTTTCAAGAAGCAAGAAGAATTTTAGAAAGAGTGAAGTGGGCCAACAGTATCAAATTCTCCCAGAGATTAAAAAAGACAAAACCAGAGAAAGGTCATTGACTTTGAAAAACAGAAGGTCCTTGGTTGCCAAGGTGAGGGTATTTCTAGTGGACAATAGGACCAAGGCAGTGGCAAAGCTGAAACTATAAGTGATGTCACTTGTTAGAGAGAAATGACCACTGCAGGAAGGAAATAAGAAGCTGAGGGTATTAACCAGACGAGAAGAGAAAAGGAGTCAGTGAGATTGTGGAAAAGGAGGACATAGGAGAGGGAGGGAGGGATGATGGTGGAAAACAAGAGAAAGAACAGATTCAAGGGGAAAGAAGGAGAGGATGGAACCAAGGGTATGGGTAGAGGGTTAAACTTGGTTGGAGGAGGAAAGCCTCTGTGAAAGTAAGGAGTAATCTCTCTGAGGACATCACAAATCACAAGGCAGTCCCCAAAGTTTTCATTTCTTAAAATTATCAGAACAGAAAGCTGTGCCAGAAAGTGAGGGAGAGAGTGGGTAAGGGATGGAAATGGAGAGA